>CM077162.1:148947133-149352133 GCA_039583875.1 Platanthera guangdongensis
CATTCACGGTACCCATTCGCCTCTCTTCGTTCAACCAGAACGTTTTGGCCCTACTTAGAAGCTTCATTCGTGCCACTCGTACCTTATCACCGTCAGACAGGTTGTGCCACTCAAAGTAGCACTCGATCTCCATGATCCAATCTAAGAAAACTTGAGGTTCTCCCATTCCATCGTAGGATGGTGGATGTAGTCGCACGGCCCTAGTTAAATTGAAATCATCGTCCTGATCACGAGGGTGGTTTTGTCTTTCGTCTCGTTGGTTGGCGGGCTGTGGTGGGGGCCCCTGCCGATTTATCCCAAAGCCGGGATTTTGAGGCGCCGCCTGATTTACGGCCAACCCTTGTATTAACTGGGTGAGTGCATCGAACCTAGCGTTGAACTCTTCCCGAAGCTCCGCAATCGCTGCAGGAGCGTGCTCATCATCATGGTGGTCGGCCATGTGAGAGGTGGAGGGAAAATATTCCGTACCAGACCTTGTGCGCATGAACTACAGGACACCCAGGGATTTTGACCAGATATTTTATAAAAGATGAATTTTTGGAGACCTATAAAGTGGGAATACAAAATAATTTTTTTTGACTTTTTTGCTTGGAAAAATAAGGAGAAAATTCAGAATTTTTTTTTGTAATTTTCTGCAGAAAAAAAAATTTTGGATGTTGCTATTTGCAGCCCAAAACGAAAATTCTGAATTTCGTTATCTAATACGCAACGTGCACGACCAAGTGTGGGTCGACTAAGGATGGTGTCGATTGAGAAATCAACACAACCTCGCTTTGATACCAAATTGATGTAGCGCCGTCCTATGAGCCTACACGAATTTCAGATCCTATGCGGATGGCGTCAAGTTCTCTCTTGCCACGCTAACAATCTCGTTTACACGCTAACGAAAACGCAACAATACCAATTGTGTTATTTATCTTACGCGCCAACGTTCGGTTAGCCAATCCGATAGAGATCGAACCACGACTAAAGGCCGAGATCCGATCAAGCTAAAAGGACAAATATTCGTGTCCGCACGAGCGATGTTGTACGAAAGAAAGATCCACCAAGAAAATTCCGATTCGCAAAAACGGTTGATCTTTCCCCAACAAGAAATAACGAGGATCGCCAATCCTCCCGAGAGTACCCAAAAATCAAACGAAAATAGATCCACAAATTTATTAAGAAAACGCCGCGAAATTTCTTTCGTTATCACAAAGTCACGCAAAAAATCGTCCACCACATAAACAATCTAGAAGAGAAAAACTCTTGGTAGAAATTTCGTTACCCCTCTCGGAATAGTAGATCCGGGATATTGGTTCCACTAGAAAATAATCGCTCTCCGTTGAACTCCACGAGAGAGGCTCCGATGATGAAGAAACTCGATCGTCTTCCCCGCTTTGCACCGTGAAGTTTCACCCAAGGCCTTGGATCCTTGCAATCAAATTGTTTCCACCAATGATGGTCGGTTAGGAAGAGATTAGTGGAGAGTTTTCGTGGGAGGATGTGTGATAGAGGGTTGAAGGAAAGGTTGACGGAGGAGGAGGGGAGTGATGGTGGCCGAGATCTTGGATGGGGAGAAGGGGGAGGCCGACTATTGGAGGAGGAAAGCCCAAGGGGGGCGGCGGCTATGAGGAGGGGAAAGAGGGGAATCAAATTAGGTTAGAGAAAACTTTGGCAACAATGAAAATCTACTTTTCTAATTAGAGTTTTAGCCTTATATAGGCCTTACAACACAAGTGCTAATTGCACACCAATAAGTCAACATATTAAAATGCAAGCCATAAATAAAAACTAATAATTAATTAATTAATTATTATTTAATTAATTAATTATTAATAGATATGAAAATAGTTAATTCTTGTGGCGTGGACGAAGATTGTAGCCGTGGCCGCCACGGCGCCGCAAGTCCTTAGCCGGTGGGCCATCATCATCATCATCATCCGCCGCAACTTCATGATCAACCAAAGCGCCATGTACGTCATCATCATCAACTTGGCCGTCCTGGTGGTGGTCGCCATCATAACTTACAACAGAAATTAATCACAGATCTAAACTAATCACAAAACAATCACAACCAGAAACAAAAGATAAAGACAAGCAAGCCAGAAGACACAAGGAGCTATAGTGGTTCCCCTAAACTTGGGTACATCCACTCTTCTACCACCCTAGGTAGGAATCCACTGCAGGATGAGTTGATCAGGTGTCCTGGGCACCAATGAGCTTTTGATAAGGTGCTCAAAAACCAAATCAGATTTTTTGATCAGGTGTCTTGCCACCAATGAGCTTTTGACAAGGTGCTCAAAAACCAAGCTCAAACTTTTGAAGGGAGTTTGAGAAACCCTTTACAGAGATGGGGATGAGAGAGTTATGGAAGTCTTCTCTTTCTCAGAGCAGCTGAGAAGACTATGTGGATTTAGATGTTGTCAAAGCTCCCCCTGAGTTCTTGAGATGTTCAGGAAATGAAGCTTTTCTATAGGGTGATAGGCCTTGAGAAGTTGATCTCCAGCAAAGGATAATTTCAGCAACAGCTGAAATGTTAGGTGTCTGGAGTCTTTGAAAGATGTTGGCCTTGAACACTTGAAGCAAAGGGAATCTGAAGATTTCAGATTTGTTGATCTCCTTTGGTATGTGTTCTTGTATGAATTCCTTTTAGCTCTTTCTCTTGAGAACAATTGATGTTGAGAAAGATGTTGTCCAAAGAAGTGTAGCAGAGATTGTTCTTATTCTTGTTCTTCTTGTTCTATGTTGTCTCTCTTCTGATCTATGTTCTGAGTGATAGAGAGATTCAAAAATCTTGTATTTTATTCTCTAGTACTGAATAGAAAATCATCCTCTGTCAAGAATAGTCGTTGGCCTGTCATTAATTGCATCCTTAATTGCAATTGTCTTCTGGAGGAAAGTCCAAAGAAACATTCCTTGATAATCCCTTGAAACTTGGTCCAGAAATAAATGAAAACGGCTAGAAAATCTTCTGAATTAATTGCTGAATAACTCCTGAATTTGAATCTTGAAAAATCCTTTAACTCATCAGAAAACGTCGAACTGAGCTCAGCGATTTGGACTTATACAGCAACAGAAATAATCGATCTGAGCTCAAAGATCGTCGAACTGAGCTCAGAGATAGAGAACCAATACTGAGTCAAGATCGTCGAACTGAGCTTAGAGATCGTCGAATGGAGTTCGACGATTTGTTGAAGTTGAGCTCAGCGATCGTCGAATGGAGTTCGACGATCTGTCAAAGATGAGCTAGACGATCGTCGATTGGAGTTCGACGATTCGTCGTGCTGAGCTCGACGATATGACTTAGTCTCAAACTGAAAATCCTTGGTCTTGAGGGCAGCTTCCAAACCTAAGTACTATCCCTTAGACTCAATTATAATTGACCTTTAGAGCTATACAGGAGGTCAAAATAGGTTTACTAAAGACATAGTGATCCTGACCCAAATTAGTAATAGGGTGTTCCAACACATGCGTCTTCTTCCTCCAGCCAATGGCCACGATTGCACCAACCTATAGCACCTTGATCTGGTGTTTCCCAGCCATCCAGCCACCTCCCCAGCCAGCCACCACCACCACCTCCGTTGAGGTGGGGGCGAACGTTTAGCGGCGACTTAGCCGCCGGAGGCGTCGGTTTCCGGCGAACCCGAGCTCCATTAAAAACCATGGATTTTTTTCCCACACCTGACATGGATCCAAACTCAATTGAGCTCGAAATATCTCCTAAATGATCTAGGAAGCTAGCACAAGGGGAGAGGAGGAGAAACGGACCTTAATCAGAGCCCGACGGCGGCGGCGGCGATGGTTGAAATTTGTGAAGTGAAAGTGGGTGAATGGAGAACTTGAACCTATCTGCACAGACTACGCGGACAGGGTTGGCGGACAACTAGGTCGGCAGGGATGTTGCAGATGGTTTGCTCTGTAGTGGCCTGGGCGGTCTTTTCGAATGGACTACGCAGACAGCAGTGGTGGTTAGCCAGGCCGACTTATGCTCTACAAGCAGCTGAATCCCAGAAGGTAATCGGGCGGATAGAAACTCTATCCGCAGAGTCCGGCAAGAAGCAGACTGAAGAAATGGAGCTCAGCAGACCGACTTGGCAGAAGCCTTGGTCTTGCTCTGGTGAAGCAGCAAGTGGAAGCCGCGGAGATCGTCAGTCAATGTGGACAGGTGCTGGTGGTCGCCGGGTTTGGCTGACCTGATCTAGCGTCTGCCAGTAAGTGCGGACTGGCCCTTATGGCCAGTGGTGTGGATTGGTTGATTCGGAACCAGGTCCATGTTTGGCTCAGTCCGGGGATATCACGCAGTTGAGCGCGGACTGCTTCTCAGTTCGCTAAGATCGGCAGTATTGCATTTGCCTTGGTTGCGAGTTTGGGAGAAGCGGACTGGAGATTGTGTCCGTAACTGTGTGCTGACTGGAGCTGGAGTCCGCAGAGTCCGGTAGCTGCCTTGCCGGCATGGTTGTGGACTCGGGGTATGCAGATTGGAGTTGTCTGTAGGGATATGCAGACTAGAGCTGTCCGCAGTATGAGCGGACTGGAATGTGTGTCCACTGAGTCCAGCAGTTGCCTTAGTGGCAAAGCCGTGGGCTCGGGATGTGCGGACTGAAGCTTTGTGTTTGCTGAGTCCGGAAGGTGCCTTGATGGCGAAGCTGTGGGCTCGGGATAAGCGGGCTGGAGCTGTGTCCGTGGATTGGCAGACAATGTTGCTGCGGATTCCGGCTGTGGTGGTCTTGGATTGGCCTTTGGCGACAAGGCGGACTGGCATTGTGCCTGGCCTTGGAGAACCATAGGCAGACTAGCTATCTTGCACAGGCAGCGGCGGACTGGTGTGTATATCCACGGGCTGGCGGATACACTTGTTCTTGTTATGGGATGTGGCGGTAATCCTATCGTCTAGGGTGGTGACCACACTCATCATCGTACCTATAAATAAGACCCATGTCACATTAATAATAGTAACTTGAGAGTAACCTGAGAAACTGAGTGAACAGTAAGTGAGCTCGCAACATTTGTTGCGGACTGCTTTTTGGTGTCCACGAGGTTTGATAGAGTTGACCGGTTTGTGCTATACAGTTTGTGCGGATAGCGCTGGAAAGCCAGGACTTGGCTCTAATTGTGGTCAGGGATAGTGTGGACTCTGCGGTTAAGTAACGGGCGGTAAATAGCAGGTCGCAGACAGCGACCAGACGGTCTTCTCTTTGGCAACTTGGTTCGGGGTTCAATAAGTCGCCTGCTTCAGGCGGACTATTCTATTCGGCATCGCAGTTTGTGCGGTCTGGTGGCTAGGCGACCTCGCGGTTAGGCGGCTTACATATCGGTGGCTAAAGCTAGCATTGGAATAAGGGGTAATCCGCGCGGCTTGGATTGCGGTATGGCGACCTAGCGATTTGAGCAGACTCCACAGTAGTAGACCGGCGGCTTGATGTTTGAGGCCACGCGGCTTGTGTTAACTTGTCTTGTATTTGTAGTCTCTACTTTCCCTTGGGTGGTTGTTTGGTGAAGCATGTCTTGCCATGTATATCTCGCTGTGTAAAGAAGATTGTTGTGAATCAATAAAGACTCTTGTGCTACATGTGTTTTCTGGTTAACTAGCTTTAATTGAGATAACCCCTGCTCACTCCAAGGTCTATAGAAATTTCTGCGTGGTCAAGGTGTGATCTTGATAGTGCTGAGAATATTAATTTGGCATTAGGCTATCTTGTTGACCACCTGGAGAAAATTCAACATGGTATCAAAGCCAGGTTGTTGAATTTCAACATGGTATCAAAGCTGGATTGGAGTGGATAAGTAGTGATCAACTGAAGTGTTTGTTGCACTTGGGAAGAGGGAACCAGTGGTTGAACCATGATAGTGAAAGATGCAAGTTGTCTTGGAATTGATCTCCTTACAGAGACAAACTTTGATAGGTGGAAGTCTTGTATGGAGAGCTTTCTTCTTGGCGAGGACCTTTGGGAGGTAGTATGCGGAGCATAAAGACAAGAGGCTACTGTTGGCAATGCTGAAGAGATGAGAGCTTGGAAGGATACAAATGCGAAAGTGGAGTCTATTCTCAAGCAGGTGATCTCATCGGAGCTCTTGGACCACATCAGTGGATGTCAGTTAGCTGTGGAGGTTTAGACTTCCCTTGATGGGTTGTTCAGGAAGAGGTGAAGGTTGTTGCAGAGAATGGTCCTTCTACTTCATATCAACAAGAGAGGAGTGTTTCTCCTAGACGTGATGGGAAGAGTAAGGAAGGACCAAGGTGCTATAAATACAAGCAGTATGGTCATCTCAGGAAAGAGTGCAAGGTTGTCTTCTCTCGGCGAACGTAGCTCATGTTGGGAGTAAGGAGAAGAAATTAGTTGGGACTTCAACAAGTTCAAGTGTTTATCGGATGAAGGCCAGTGATAGTATAGTTATCTGGCATGAAAGACTGGGGCATGTAGGGATGGACAAGCTGAAAGCAATGGCGGTAAGAAGACTCGTAAGAGGATTGCCTAGATTGTCATCCTATGGCTATGGTCAGGGGTGTGCGGGATGTCAGCATGGTGAAGCTTATCACTTTATGGTTGATAAGGCACAATCCAGATGTAAAGCACCTTTGGAGGTTGTCCATTGTGCTTTGGTTGGACCGACCGTCACCGCCAGTCTTGGAGGCAGCAGGTACATGATGATATTGGTTGATGACTATTCAAGGTATACATGGGTATACTTCATGAAGGCGAAGTAGAACATGATGCGCTTGTTTGTGGAGTTCAAGAAGCTTGTGGATGGCCAATTTGGCCTGCAGATCAAGAAGTTGAGGACAAGCATCGGTGGTGAGTTTGGCTCAACCGAGTTCTCAAACTTTTGCAAAAAGCATGTGATCTAGAAGGAGCTTTCTTGTGGACATACTTCACAGCAAGGTAGTGTTGCAGCTTGGATGATCCGTTGGTTGACGGAGACCTGCAAGTGTTGGTTTCAGAGTAAAGGCATTCCTAAGGCTCTTTGGGCGGAAGGGATGGCCTTTGCTGCTCATGTCATCAATCAGATGCCTCTTAGTCCGATCTATGTGAAGACTCCTTATGAGATAATGTTCGGGGTGAAGCCTAGTGTAAAGCACCTACGGGTGTTTTGATCTACTTGCTACGTACACACTCCGGATGCTCTCAAGACGAAGCTAGTCTTTGTTGGGTATGATGAGCAGAGGAGAAGATGAAGGTGTATGGATCCTACGACGAAGAGGTTCATCGTATCAAGAGACGTTGTCTTCGATGCATTGACGTCGTATTGGGATAGCTCTTATGTGGAGCTAGAGATGAGTAGGTCAGATGGTGGTCTGAAGGAGGATGTTTCTAAGGTTCAGGTGGAGCTGTCTGAGTCACCAGGATCTCCAGGTTGTTCTAGCTCCGGGGCAAAGGCATCAGGGGGGAGCGATGCTCCAAGTACTTCTGGCTCGAATGCAGAGGCTTCCAGTTCAGGAAGCAGGGGGAGCGATGTTCTAGGTAGTTCTTGTTTGACAGCAGAGACTTTTGGTTCAGGTAGCAGGGGGGAGCGTTGCTCCAGGTGCTCCTGGTTCCAGTGAGGAGGCGTCTTATTCAGGAAGCAAGGGGAGCATTATTCCGGGTTTGCCCGGGGTCGGAGCTGGTTAAGGAGGAGCAGCGGAGGTTGTTAGCCATGATCAGGTTCTTCGAAGATCGAAGAGGATCAGTAAGCCATCAGCTCGATATAGTGAAGGGAACCCGGCGGGCTTGGTCCCATGTTTCCTTACAAGCCTTCAGGTCGAGCGAGTATCTTCTAGCTGTGATGACCCCACTAGAATCAAGGAGGTGATTAACACCAAGGATGAGGAGGTGACTACTCTCAGAGGTGATGAGGCTTGGGATTTTGTGCCCAAGGTAGTTGGTGATACTCCTGTGATGCATGAGTGGAGGTTGAAGCTGAAGAAGAAGGCAGAGGGAAGCATGGCTCCATTTGGGAGATGCTAGAGGGCTCCCTCATAGTCGATGATATGCGGGGCGGGGACTATGTCTTGGACATTTCTTCGTAGATGCTATCGGAGGGATTAGGTGCAAGGTTACAGGAGCTGCTGGAGATATTCACCACTTCTCACTTCAAGTGAGAGTGTTGAAATTTGTGAAGAGAAAGTGGGTGAATGGAGCACTTGGAGCTATCCGCGCAGACTACGCGGACAGGGTTGGCGGACAGCTAGGTCGGCAGGGATGTTGCAGACGGTTTGCTCTGTTGCGGCCTGGGCGGTCTGTTTGTGCAGACTACGCGGACAGCAGTGGCGGTTATCCAGGCCGGCTTATGCTAGCTGAATCCCAGAAGGTAACCGGGCAGATAGAAACTCTATCCGCGGAGTCCGGCAAGAAGCGGACTGAAGAACTGGAGCTCGACAGACCGGCTTGGCAGAAGCCTTGGTCTTACTCTGGTGAAGCTGCAAGTGGAAGCCGCGGAGATCGCCAGTCAGTGTGGACAGGTGCTGTAGGTCGCCGAATTTGGCTGACTGGATCCAGCGTCCTCCAGTAAGTGCGGACTGGCCCTTGTGGCCAGTGGTGTCGACTTGGTTGGTTCGGAAACAGGTCCATGTTTGGCTCAGTCCGGGGAGATCGCACAGTGGAGCGCGGACTACTTCTCAGTCCTCCAAGCTCGGCAGTAGTACATTTGCCTTGGTTGCGAGTTTGGGAGAAGAAAACTGGAGATTGTGTCCGCAACTGTGTGCGGACTGGAGCTGGAGTCCGCAGAGTCCGACAGCTGCCATGCTGGCATGGTTGTGGACTCGGGGAATGCAGACTGGAGTTGTCTGCAGGGATATGCAGACTAGAGCTGTCCGCAGTATAAGCGGACTGGAATGTGTGTCCGATGAGTCCGGCAGTTGCCTTGGTGGCGAATCTGTGGGCTCGGGATGTGCTTACTGAAGCTTTGCGTCCGCTGAGTCTGGCAAGTGCCTTGATGGCGAGGTTGTGGGCACTGGATAAGCGGGCTGGAGTTGTGTCCGCGGATTGGCGGACAATGTTGCTGCGGAGTCTGGCTGTGGTGGTCTTGGTTTGGCCTTTGGCGACAAGGCGGACTAGTGTTTTGCCTGGCCTTGGAGAAGCATAGGCGGACTGGTTATCTTGTACAGGCAGCGGCTGACTGGTGTGTATATCCGCGGGCTGGTGGATACACTTGTTCTTGTTGAGGGATGTGGCGGTAATCCTATCGGCTAGGGAGGTGATCACACTCATCATCGTGCCTATAAATAGGACCCATGTCACATCAGGAATAATAACCTGAGAGTAACCTGAGAAACCGAGTGAACAGTAAGTGAGCTTGCAACAGTTGCTGCAGACTGCCTTTTGGTGTCCGCGAGGTTTGATAGAGTTGACTGGTTTGTGTTGTGTAGGTTGTGTGGATAGCGCTGGAAAGCCAGGACTTGGCTCTGATTGCGGTCAGGGACAGTGCGGACTCTGTGGTTAAGTAACAGGCAGTAAACAGCAGGTTGCGGACAGCGACCAGACAGTCTTCTCTTTGGCAACTTGGTTCGAGGTTCAATAAGTCGCCTGTTTCAGAGGTTTTTTCTATTTGGCATTGCAGGTTGTGCGGTCTGGAGGTTAGGCGACCTCGCGGTTAGGCGGCTTGCAGATCGGCGACTAAAGCTTGCATTGGAATAAGGAGTAGTCCGCGTGGCTTGGGTTGTGGTCTGGCGACCTGACGATTTGAGCGGACTCCACAGCAGTAGACCAGTGGCTTGATGTTTGAGGCTGCGCGGCTTGTGTTAACTTGTCTTGTATTTGTAGTCTCTGCTTTCCCTTGGGTGGTTGTTTGGTGAAGCATGTCTCGCTATGTATGTCTCGCTGTGTAAAGAAGATTGTTGTGAATCAAAAAAGACTCTTGTGCTGCATGTGTTTTCTGGTTGACTGTCTTTAGTTGAGATAACCCTTGCTCACACCAAGGTCCAGGGAAATTTTCGCGTGATCAAGGTGTGATCTTGATAGTGTTGAGAATATTAATTTGGCATCAGGCTATCTTGTTGACCACCTGGAGAAAATTCAACATGGTATCAAAGCCAGGTTGTTGAATTTCAACAAAACGGACCTTAATCAGAGCCCGACGGCGGCAGCGGTGGTGGTTGGTCATGAAATTTCTCCTCTCCGCCGAGCTTGCTCCCGAAGTCGTTTCTCCACCAAAAGCTTCGATCTAGATATCGAATTCCACTCCTCTCGGCCTTCTAAAGCTAATGATGAGGTCAAAAATGGGGGTGGGATGTCTGGTTCTATAGTTTTGAGCATGTGTAAATTCGGCGTCGCATAGGATGCTTCACCATGTTTGCCACGTGTCATGGAGCTTGCTGCAAATGGCTGGGAAATGATGTGTGAGCTCAGATAAAGGCTTGGGAAGAGAGGAGGAGGGCCACATGGCTTTCATCCCCCATCTTACTCTCTTTTCTCTCTCCTCCATTTAGCAAATTCCTAAACTACCCCAATGCATGTGTAACAACCCCATCCGCTCATATAATATATCCTAGAAGGTCCGGCCGGGGCCCCACAGCATATACCACAAAATAGACTATGAAGCTACGGAGTGATACCAGAGTAGCGCAGCGTACCTAACACATTGCATTCTAGCGGAAGCCTATACACTTGAACTCCTCTCTTGAATGTCCAACATATAAAACTCCACATTTTATAGATTATAGGAATGTCTTACAACATGTAACATCGTTGGCCTTAAGGCCTTATAGGGCTTTCAAACAGTGGCCCAAACATTGGCACGCAGGTCGGGCACATCAAAGAAAACATAACATGTACATTCACAATAGCCTTCGAGGGCTAGCAGCAGCAGCAGCAGCAAAAGCAGTAGGGACTTCAACCCTTATGCGTCCCGCTCGGTTCTCCAGCACCTGCATAGGGACATTCCACCGAAGGGTGGCAAACAGAGACAACGGTCAGCATTCAGCTAACCAAATTATAACGGCCCTACCCCTTTTCCGCGGCAGCAGTAATCTTCCCTGCAGGCATAGCATATCACAAGCATGGCTATATATCTCATATAATGTGCTATCACACACACATTCCATCACAACCGTTAGCCACCCGGCCTAACGGTCCGTGCACTTAGGGCACATTCTTGGTGTACTGGCAAATCAGTTGCCCACCAACGTATCAGGGTCACAGCCCAACGACAACTCACTTGAGCATTTACTCCATGGCGTGCAACCAGAGTTTTATAGTCTTAGTGAACCGGGATTGGCCCGTAGCCCGCCATTGTCTCACGGTGCATAGGCCTAAGACTCTTGTTATGCGCTCCAACATACCGCACCTTCTAGTCTCACGTCGGACGGACATAACGCAGGTCGGATCCTCCACCCCCCGTTGCTCAAATCGCCTTGCCATCACCGAGCACGGCGTACTCGCAGCTAAAAAAAGGCGCGGGTAGGTCTCACTAATCCTGTTCTGGCATTCAAGCCTGGGTATTTCTATTACACCCATTCATCTCACAACAATAGCAGGTCTTTCCTGGGCACACCAGTACTTTCTGTTACTCTCTTCGCAAGTGGACACCGCAAATATTACAAATATCAGGGGTCTTTTCTGGCTACCATGCCAGTACTTCCTGTTACTCGCTTCACAGGTGGACTCCCCATGAACATTAAGCATTCCAAAGGGTATTTCATGGAATTCCAATCCAGTACTTCCTTCTACTTCCTTTCACAGGTCAAACCCATCAGCACAAGCAGCACAAGCATTCTACGGGTGTTTTCCTAGACTACTACTCCAGTACTTCCTGCTAATTTCTTTCACAGGTCCAACCCATCGACTCCTAAACTACACGTTTATCACGGAGTCTTCTTCGGTTCGTATGCAACATCACCAATAAAGACCAACCTGTCCATATGGATTTCACACAACATGCCTATTTCATACTCCATTTCCGGATCTATATGCCAACAAAGGGGATTTCATGAATCAACCCAAAGACTCCCAAAATCAGCCACCTTTTGGTGGGGGAATCGCATACATATGCCAAAAGGAAGCCTTCACATGGCTAGGAAGAAAGGTCGTTACCCTTGAAGACCTCTTTGGTGCCATGAGATCTAAATTGGCTATGAAGATCCGCAACAGCTTTTCCTCCGCAATGCCGGCCTCAGATCTCTTGTCGGAAAACCGCAGCACCACCGGTGATCAGCCCCTTTCCTTCTCCTCCTTCTTCCTCCACCTTTCTCTCACTAGGAATGTAGAAAGAGAAGACCAAATGAAAAATGATATTTCCCTTCTTATCCACAACTTTATGGAAACTGGGAGGCAGCTCAGCCATTGGATCCCAGCTGAAGGAACAGACGGCCACGAGTTTGCCACAAAAGCACAAATTTGCCTGACACGCCGGTGACATGCCCGTGTCTCAGGTCATGTGCCTCAAGCGGTACTCAACTGACTTATCCAATCCAGTGACACGCCCATGTGACACGCCCATATGACACGCCCGTGTCACGGGCCGTGTCACCCGACACGCCTTCACACATGCCCATGTTTGTGGCTGTGTTCATCAGGCTGAAAAATCTCAAAATCACCCGAGACTCACACGGCCTGTGACACGCCCGTGTCCTAGGCCGTGTGCCCATACACGGCACTCGACACGCCCCAGCTCAAATTCATCGGGCTGAGTTTGTCGACCGCGCTGACATGCCCTGTGACACGCCCGTGTCACAGGCCGTGTCCTAAGCACTCGACGATCGTCGACCACCACTCGTCATTGTTCCTCCCGAACACTCGTCGAACACAGGACACGCCCTGGGACACGCCCGTGTCCCAGGCCGTGTCACCCCAAAAAAATGAGCCTGCTGAAAAATGGGCTGTTACAACCCTCCCCTCCTACAAGAAATTTCGTCCTCGAAATTCGTATACAGGAAGGCAACCAGCAACCAAAAATTTTTTATAACATGAAATGTTTATGTTACAACAAAATTTCACTATGCAATTGCTACAAAAATAGTTTGGGAAACTCCGCTCGCATGGTCTGCTCTCGCTCCCATGTAAGCTCCTCACGGCCGCAATTGTCCCATCGAACTTTAACCAAGCCGACCGTCTTGTTCTACAACTATTTCTCGGCTCGATCCTCGATCTGAATGGGTCTAACTTTTGTTGTTAGCCCATACTTTCAGCTGGCGTGAGCCATAAGCAATCACCTTTCCATTTTGCAGAAGCACGCAACCTAAGCCTCTTCCTGAAGCATCACTGTAGATTACAAATCCATCGGTACCACATGGCGATGACAACACAGGCGTCGTGGTCAACCGAATCTTCAGCTCTTCAAACGCTCGCGCGCACTCTGACGACCAAACGAACTTCTGTTCTTTTCGCGTCAACGTGGTTAGTGGCAAAGCAATCCGCGAGAAGTGTTCAACAAATCTTCGGTAGTAGCCTGCTAGTCAAGGAAACTCCTGACCTCGGCCACTGAAGATAACACTGGCCACTCTTCAATGGCCCTTATCTTCGCTGGATCCACTGCTATGCACGCTCCACTCACCACATGGCCCAGAAAAGCCACCGACGATAGCCAAAACTCGCACTTCGAGAACTTGGCATAGAGTTGATTCTGCCTCAATGTATTCAACACCAACCGCAAATGTTTCTCATGATCGGCTTCCGATCTGGAGTACACCAGGATATCATCAATGAATACTATCATGAACAGATCCAGGTACTCGCGGAATATTTGGTGCATCAAGTCCATAAATACCGAGGGCGTATTGCATAGCCCAAACGGCATGACTGTGAACTCGTAGTGCCCGTACCTTGTTCCAAATGTGGTTTTGGGAATATCTTCTTCCTGGATCCTCAACTGGTAATAACTAGATTTCAAGTCCAACTTCGAGTAGACGGACGATCCCACTAACTGGTCAAACAACTCATCAATCCGCGGAATCGGATATTTATTCTTCTCGGTCAGCTTATTCAATTCGCGGTAATCAATACATAATCCCAATCCACCATCTTTCTTCTTCACAAAAAGCACAGGGGCGCTCCAAGGAGACATGCTTGGGCGTATATAACCCTGTTCCAGCAATTCTTGCAGTTGGACTTTCAACTCCGCAATCTCCTTCGGCGCAACGCGATATGGCGAGCGGGCCACAGGTTTCGCACCTTGCACCAGCTCTATCGTTAATTCAATCTCTCGCTGGGGTGGTAGCCCAGGGAGATCCTTGGGAAACACATCTGTAAATTCCGACATAATCGGGACATCACTCACACAGGCCGTAGGCTCCACCGCCTGAATTAGCGTGAATTATAACTCCGCGCCCTTCCGAACAACTTTGACAGCTTGGAGGGCAGACATCAACGTCCCTCCAACTCCTCGCATACCCGCGAACTTCGTATCCTGCTCAGTATTCTGGCCCAACGTGCCCACTTTGGATTGGCAATCAATCAAGGCATGGTGCTCCGCAAGCCAATCCATACCAAATATCACGTTGAATTTCGATATTAGCGATACAGATGCCATCAAACAGAAATCCTGACTTCCTATATGCACTGCCACATCGCATGCTTGATCCACAAGCATCATACACCCATTCGGCAACACCACTCTGACGTTATCTGCCTTTACACGACTGGGTATCCCAAGCCGCGCTATAAACTCTCGAGACAGAAAAGAATGACACGCACCCGTATCAAACAGTGCTCGCGCCAGCGTGTTCCGAATCAGTACAAAGCCTGTGGTAATCGCATTACACACAAGCCACATACACATATGCAATAAACAAAGCATACAAACAAAATAATACTCAAAACTAAACTCGTACCTGTGACGACGTCACTTTGTTTAATGGCATCCTGCAGGCCAAGATTGTAGACCCGGGGCTGCGCCTGAGAGGCAGAGGAGTCCACCACCGCCTTTCTGTTTTCCGCATATGACGCTCCCGCCTTCTTTTCACTCTTTGGCGGCATCCGACAATCTCGAGCTATATGCCCCACCCATCCACAATTGAAGCACGTACGAGTATCCGGCATTGAGGTGGCCCCCGACGTTGCTCCTGATGCAACTGAAGAAGGAGCTTGTCCCGCCGTCTTGGGCCTCTTGCCCCCATTTCTTCTTATAAAATGACTTCGTCGGTCGGGGCACTTTAAACTCCGGCTGTGACACAGCCAATGCCCTCTTCCCTTGCACCCTCTACATGTCTTTTTCCAGCGTGCTTGCGGTGTCGACCAACGCCTGGAAGCCTTGGTTCATAGAACTAGAAAGCAGGAACCTCAGCACGTCCCGCAGTCCTTCGTTGAACCTATTTGTCTTTCTCTGCTCATCAGCAAATATCGAACCCGCATACCGCCCTAAGCGTGTAAACTCATGCAGGTAGGTTTCTACACTGCCATCACCTTGAGTCAGCCTTTGCAATTCATTCTCCATGGCGATCCGTTGCTCCGCAGGAAGGTGCTTCGCTAGGAAGAGTCGAGAGAAATTGTCCATCGATACTTGTGTTAAGGGACGACCCGCCCAGTGATGCAGCTCCATCTCGTCCCACCACAATCTAGCCTCTCCTTCAAGAAGGAAAGTTGCTAAGGTGACTTTTTGATGCTCCGCCGTTCCAATCGTCGTCATGATCCGCTTGACGCGCGATAACCAATCCTCAGCCTGTGCAGCAGCTCCCACTCTCGAGAACATCGGCGGGTGAAAACTCATAAACCGTGTCAACTGCTTCTCAGCGGTTCGAGGATTCACAGCCACAACAGGTTCCGGCCTCGCCTCCATCTATTCTGGGCTCAAGGTCGGCTGCGCCTGACTTTACTCCTGCCCAACCAGCTGTCCTTGAACCATCGCAAACAAAGCCTCGGCAATTTTTCACACAGTTTCTGCAGACGGCGGAGGTGTAGGCACCTCAGTTGGTGCCATACTTTCATCCGAAAGTTGTGGCTCTGATTGCCCCGCACCACTCCTAGTCACCTAAAGGGGACAAGACACACGCATTAGCGGCCTTACAAAGCAAACAGCACAAAATAGGAACACGCAGGTTCCTCAAACACAAGAATTTGCATTCCTATCATGGACATTCAGGAGTTCAAACGTGTTATCGTGGTTTGCACAGACACGTGCTCGCCACCCCACAAAAGAAGTCGACCACGACTTCGAGAGGGAAAGACCAAGATAGCTGATACCAAAAATGTAACAACCTCATCCGTTCATATAATATATCTTAGAAGGTCCGGCCGGGGCCCCACAGCATATACCACAAAACAGACGATGAAGCTACGGAGTGATACCAGAGTAGCGCAGCGCACCTAACACATTGCATTCTAGCGGAAGCCTATACACTTGAACTCCTCTCTTGAATGTCCAACATATAAAACTCCACATTTTATAGATTATAGGAATGTCTTACAACATGTAACATCATTGGCCTTATGGCCTTACATGGCTTTCAAACAGTGGCCCAAACATTGGCACGCAGGCCGGTCACATCAAAGAAAACATAACATGTACATTCATAATAGTCTTCGAGGGCTAGCAGCGGCAGCATCAAAAGCAGTAAGGACTTCAACCCTTATGCATCCCGCTCGGTTCTCCAGCACCTGCACAGGGACATTCCACCCAAGGGTGGCAAATAGAGGCAACGGTCATCATTCAGCTAACCAAATTATAACGACCCTATCCCTTTTTCGGGGCTGCGGTAATCTTCCCTGCAGGCATAGCATATCACAAGCATGGCTATATATCTCATATAATGTGTTATCACGCACACATGCCATCACAACCATTAGCCACCCGACCCAATGGTCCGTGCACTCAGGGCACATTCTTGGTATACTGGCAAATCAGTTGCCCACCACCGTATCAGGGTCACAGCCCAACGACAACTCACTTGAGCATTTACTCCATGGCGTGCAGTCGGAGTTTTAAAGTCTTAGTGAACCGGGATTGGCCTGTATCCCCCCATTGTCTCATGGCGCGTAGGCCTAAGACTCTTGCTGTGCACTCCGACAGACCGCACCTTCTGGTGTCACGTCGGACGGATATAACGCAAGTCGGATCCTCCACCCCCCCGTTGCTCAAATTGCCTTACCATCACCGAGCACGACGTACTCGCGGCTAAATAAAGGCATGGGTAGGTCTCACCGATCCTATTCTGGCATTCAAGTCTGGGTATTTCTATTACACACATTCATCTTGCAACATTAGCGGGTCTTTCCTGGGCACACCAGTACTTCCTGCTAGTCTCTTCGCAGGTGGACACCGCAAATATTACAAATGTCAGTGGTCTTTCCTGGCTACCATGCCAGTACTTCCTGTTACTCGCTTCACAGGTGGACTCCCCGTGAACATTAAGCATTCCAAAGGGTATTTCCTGGAATTCCAATCCAGTACTTCTTGCTACTTCCTTTCACAGGTCAAATTCATCAGCACAAGCAGCACAAGCATTCTACGGGTATTTTCCTGGACTACCACTCCAGTACTTCCTGCTACTTTCTTTCACAGGTCCAACCCGTTGACTCCTAAACTACACCTTTATCACGGAGTCTTCTCCGGTTCGTATGCAACATCACCAATCCAGACCAACTTGTCCAGATGGGCTTCACACAGCATGCCTATTTCGTACTCCATTTCCGGATCTATATGCCAACAAAGGGGATTCCATGAATCAACCCAAAGACTCCCAAAATCAGTCACCTTTTGGTGGGGGAATCACATACATATGCCAAAAGGAAGCCTTCACATGGCTAGGAAGAAAGGTCGTTATCCTTGAAGACCTTTTTGGTGCCATGAGCTCTAAATTGGCTAGGAAGATCCGTAATAGCTTTTCCTCCGCAACGCCGGCCTCAGATCTCTTCTCGGAAAACCGCAGCACCACCGGTGATCAGCACATTTACTTCTCCTCCTTCTCCCCCCCCCCCCCTTTCTCTCACTAGGAATGTAGAAAGAGAAGACCAAATGAAAAATGAGATTTCTCTTCTCATCCACGGCCTTAAGGAAACGGGGAGGCAGCTCAGCCATTGGATCCCAGCTGAAGGAACAGACGACCACGAGTTTGCCACAAAAGCACAAATTTGCCTGACATGGCTCGTGACACGCCCGTGTCTCAGGCCGTGTGCCTCAAGCGGCACTCAACCGACTTATCCAATCCAGTGACACGCCCATGTGACACGCCCGTGTCATGGGCCATGTCACCCGACACGCCTTCACACACGCCCATGTCTGTGGCCGTGTTCATCAGGCTAAAAAATCTCAAAATCACCTGAGACTCACACGGCCTGTGACACGCCCGTGTCCCAAGCCGTGTGCCCATACACGGCACTCGACACGCCCCAGCTCAAATTCGTCGGGCTGAGTTCGTCGACCGCGCTGACACGCCCTGTGATACGCCCGTGTCACAGGCCATGTCCTAAGCACTCAACGATCGTCGACCACCACTTGTCACTGTTCCTCCCGAACACTCGTCGAACGCAGGACACGCCCTGGGACACGCCCGTGTCCTAGGCCGTGTCACCCCAAAAAAATGAGCCTGCTGAAAAATGTGTTGTTACAGCATGTCACTACCCTCCAAAACCAGGGGGTAGGGGATGTAATTTGACTCATTTAGGCTGGTCATGGGCCTTGGCTCATGGGCTTTGCCCATTGGGAATGGGCTTGGCCTCCCTTTTTCTTCCTTTAGGCCATTTGTTGACTTGTTCACTTATAGGGTTGACTTGGTCAACTTTATGAGTGGGCTGACCCCACTTGATGGTCATGAACCTCATGTCATCACCCAATGTGGGTTGGTCCATGGTGATGCCCCACTTTGGCTAATTGGGCTTATATGTGTGGATTTCACCAAATTAGGGTTATGGTTGACTTGAGTCAACTTGGGTCAATGGTTGACCCAATAATGTGGCTTTTGGTTCACTTAGATTGCTTTCAGGGTTAAGGGCATAATGGTGGGGTTAATGTGTACCTATAATTCCATTTTGAGCTAGTTTGACCTGATTTGACTCGAACCGTGTAGTGGGCACTATGTGAATCCACCCTAACTCCATGGGTCAAACCTAGCCTAAACCTCATTCACCTACCACATATCCTAACCTAATCTATGTTTAGGGGTCTAGTATGGAAGGAGATGTTACAACATGAGAGCAAATGTGACGTAGGGATTCGTCAGATTAAAATAGCGTACGGATTTTCTTACAACTCAAGCCCACGTAACATGTTCTAACGCGTCCTAACACAAACATTCTAGCCGCACGATTCACCATCATCCCGCACAAACACGTGGAGGGGAGTGGACTAAAAGCGACGATCTAATTAAAGTCCAATCCTTTCCTACCGAAGATCGAAAGCAAAGGTCGCCACACCTTTTTGAGAGGAAGATCAATAACTATATGCCAAGATCTTCCTCAAGCAAAAGGATCCACCCGATCCGGCTTCTTGCAAGGTTTCGAAAATAAATGCAAGAAGGTTTTTGATTAAATCCAAAAGATCGTATTCAAGATCGCGGATAAAAAGCCATTGCATCCATTCCAAATCTCACAAGAAATCACAAAGGAAAGATGTAGATATTACCCTCCCCAAGATGGGGTGAAGATCACACAAGGAAAGTGGAAGAGTCACACGTCCACGCACCACCGGCGTCACACCGAGCGGCAACCTTCTTCTTCGTCGGAGTCACACCGAGAAGCATCCGCCTCCGCGTTTCACAAGCCTTAGATCACCCAAGCAATTGGCTAACAAAGGAGGAGAAGGAGGATGAGAGGGGGCGGCAATCCCAAAGGGAGGTGGCCGAAATTCTCAAGAGTGGATTAATTTGAGTTTTCAAATAGCATGCCTTCATTTCTCATCAAATAAGCCTATATATACGCAAGTCCCAAAACAAGCAAAATAAATCTAGCCATCCAATTTATCATCTATTGGATGGCTATGAGCACACCAAAAATTAAACATGTCCAAAATAAAAGACAACATGAAATAATGATAACATTAAACTAGGAAAATAAAGGTGCAAATAAGGAAAGGGCTTAAGCCCGCCGCGAACGAAGATTGTAGCCACCAAGGTCACGAATCGCGGTAGAAGGTCGTCGAGCATCTTTATGTTGCGCCGCATCAACTTGATCACGAGCAACTTGATCATCATCCATAGCAACTTGATCACGAGCACTCTTATCATCAACGGGCAAGGGGATGGGAGACGAGCCGGCATCAATCCTCCCCCCCTTAAAGTCACTCAGCACCGATGAGTGGGCTGCAAGGTAGCGGCGGAGGAGGTCCTCATCCAAGCGAAAGAGATCCGACTCAATAACCCAGGAGTCGTCGGAGGGCGGACGATCACGCCAATGAACGAGGAAGCAGCGATGGCCGCCATCAGCTGGAGAAGTGTAGCCATCTGCAAGTACCTGAGCTGGGACAAGAAATGTACGGGGAAATCTAGGAAACATATCAGCATGTGGAAGCAAAGTAGAAGACTTACCACCCGGCGCTAGGCCTGTAGGTGCAATGGAAGAATGACTCACGGAACTACCACTCACCAACCCAGAAGAGACATTTGTGGAGGAAGAAATATTGGGGGAAAAAGAAGGCGTAGAAGTCAACTCAGTTGGAATGGAAACATACGGCGTTAAATCCGAAACATTGAAAATGGGTGAAATACCCCAATCCGTCGGCAAATCCAAAACAAACGCGTTATCTCCTAGCCTCTTAATAATTCGAAACGGGCCGGCTCGCTTTGGTGCCAACTTCTTAACGGTGCCAGAAGGCAGCCGCGTGGGAATAAGGCGCACTAAAACAAGATCGCCAACTTGGAAGTTAGACTCCCTCCGATGTAAATTCGCTTGGGATCGATACGACTCATACGTGGTAGCTAAAGTTGTTCGTATTTGGGCGTGTAAGTCATGTATGTGCTCGGCAAAAGATTGTGCAAATTGACTTGTATGATAAGATGGAGGTAACGGAATCAAGTCAATAGGCACATTCGCAAGGTACCCGTGCACTACTTCATTTGGTGACATACCCGTAGACCGATTGGTAGAGGTGTTGTAGGCTAATTGGGCTTGGGGGAGGAGCAAATCCCAAGTGCCTTTGTGGTCACCCACAAGACAACGCAACAAGTTTCCCAAACTCCTATTTACCACTTCCGTCTGCCCATCAGTTTGTGGGTGATAGGCGGCGGAAAACAACAACTTCGTTCCCATTAATGTCCAAAGCGTCTTCCAAAAATAACTTGTGAATTTAACGTCGCGATCCGAGACAATGGTCTTAGGAACGCCGCGGTGACTCACCACCTCTTTAAAATATAATTTTGCAATGTGAGACGCGTCATTAGTCTTACTACAGGGTATGAAATAAGCCATCTTAGAGAACCTATCAACCACCACAAAAATGGAATCGTGTCGTCGCTGGGTTGGAGGAAGTCCCAAAATAAAGTCCATACTCACGTCCTCCCAAGGTCTAGATGGAATAGGCAACGGAGTGTATAGTCCCACATTAGTCTTTCCCCCTTTAGACACTTGACAAACCCGACAGCTACTCACGATTTTCCCAACTAAAACGCGAAGTTTAGGCCAATAGAATTTCTCCTCGACTAAGGCTATCGTTTTATCCCGCCCAAAATGGCCGCTCAACCCGCCACTATGTAGTTCCCATACTATGTGATGGCGTAGGGAGGTACGGGGAATACATAGCTTAGCGTGCCGAAATAAATAATCGTCTCTCAATACATATGCTGACACTATCATTGGTGAGTCATCGTGTGCCGCTAGATACGCCTCTCCAAAATCAGGACACATGGCATATTCATCCTTTATTCTCTCAAATTCGACAACCTTTACTTCCATGATCGACAATAAAAGTGTCACTCTACTAAGCGCGTCGGCCACACGATTTTCAGTGCCCTTAAGGTGTTTTAAGGTGAACGAAAACTCTTGCAGATAAGATACCCATTTTGCATGACGGGGGCTGATTTTAGATTGCCCATTAAGGCTATTCGACCGGGCTCTCGTCCGACGAAGGATTCCCCTTAATGCCCGTAGTACGCTAAGAACCCCGCTATTGGATGGGGAACCCAATCCGGTAGAGTTAGCGCGCCTCCTCTCTCGAGGGTTAGTGCGGAACTCTATCTACCCAGGGGTGATCGGTTCATATGCACAGCCTCTCGGCTAGCTAGCGTATGGATAACGGAAATAGAGCCCACACATCGATATGTGGGTCTACGCGTCGTTAACCCGGGGTAGACCTTAAGTTTTTTAATTAAATCGAAAAATTAGACATTTGGTTATTTAAAACATTTTAGATCCCAAAGCTCTTCGATACCGATGGCTAAAAGCAATTAGCCACTCATCGGAATGGGGATAGCTTATATGTTTGGTTGTGCGAGCGTTCTAAACTATTCGCTGAAAGGTTATAAAGAAAATAAGAAGAAAAGTAAAATATCCTAATATTAGAAAAGTTTTTACAACTAAACACACCCGCACTCATTTAAACATATAAGAAGAGACAGAAATAAAACTAAGTTACACATAAGAGAAAATTGCATAATTGACATTTGCAGGTCCCACTCAAACGAGTGGGGGCGGGAAATAAAAGCTGAAAAGTGCATAATTGAAATTTGCAGGTCCCACTCAAATGAGTGGGGACGGAAAATTAAAGCTGAAAATTGCAAGTCCTACTCAAACGAGTAGGACTAAAATGAAAGCGAGTCCAACTCAAACGACTAGGAGAAAATAAATGCGATTACAGGGCTTTCTTAAATATTTACATCAAAATAAGGTCTGACCATTTAACTCCTAGCGAGTAGGAGGAAAATCAAATCCAGCCATTTAACTCAAGTGAGTAGGTGAAAAAATAAAGAATGAAAATTACAAGTCCTACTCAAACAAGTAGGACTGAAAATACAGACCGGCCATTTAACTCAAATGAGTAGGCGGAAAAATAAAAGCTACAAACACTTGCTTGAATAAAATCCAGCCAATTAACTCAAATGAGTAGGTGGAAAAATAAAAATTACACACGCACTCTACTTGAATAAAATCCAGCCAATTAACCCAAGTGAGTAGGCGGAAAAATAAAAACAACACACGCACTCTACTTGAAAGTAACTACTCACGCACTCGACATAAATAAACACACACACACACACTTGCATAATTTAACTTAGGAGCTGAAAAATATCTCATACACGCACACACTCGTGCTAAAATAATTGCAAAAATCAAAGTTATCGAAAAATTAAAATGACTGCATTTCTACCGCTGGGATGCAGTAGAAATGCATAAAAAGGAAAAATAAAAATTGTTTGAGCAAAAAGTTTTCAAATTAAAGTGAGAAAGGCAAGTGCCCGAAAAATTAAAACGTTTACATTTTTACCGTTAGATTTTGATAGAAATGCTTAAAAAATGAAAATAAAAATTGTTCGAGCGAAAATATTTTTTGTAATTAATTAAAATGAAAGTTGATGAAAAATAAAAATAACAATTTATACATTCCTATAGCGTGATAAAATGGTTTAAAAAGAAGCATCGGTTTTATAATTAAAACAAAGTAGAAGCTAAGTTAAGAGGGATGAAAATCACCTTTTTAAAGTTTTACAAGTTCATAAGAACGCATTTTAAAGCATGAAAATCTTAAGTCTAACCAATTTTAAAGAGTTTGGGAATGAAAACGGCCATAATAACGGCTATAAATTTTGTTATAATTGAAAAGAAAACGAGAACATTTGCGTTTTAAACATAATTTTTGCAATTTTAAGCTCATACACGCACACACATATTATGAAAATAAAAATGAAAGTATATAAGATTGATGAAAATGAGGCTATTTGGAGAAATTTCAAAGCATGTAAGGATGAAATAATAACGATTTTTATTACAAAAAAGTGGTAATTACAAGAGTTCAAACATACAAACTTAAAAAGGAGAGGGAGGGGGGATCCTTACATAGCACTAAAGCAGCTCCAACGGCAGCCCTAATACATCAAAATGGTTCGGATTTTTGGAACCCTGAACTCATACAGCAGCTATCTTTTTATAGGCAAAAATTTCCAAGTACACGCCCTCCGACACGGGCGTGTCGGGGGGCGTGTCAGCACTATTTTATAGTGGAATTCGGCGATCTGACGGATTTGACGGCGATTTGACTTTCCGGCCGAAAATGTGGCGGTCACGCCCCAGGTCACAGGCGTGACGGTGGGCGTGTCGTTCGGCGCTTAAAGGCGTTGTTGACTTCGGGATTCGCCGGCGGCAGTTTGTCGGGCTGACACGGGCGTGGCGCACATCGGACACGGGCGTGTCCCTCTTGGGTTCGACGAACGTTGAGCTCGAAACGGTGACCTGGCTGACACGGGGCGTGTTGGGCTGACACGGGCGTGTCGCACATCGGACACGGGTGTGTCCCTCTTGGGTCGATGAACGTCGAGTTGAAATCGTCGAGCGGGATGGACACGGCTTGGTCACGCCCCGTGTCGGATTGACACGGGCATGTCGAATCATGGAACACGGGCGTGTCAGGCTTTTTTTCTTCAAAATTGGCTTCTTTTCGGGATTTTGAGCTGTCACGCCCTGGTCACGGGCGTGACCAATATGTCACGGGCGTGACATGACATTTTTTGCAGATTTTGATTTTTTTCCTGACAAATAAAATAAAACAAGTTAGTATAATATTTACAAAAATGGGAGCATTTTATTGAATAAAAACAAGTAGAAATGACAAAAATTAATTAAAACAACTTAAGTAATGTACATAAAAATAGGTATATTTACAATTCATCAACGCTCCTACCATTCGATCCACAACCGAATATACAACTCGATCAACAAACGAATCTACCACTTGATCCACAAATGGATCTACAACTCGGAGAAAAACACTCCCATAAATGTAAAGGAATAATACAATATAATAAAGATTACAAGTCTTCACTCCGACATTCTTCAAAAATTTAGATCTTGGAATTTTGGAGAACTCGGAAAATAGAAATCTTTGAAGACATTGAATCTTGAATCTTCAATCGACTAGATCTTGAGGAATAGACATCTTTAAAGAGTAGCAATCCAGTCGTACAAGTTGATGAAGATTGAATCGTGCAACGTTCGCTGTTTTCGGCCTATTGGAGGTGACACGTATCGCACGGAGGGCGACAGGTTCGGTTTTAGGAAACTTGTGAGATTGGAATTTAGAACAATTTGCTCGATTAGTGTTAATGAAAAATCCAACTTAAGTATTTATAGGCAACATCAAGGCAATGACTATAGAGGAAATTCCAAATTGGCACCTTGCGAAATTTATTGTGCATGGTCGCCGCAACCCGAGCCAAAAAAATCGAAAAAATGACCTAAGTCATATTCGTCGAGTATCGCAAGTATACTTGCCGAATAGTTATTGATATACGGTGAATTTGACTTAGAGATATCCAGCTCAAGCTAGCTAGCCACTCAACGCCAAGGCTGAAATCATACTCGACAAATTCGTCGAGTATCGGCTAGTATACTCGACAAATTCATCGAGTATCGGCTAGTATACTCGACGAATTCGATGAGTATAGGCTAACAGACTCAACGCTCTCGACGCACTTGACTCACTCGACGCCACGCTCTCGACGCCAAGATGCACTTGACGCTTTCGACGCCAAGATGCACTCGATGCCCTCGGTGCCAAGATGCACTCGACGCATTTGACTTATGAAAAATCAGAAAAGTATGGTTGAGATGATTTGACTAATTCGGCGTGTATCATCATGTATATTCGACGAATTAGGCGAGTATAGTTAGATACATTCGACGAATTTGACTAGTATACTTGATGATACTCGACAAATTTTACTTAACTATTTTTCCAATCTTTTCAGAATTTCACCATAAGTATATAAGATGAATTTGGTGAGTGATTGTAAATATATACGACGAATTCGACGAATATCAATGATACTCAACAAATTCGATGAATATCCCTTACAATACTCGACGAATTTTATTTGAGTAAAATTTTGTTCTGTTGAATTTGAGATCTTCTTCTTCCTTGAACCTCCTCATGTACTTAGAATAAAAGTACACTCCAATAGAGAGATTCCACATGAGTCAACACAATGGTCTATATCATGAAGGATTACATTGTATAGTCTCGTGTTTACTGACTCACTACAACCTGACATTAGTGTGTACTTAGCATTGTAAACCTGCAAGTTCATAACTAAAAGTATCATATCAAATATAGTCACAATTCATCTTAGCTTAACTGGACCCTTCTTCAAATCAGGGTTATTGTGGATACAATACCCAACACCTATAATCAACATCTATATAATTGTGCACGTTGAAGCTCATGTCTCTCCCATAAAGGAGACCTAAATCAGAAGTGTACTTTACGTACTTCAGAATGCTCCTTGCCGCCATCAGATGAGGCTTCAGAGGTTTCGCCATATACTGACTTACTCGGCCTACAACATATGCAATGTCTGGCCTCATAATCGTCAAGTTGATAAAGCTCCCCAATAGAGCATGGAACACTAAATGATCTAGAAGTATCCTCCCCTCATCTCGTCGAAGCTTGATGCCAACATCAAGTGGAGTAGAGCTACTCTTCCCTTCCCACATTCCGAACCGTTGAATGATCCGATCCGCATATCCCCTTTGTGAAATGAGTATGCCTCGCACTTTCCTCTACACCTCAATTCCAATGAAGTGGTGGAGCTCACCCAAGTCCTTCATCTCGAACCGAATGGCTAGCACTGCCCTGAGCCTAGCCACCTACTCCTCGGAGTTTCCTGTGACGATCATGTCATCCACATACAGCAATACTGAGACATGAAGCTCCCACCTCTTCTTGATGAACAGGCTCGAATCTGAATCGAAGGAAAAATAACCGCAGAATTGGAGGTATTTTGCGATCTTCCCATACCATGTCTGTGCAGCCTGCTTCAAGCCGTAAAGAGCCTTTTAGAGCTTGTAGATGTATCCTGGATGATATTCAGACATGTATCCTGGTGGCTGAACCATGAAGATGACTTTATCTATTTCCTCATATAGAAACGTATTCCTTACGTCCAGGTGTCATATCTTCCGACCTTGGCAAGCTGCTAAGGCCATCACCACCCGAACTGAAGTCATCTTTGCAATATGACTAAAGGTCTCTTCGTAATCTTCTTCGTACTGCTGAGAAAATCCTCGAGCTACAAGGTGAGCCTTGTACCGCTCGATGCTCCCACCCGCCTTCTTCTTTAGCTTATACACCTGCTTGCATATCACAGAAGTAACACCATCAACCTTGGGCACAAGGTCCAAGGTCTCTTTTTTCCTAAGGGCAACCATCTCCTCATCTATGGTGTTATTCAACTCCTTGACTCTAGTGACGTATTTAAAGCAAGAAGGCTCTCGCTTGTCCAGAGGGCCTGCGAAGAAATAAGAGACCAAGCTCACAGTGTTTCCTTCACAATAACGAGTTGGTGGTTTGATGGTCCTCTTCAATCTCCAAAGAGTCTGACCCTTGCTTACCATCTCCGCTACCTCTTCGAAATCAGCTCTATTCCCGATCAAACTTAGAGAATCACTCCCCTTGCTTCCTGAACTGGAAGCCTCCGCGCCAGAACTAGAAACATCGGGTGCTTCTAGTTACATATGCAGCTCCACCAGAAGATCCTTAGCAGCCTCCTCCTGCCACCATCTGACCTGCTTTCCTGCAGCTCCACGGAGGAGTCACCTCCATATGATGTAAATTTGTCTAAGACCACATCTCTCGAGATGACAAACTTCCTTGTCACTAGATCCATACACTTCTACCCCTTCTTCTGCTCATCATAGCCTACAAAGACAAGCTTCCTCGTCTTTGCATCCAGATTTGTACTGAGAGCATCCAGGACATATACGTAGCAGGTAGATCAAAACACCCGAAGGTTTCCCACGCTTGGCTTCTCCTTAAACACCATATCATGAGGAGACTTCATGTTGATTGGACTCAGAGGCATCCGATTGATGACATAGGTAGAACAGGCCATCCCTTCCGCCTAGAAGGACATTGGAATGTCATTGCCATGAAGCCAACACTTGCAGGTTTCCGTCAGATGATGAATCTTTCGCTCTGCTACTCCATTTTGTTGTGGAGTATGAGCACAAGTGAGTTCTCTTTGGATGTCATGCTTCCTTTAGAAGTTAGAGAACATAGTTAAAACAAACTCACTTTTGTTGTTTGTTCTCAACTTCTTGACCCGCAGGCCATGTCGACCCTCCACTACCTCATTGAACTCTACAAATAATCAGAATGCATCCGACTTATCCTTCATAAAGTACACCCAAGTGTACCTCATGTAGTCATCAGTCAAAACCAGCATGTATTTGCTACCTCTAAGATTAGTTAAACGGTCGGCTCCATCAGATCACCATGGATACACTCCAATGATGCTTTACACCTGGTCTGTGACCTGTCAAACGGAAGGCAATAAGACTTTCTATATTGACACCCCGCACATACATGACCATCGCCAAAGGATGACAACCATGGTAAACCTTTCACAAGGCTCTTCACTGTCATAGCTCTCAGCCTGTCCATCACAATGTATCACAGCCGCTCATGTCATATAGCTACATTATTGTTGGCCCTCATCCGATCAATATAGGAACTTGTTGATAATACAAACAAGTGCCTTACCCTTCTACCTACATGAGCAATGTCAGCCTTAACCACTGACACGTTGCGGTGAAATTCACTTATGTTAGGCCGAACTGTACGTGATAGCCCACGTCTAATATATTGGTCACTGAGAAGAGGTTCTTCTTCATGTTCGGTACGTGATACACACTCCTCAAGGTGAGTGGACCCTATATCACTACCTAAAGAAACAACACCCTCCTTCTCGACTCGATGAACTATATCATTAACAGTTATGATATCTTTGTTACCTGAGAATGTTTGCAGAGAGGAGAACTTCAACTTGTCCCCGGTGAGGTGCTGACCACACCCCGAGTCCACTATCCAGCCATTTTGTAGTCGATGGTGGACAAGGCACGGACACACGTGCCCGTCATGAATGCATTTCCCCATCCGACATCTTCAACACTAGAACTAGCTTTCTCTTTATCTACAACATGCCCTGGCTACAACCTGACCTTATAGTCCTTCTTAAAGTGACATGGCTAGTTGCACCTATAGCACTTAAGCAAGTCCTTCTTATTTTTCTAATCATGCTTAGGAGAAACACTCCTCTCTCGCTAATAAGAAGTTGAAGAACCATCCCAACATCAGTCTTCTTCTTCTCCCATCTCTTCTTCTTTCTTGAGAAAAGCACCTCACTATCTCCTTCGAAGATAGTGATTCCAGCCATCTGTCTAGCTAAGCTCTCCTGTAAAGCTTGTAGGTTCTCCAACTCCACCAAAGACGACTGAGTGGACCAGCCATGAATGGAAGTAACAAAGGCCATATACTCCATCCGCAAACTTCAGATTATGTACCTCTGTAGGTTCTCTTCCGAGATAGGCTTCTCAGGGTCTAATGCTAAAATCTCAACACACAAGTTCTTCATATTCAGGAAGAATATTGAGATGGGTAGATCTCCTTAAGTGGCTCTCATCAACTCATTCTCCAGGAATTGTAGCATTGCTAAACTCTTCCTGTGAAAAAGTACAAACAGAGCTAAATAAAGGAGAATTTATTGCTCCAAAAAGATAATTATTACATAGGTATGCCTCCTTATTAATAGAAAATAGGGGAGATGAGAGAATACAATAAACAATGTGAGACTAAATACAGACCGCGTGGCCTGTGCAGTTTGATAACATCAAACCGCACACTATACAAAGAAATAAAGATCTCACAACAGTAACCGCGGAAAGCCACCAGACCGCTAGGGAAGAACGCTGAAGCAGGCCACCAGAACGCAACTGCAGATGCCACCAGATCACAGTTATGGCTAACCTTTTGGTCGCTGCTGCGACAAGCCACCAGACCGCAACTATAGGTTGCCACCAGACCGCAGTTGCGGCTAACCATCAAACCGGTATTATGGTAAGCCACCCGACCGCAACTACGGGTTGGCACCATAACACAGTTGTGTCTAACCATCAGGCCCCTACTGTGACTATCTCTCAGACCAAGACTGCTATTATCCTCCTGACCGCCAGCTGAGTATCACCACCATACCGCTCAGCCAAACTGCTAGACCTCTAAGATGAAAAAACTACTATGGCTAAGAATGAGACTGTCCGGTCTCCCCAAGCTGCAACACTCCCCCTCAAGCTTGAGCATATATATCTACCATGCCCATCTTGCTGCTAACCTCCCCAAAAGAAGTAACTGGTTTGGTGAAGAAATCATCTAGTTCTCTCTCTGATGTAACAAACAGAGTGAATATCTGATTCTTCAAAATCTCCTCTCTAATAAAGTGGCAATTGTAACACCCCAAATTTTTCTAGAGCGTTAGCCTCAGGAAGCTATTGCGCGGCGATAGGTAGCTATTACCCGATGATAGCCTTGGTTCATCGAAACCAGGCATTTAGTGCAGCTTAGCGTTGAGTGGAACTAGTACACGATGTTAGCTAGCTACCGCTCGACGGTAGCTTGGCGTTGAGTGGGTTGAGAGGTTGGCGTTGAGTGGAGGCGTTGAGTGGTAGGCTTTGAGTGAGCTACCGCACAGCATTAGTACTACTGTTGGCATTAGCGCGACCTTATTTTTGGCCGAGCGCTCGGGAAGTTACTGCTCAGCGGTAGGTAGTTACCACCCAGCGATTACATATGGAAGCAGTTCTGTCGTTTGACATTTTGGCCGTTCGTTTTCTCTTAGGATTTGATCATATGGCCCAAGATGCCCCTCCCAAAAGGCATATAAAGGGTTGAAACATTCTAAACCCTCATTCTTCTCATTTAGAGTGGAAGGTAGGGTTTGAGTCTTAGAGTTTGGAGGAGGAAGAAGAATACCCTTATCTGCCATTTACGAAGCTTCGAGGCTCCGATCGTTGATCCGAGGCCAGATCCGCAGAGAGGACTTAAAGGCGCACATTTTCATCCATGTAAATCAACATTTCCATGGCGAGGAAGAGGAGTCATAAGGTAACGACACTTCTCCTCTCAGTCTTTAGGATACATGCATGGCATCCATTCTTTTCTTGCTTTCTTTCAAGCATTTAGGCACCAGATCTCTAAAATGAGAGGGGTTCGGGTTGTCATGGTTCAAGAGAAACCACCGGGTCGATTGTGTCTTCCCCGACATGATTTGCACTAGAAATTCGCTCCGTTAGTGGATTAGTCATTGTGGGTGAAGCCGTAGTCATGACCGTTAGTCTGACTTGGTGATGTTGCATAACAAGCCTTAACGATTGTGCTAGAAATCCGTTTATGGCAAGATGTCATTTGTGATGTGGTTTCCCCCTTATTTTTGTGTGAGTACGAATGGTGGATTAGGGCAGAAAAGGCTTTTGATTATGACGTGCTAAGGCGAGGCTTTGTCTCTATGTTAGGCTGGCTTGCCTGCGATGTTGCAAAGTCACGTGTGGAGAGTGTCCCGGCGAGACAAGTCCCCTTCTATGAAACTGACGAGAATGCCAAGTTTTGGACAAGCCCAGACGATACTAGTTGGGTCCCGCTGGGTCTCCTTCGGTGGACTTGGTCCCAAATTGGAGGCAAGCCTGGGTCGTCACGAGTGGGTGGGGTCTAGCAAGGGTTCTTAGCATCAGTTTGTTTGTGTTACATAATCCTGATATGAGAAGTCAGAGCTTGAAGGCAATTCCAGGTTTTGAGAACCACGAGAGGGTGGGGCCTAGCCACCTAGACAAGAGTTCTGTGGGGCGGCTTGAATGTCGTTCGGGTAAATTAGAAGTACCCTGCGGTTGCAGCTTGGATGTCGAAGGGAAAATTGGGAGTACCTGATTGTCGATGCATGATGATGTGTTAGATTCATACGCTATAAGGTGTATTGGGTGAATCCTAGGTTTGCATACATGCTACATTGTAGGCCCCTTTTATTATATGCTTAATGTAGAAACATGTTTGTTTTATGAGACATCCAAACCTATTTTACTGCTTTCTATGTTCATGTATATTTGCATACTAAGTGCTGACCTGCAGGGTGATGGAGTGCCCCGGGCTCCGCTAGGGACGGCCGAGAGGAGATGTGTTGGTTACATAGTTGAGATCAGCCTTTGCTGACCCGCATTACCACCAATTTTTATAGGACAAGGATCACAAGCGGGAGCAATCTCGCCAACCAAAAAGTCCTAAACCTCATGAAGTGATCTCTTGTTTGGTAGCTCTGTTTGGGTTAATGTTTTGCCTAGTGCACTATGATTCCGGCTTGCATGCCGAGGTAGCCTAGGAGTGCATTTGCACGTTGATATGTTGTTGTTTCAATTTTGGACTTATAAATGTTGTAAGGCCTTAAGAACGTTTGGATACTCCTGTAGTAGTGGATAACTTCTAGTGTGGTTGTTTGTTTCCTCTGTTTATAGTTTGAGTTTTAAGTTGGGTAGTTTATATCATCTTATAATGCTTAAGCTGTGGATTCTATATGTTGTGGGGCCCCGACCAAACCCATATTATACGGTCATTACAGGGGAGGCATTACAACAATCAACCTCGATGTGCTTCGTCCTCTTATGGAAGACGGGATTCCTCGAAATATATATGGCTGCCTTATTATCATATAACATTAGCAGAGGATGATCATAAACCTCTCCAAAATCAAGCATAAGTGTTTGTAACCACTTCAACTTGCAAGTGATCAGAGCCATGCTCCTATGCTCGGCTTCTGCACTTGACTTGGAAACTACAACTTGTTTCTTGCTCTTCCAGCTGACCATTGCCTCCAATAAAAGTACAGAACCCTGACGTAGACTTCCTGTCTTCTTTATAATCTGCATAGTTAGCATCAGAGTATGTCTGAACCTTCAAATGTCCCCTTTTATGAAATAGAAGTCCTTTCCCTGGAGCACCTTTCACATACTCTAGAATCTTCATTGTCGACTGAAGATGACACTCCTTAGGAACTTGCATAAATTGGCTCACTCTTCCCACTACATAACAAATATCCAGTATTATGATTGTCAGATAAATGAGTTTCCCTACCAACCATTTGTACCTGGTGACATCTTCAGGAAGGGGTGAGTCCTTACTCCAACACTTGTCATCTCCAACATGTAACACCCCAAAATCCCAGATTTAGTTCAAGTTGGGTGACATGGCCTGGGACACGGGTGTGTCCCAAGGCGTGTCCTGCTCTGTATGGTTGGGCATCTACTCGAGTGCTCGACGAACTGCAATCGATGAGTTCTCGAGAGGGAACACGCCCATCGACACAAGCGTGCCAGGGGGCGTATCCTCCTCTGGTCGACGAACTTCGCTCGACGAAGAGCATGCTAGGGGCGTGTCTGCTGACATGTAAGGGCACATGGCCTGTGACACGGGCGTGTCACAGGCCGTGTCCGTTTCTGGATTTGGCCTAGGCAGTAAGGCTTGGTGAACATGGCCAGGACACGGGTGTGTCTCTGGACATACGGCCTATGACACAGGCATATCACATGGCCGTGTCTTCCTCGGGTTGAGATGGTTGTGTACCACCTAAGGTACATGGCCACAGACACGGGCGTATCCGAAGGTGTGTCAGGTCACACGGCCTGTGACACGGGAGTGTCACATGGTCATGTACTGGTCTGGATGAGTTTGTTGTGTGTCGATTAAGGTATATGGCCTGTGATACGGGCGTATCACAGGCCATGTCAGCCAAAATTCAGACTTTTGTGGAAAAATCGTGGCCGTCCATTTTCTTCAGCTGGGATCTGATGGCCCAGATTCCTCCCCCCTACTTTAAGGCCGAGAAATGAGAAGTGATTCTCATTTTGGCCTAAGTGATCTTCTTTCTAAGAACCTAGAGAGAGAGAGAGGAAGGAGGAGGAGGAGGAAGGGAGCCGGCCATCGGTGGAGCTGCGGAGTTCTGTTTTGAAATCCAAGGCTAGCATTGTGGAGGCAAAGCCACTGCGGTGCTTTCCAGCTGGCTAGAAGTCCATGGCTCCGAAGCGATCTTCAAGGGCAACGATCTTCCTTCTTAGCCATGTGAAGGCTTTCTTTTTTTCATGTGCATGGGATTCCCCCACCAGAGGGTGGATTGTGAAGGGATTTCCCTTGGGTTGATTCTTGGAATCCCCAATGATCTTGCATATAAATCTAGAAATGGAGTACGGAATAGGCATGATGTGTGAAGCCCATCTGGACACGTTGGTCTGGATTGGTGATGTTGCATATATACATCGGAGAAGACTCCACGATGAAATGTGCAGTTTAAGGAGTCGTTGGGTTAGACCTGTGAAGGGAAGTAACATGAACTACTGGAGTGGTAGTCCAGGAAAACACCCTTGTGATGCTTGTGATGCTCGATGGGTTAGACCTGTGAAGGGCAGTTGCAGGAAGTACTGGTGCGGAAGTCCAGGAAAAGACCCTCTGATACATGTAATGCTTATGACGCTTGATGGGTTGTGCCTATGAAGGGTAGTAACAGGAAGTACTAGCTTGATAGTCCAGGAAAATACCCTCAAGTGTATGCTATGAATGTACGGTTAAGTCTATGGATGGAAAATGAGTTCTGTCGCTAATGCGAGGCGTGGCTCCTAGCTAACCGATAAATGTAAATCCAGTCCCGTGAGAACGGTCTGTCTATGTGTGAGCTTGATAAGCTCTTACGGCTTTATGCCAAACAGGTAACGTGAAACCGACCCGCGCCTTTTCCTTAGCCGCGAGTACGCTATACTCGGTGATGGCAAGGCGATTAGAGCAATGGGAGGTGGTTGATCCGACCTGCGTTATTTTCGTCTGACATGAAGACCTGAAAGTGCAGTTTGTTGGAGAGCATAGCAAGAGTCTTAGGCTTGCGCACCACGACACCATGGGGGGCTACGGGCCAATCCCGGGTCATTAAGACTAAAGTCTCCAGCTGCACTCCATGGAGCAAAATGCTCAAGTTTTTCATTGGGATTCGGGCCTTGAACGGCGGTGGGCAACTGGTTTATCCGGTACACCAAGAATGTGCCCTGAGTGCACGGATCGTCGGGCCACGTGGCTGACGGTTGTGATGGATTGCCTGTGCGTGCGAGCACAATGTGTGATATATATATCTGCATATGATTTCCTATGCCTGCAGGGAAGGAATACCACTGCCCCGGGTAAGGGGTAGGGTCGTTATAAATTGGTCAGCTGAATGTTGACCGTTTTCTTGTTTGCCACCGTTGTGTGGTCAATCCTTGTACAGGTGTTGTAGAACCGAGCGGGACGTTTAAAGGCTGAAATCCCTGCTGCTGCTGTTACTGCTAGCCCTTGAAGGCTAGAATGAAAATATTATGTTTTGTTCATGTGTGGCCGGCCTGCGCGCCGATGTTTGGAAGCCACTTTTGTAAAGAGCAACTATAAAGCCCTAAGTCCAAATGACATTGTATTTGATACATTCCTATATAAATGTGGGTATTTATATTAGTGGACATTCATGGTTGGAGTTTAGTTTTATGTTAATAGATTCCGCTAGAATGCTATGAGTTACAACGTGCAACTCTGATATCAACCCATGACTTCGCCGCCTATTTTGTTGCATATGGTGTGGGGCCCCGGCTGGACCTTCTATTATATGCAATATGAACGGATGCTGTCTCGGTCTTTCCCTTTCGAATTCGTGGTCCCATTCTTTTGTGGGATGGCGAGCACGTGTAAGTGCGAACCGCGTTAACACTAATGAACTCTTGAATGTCCACTTAGGAATGCAAATACATGTGTTTGAGGAACCTGTGTGTTCCTATCTTATTGTTTTTGCTTGTGCGAGGTCGCTAATGTATGTGTCTTGTGCACCTATAGGTGACTCAGAGTGGTGCTGGGCAGTCGGAGCCCCAGCATTCTGATTGGAGTACGGCACCTGCTAAGATGCCTACACCTCCGCCTTCTGCGGAAACTGTCTGTTTAGTTACTGAGGCATTGTTTGTCATAATTCAAGCACAGCCGATTGGACAGGCGCATGGGCAGGCGCATGGGCAGCCGCAGCCAGCATTGAGGCCAGAACAGGTTGCGGAGAGGACAGAACATGTTGCGGTTGTGGACCCTCGAGCAGCTAAAAGGCAGTTGAAGCAGTTCATGAACTTCAATCCTCCTACGTTTATGGTTGTGGAATCCCCTACACAGGCAGAGGACTGGTTGTTGCGCGTCAAGCGGATAATGACGGCAATCAGGATGGAGGAGGATAAGAAAGTCATCTTGGCCACCTTCTTACTGGAAGGAGAGGCTCGTTTATGGTGGGACGAGATGGAATTACACCACTTAGTGGGCAGGCCGTTAACACATGTGTCGATTGAGGAGTTCTTGCGCCTATTCCTGGCAAAGCACCTACCAGCAGCACAGCGCATTGCCATGGAAAACGAGTTCCCAAGGCTAACGCAAGGAGAATGCAGTGTTGAAACTTAGCTGCATGAGTTCATGAGGTTGGGACAGTATGCGGGTTCGATCTTCACCGATGAGCAGCAGAAAACTAATCGGTTCTATGAAGGATTACAGGATGAGTTGCAATTCCTGCTTTCAAGTTCAGTGAACCAAGGATTCCAGGCATTGGTTGACACTGCATGCGCGCTGGCGAAAGACATGAAAAGGGTGAAAGGGAAGAGAGCCTTGGCAGTGACGAAGCCAGAGTTCAAGGCACCCCGACCTGGGAAATCGTATTATAAAAAGAAATGGGGCAAGAGGTCCAATTTGTCTAGTCAATCTCCTTCTATGGTTGCATCAGGTGCAACGTCGGGGGCCATTTCGAGGCCAGAAACCCGTACATGCTTTACTTGTGGATGAGTGGGGCATATAGCCCGTGACTGTCGGGTTGGTCCGCCGAAGCGAGAAAAGACGGCAGGTGCGTCTTATGCTGAGAAGGGAATGGTAGTGGTGGAGTCCTTTGCATCCTAGGTGTAGCTCCGAGTCTACAACCTTGGCCTGCAGGAGGCCATCAATCAGAGTGACGTTGTAACAGGTACGAGTTAAGTTATTGAATGCTTTGTTTATTGCATATGTTGTATGTGGCTTGTGTGTGATATGATTGCCACAGGCTTTGTAATGATTCGTAACACGCTGGCGAGAGCACTGTTTAATACGGGTGCTTCACATTCATTTCTTTCTAAGGACTTTGTAGCTCAAATTGGAGTACCTAGTCGTGTGAAGACAGATAGTGTGAGGGTGGTGTTACCGAATGGTTGTTTGATGCCTGCGGATAGGGCTTGCGATGTGACAGTTCAAATCGAAAGTCGTGAGTTATGTTTAACTGCATTTGTACTGTCGCTATCAGAATTCGACATGATATCTGGTATGGTCTGGCTCACGGAGCAGCATGCCTTTATTGATTGTAATGCCAAAGAGGTCACACTGGGCTAGAATACCGAGCAGGAGACTAAGTTCGCGTGGATGCGAGGAGTGGGCGGGACCTTGATATCTACACTCCAAGTCGCCAAAGCTGTTAGGAAGGGCGCAGAGTTATTCTTCACGCTTATTTAGGTTGTCGAGCCTAAGACCAGTGTGAGTGATGTTCCAGTGTGAAAGAATTGATTTCAAGATAACCTAAACACCTAGAGGGGGTGAATAGGTACAATTCCTTTTTACTCTAAGGCAGAATACTAATTCAGTTAATCAAAAAGAATCAAACAGATCTACTGCTACCACATTACAGAAATCACAAAATCACACACAATCACAAATGGCACACAGTTTTATAGTGTTTCCCCAAATGAAGGGTACATCCACTTTCCCCCCTTCACCTATCTAGCAGTGTGCTAGATTCGGCCTAACTTCTTCCTTCCTTCTCAGATCAACTGATCTTACAGCTCAGAACCCAGTTAAGGTTCCTACAACTCAGAGTGAGTCCACACTCCTACAACTCAGGCAATTAAGCCCTACCTCAGCCTTCACCAAGGCCTACAACTCAGAGAATCAAATCTCCTACCTCAGGCACACATCCCTACCTCAGCCTTCATAAATTAGGCTTTCAACTCAGATCAATAATGATCTTACAGAAAAATGATAAACAATAATTTGTATCTTTCACCCAAGTTGAGAGAGAATGGGTAGAAAGTTTTCTTGATCAGTTCTTGAAGAATCTGATTTCACAGAAATCCACCTGTCTCTGGCTTTCTTCAAAGCTTCTTGAATCTGAACACAATATGGTTGAATTTCTTGAAGATGATCTTCAATCAGTTTCTTTCTTAAAATCCAGAAATCAATCTGAATTTTTTTTTTGCAGATTAGTTCAGGATCTGCTCTTAAGAGACTAGTTGTCGATAGTCTCTTTCTTCACTTTAATTGTTGGAGCTCTCTCTACAAATTCTTCTAAAGATATGTTGAAATTCTTCACTTAGATCCACTTGAAATCTCTGGCTGGATTTCCTTGTGTATGTTGGACATTCTGTTGTAATTGTGATTTGTGTACTTCATTTTTTTTCGTTCTTCTTACTTGTTGATAGAATCCGTCTTTATATAGACTTCATCCAAGGTTACCGGCTGATCTGGTTGCTAACTAACATCTGACAGATCTGACAGTTGTAGTAGACTTGTTGGTTATGATAGCTGTCAAGTCTTACAGTCACTTCTTGAAACTTTGTCTCTGTCAGCAAAATGTCGAGTCTGAACTTCACGTGTGTCGACACAAGTAGACTAAGTGTCAACACAATCCTTGGTGGTGTCGACACAGCTCTAATGGTGTCGACACTGCTTCTTGACATAGCTTCTATAAGAATGTGTCGACACAAGTCCTGTGTGTCGACACAGTCACTTCTTGTCTTGACACAATTGACTTAGAAGAAATTCTGGTGTGTGTATCGACACAAGTCCTGTGTGTCGACACAGTTGATGTCAACTGAGCTTTCTATGTGTCGACACAAGTCCTGTGTGTCGACACAGTTGATGTCGACTGAGCTTTCTATGTGTCGACTGAACTTTCTGTCTGTCGACTGAACTTTCTGTGTGTCGACTGAACTTTTTATGTGTCGACACTGCTTCTCCAAGTGTCGACATAATTGACTCCAGCTGTCGACACAGCTTTTCTCAAGTGTCGACACAAGTCTTCACAAGTGTCGATACAGCTTCTTCTGGTGTCGACTCATGGACTTAGAAACTTTTCCTGCATATTCTTAACCTACACATGTAAACTTAAAACAACATCAAATACACCTTGATGTATATCACAGAGTTGGGTGAGGTTTCTCCAAATCTGGTACATATTTTTCAATGCACCCAACACAGTGGTATCAGAGTTTACGGATGTGTTCCCTAAAGATCTCCCTGGGCTACCACCCCAGCGGGAGATTGACTTCACGATCGAGTTGGTGCCAGGTCCGAAACCTGTGGCCCGCTCGTCATATCGCGTCGCACAAAAGGAAATGGAGAAATTGAAAGTTCAATTGCAAGAGTTGCTGGAGCAGAGATATATACGCCCAAGCATGTCACCTTGGAGCGCACCTATTCTGTTTGTAAAAAAGAAAGACAATGGGTTGCGGTTACGTTTTGACTATCGTGAACTGAATAAGCTGACTGAGAAGAACAAGTATCTGATTCCACGGATAGATGAGTTGTTCGATGAGCCCATGGGATCAACCGTCTACTCGAAATTGGATTTGAAGTTTGGGTATTACCAGTTGAGGATACGGGAAAGTGATATTCCTAAGACCGCATTTGGAACACGTTAGGTCATTATGAGGTCACGGTAATGTTGTTTGGCCTATGCAATATGCCATCGGTATTCATGGACCTAATGCACCAAACGTTCCGAGAGTACTTGGACATGTTCGTGATTGTCTTTATTGATGATATCTTGGTGTACTCTTGATCTGAAGTTGATCACACAAACCACTTACGGTTGGTGCTGCACACCTTACGAAGGAATAAGCTCTATGCCAAGTTCTCGAAGTGCGAGTTTTGGATGTTGTCGGTGGCTTTTCATGGCAATGTGGTAAGCGGAGAGGGCATAACAGTGGATCCGGCAAAGATCAAAGCCATACAGTAATGGTTGGTGTTGTCTTCGGTGCCCGAAGTCAGGAGCTTCCTTGGACTGGCAGGCTACTATAGACGGTTTGTGAAAAACTTCTCGCGGATCGTTTTGCCTCTGACCACACTGACGAGAAAGATCAGAAGATCGTTTGGAAGCTGGAGTATGCGCGAGCTTTTGAAGAGCTAAAGAGTCGGTTGACCACGACGCCTGTGTTGACCTCGTCATGTGGTACCGACAGATACAAGATTTATAGTGTTGTTTCAGGGAGCGTCTTAGGCTGCGTTCTTCTGCAAAATGGGAAAGTGATTGCTTATGGCTCACGCCAGTTGAAATTGCATGAGCAAAATTATCCTGTCCACGACTTAGAGTTGGCGGCGGTGATCTTTGCACTAAAGTTATGACAGCATTATCTTTATGGCGTGAAAGTGGATATTTATACGGACCACAAGAGCCTAAAGTACTTGTTGGAGCAGAAGGATCTGAATATGCGAAAATTAAGGTGGCTAGAATTCCTTGGGGACAACATCTTCGAGATTCATTATACTCCCGGGAAGGGAAACGTGGTAGCTGATGCCTTGAGTCGTAGGGCTCCGACAAGGGCAAATTGGTTGCAGAGGCACAATGAACGTCTAATCTAGGAGTTGGAAGCGTTAGAGATTTCTTGTGTTGACAAGGATTCCACAGGCAATGCATGTCTGAACTGGACGGAGGTGCAATATGACCTTGCGGACAGGATTCGAAGAGCAACAGAGCTGGATGAGAGTCTCCAACGCTATGCAAAGGATGGACCAGAGGGACAATTCTCCTGGGATGATGACCTGTTGTGGAAAGAGGGCCGGTTGTGCGTCCCGAGTATGGGTAAGTTGCGGGAAGAGTTAATGTATGAAGCGCACTTTATGAAGTACTCAATTCACCCTGGGAGCACCAAGATGTTCATGGACATGAAGAAACTGTTCGGGTGTCTAGGAATAAAGAACGGTATCGTTGATTACGTAGCCAAGTGCCAGACTTGTGCTTTGGTAAAGGCGGAATGCCAGAAGCCTGGAAGTTTCTTGAAATCTTTGCCGATTCCGGAATGGAAGTTCGATGATATCTCAATGAATTTCGTGCACGGGTTGTCGAGATCTCAACTCGGTAATGATTCAATCTGGGTGATTGTAAACAGGTTGACAAATGTGGCGCACTTCCTTACGAACAAACGAAACGATTCAGTGGAAAGTTTGGCAAAGCTCTATGTGGAGCAGATCGTACGGCTACATGGTGTTCCTCGTAGCATCGTGAGCGATTATGATGGGCGATTTACATCGAATGATTGGAGGCTAGTCCATCAGCTATTGGGCACGAAGTTGACGTTCAGTATGACCTTTCATCCCCAAACGGATGGCCAAACTAAAATGACCAACAGAACTATGGAGGATTTGCTCAAAATGTGCGCCCTGGATTTTGGTAAGAGATAGGAAGATCATCTCTATCTGGTGGAGTTTGCCTACAACAATAGCTACAAGTGAGCATCTGTATGGCACCGTTTGAAGCTCTGTATGGTCGGAAATGCCGTAAACCGTTAGCTTGGGCAGAAGCAGGCGAATCCAAGATTTATAACCGTAAAGAAGTCGATGAAGCTAACTCGACGATACGCACTATTCGGGAGCGGCTACTGATAGCCCAAGATCGACAAGTGAAATACTACAACGCCAAGCACCGAAACGTGGAGTTCGCGGTCGGCGACTGAATATATTTGAAAATCAAACCCTTCAAAAGCGTGCCCAGGATTCGGCAGCTGAAAAAGTTAAGTCTGAGATATATTAGTCCATTTGAAGTGGTAGAGTGAATTGGGGAAGCTACATATCAGTTAGTACTTTTGACAGACTTGGGTGGATTACATGATGTGTTTCACATCTCAGTGCTTCGGAAAGCCGTTGAAAGTCCACCTAGTGTCAACTATGTGCACCTATGGGGGGGAATAGGTGACGTATAGCGCTTTTGCGGAATTTACGAATGTACCTGCACAATAAAAATAAAAAGCACAGCACAATTTATAGTGGTTCCCCGACTTGGGTACATCCACTTTCCCCCTTCGACCTATCTCCCAACAAGGGACGACTCGGTCTCTTCTCCAACAGGATTGAAATCCAATCCCTGCACTATCGGAAGGAACCCTTCCACACGTGAGAGTCAACACTCCCACAAAACGGGTTGCACCCAACCCTTACAACACGGAACAAAAGTTCCTTTACAACAAAAGTAAATATAGAATGTACACGAGATACAAACTTCTTTTGGAGACTACGGTGTTCCTCTTCGTTCGACGACGTGTTCGTGAAGTCAACGAAGAGTCTACAACATTGGTCTCTCTTGGAGAGGATCTCCCCAGAACCGGCGGCGGCAACACGAGCGGTGGCTTGGTTCGGGATCGGCGGCAACGAAGGTGTGCGGCAGCAGTACTTTAAGATCCAAACTTCGTAGCGAAGCTAGCTAGGTCTACCAACGGTCACTCAAGGATCGGTCGTCTCGATCGATTCGGATGGGGAACACTTTCCCGATCTACAAATCGAGAGACAAGAGATCTCTAGATAGACGCGTGAGACTCTAAGCTTGTCTAAGCTTCTGTCGCCGGAGATCGGGAAGAAAATCGATTAGCAGCGGCGACCAACTTGCCCGAGCGCGACGGCGGCGGCGGAGAGGAATCGCGATTTTAGGGTTTGCTCGCTCGGCTTCTTTTTTGTCTGCCCTTTACTGTTCAAAATACCAGAATATATATACTGTAGATAACTCCAATATGACCGTTTGTGGGACCCACAATAGAAATCCCTAAATCCCGGTCCAGAAAATTGACAGCTGCAGAATCCGGTTCAGGAACATCCAGAGAAAACGCCAAGTAAAATTCGTCGAGAATCATTGGTGATTCTCGACGAATCGGCGAGAATCAGTTAACGATTCTCGACGATTCGTCGAGAGTCACCGAGTGATTCTCGACGATTCCCTTGTTGATTCTCAGCGATTTTCACTTGGTATTCAAGACCTGCCCAGCGACGGGTTCGGCGAGAATCATTAGTGATTCTCGCCGAATCTTACTTGGCACCATTTGAGGTAGCCGGAAGAAGTCGGCGAGAATCACTAATGATTCTCGGCGATTCGGCGAGAATCACTAATGATTCTCGGCGATTCGGCGAGAATCACTAGTGATTCTCGCCGAATCGGCGAGAATCACTTGGTGATTCTCGTTGAATTATACTTAGACGAATTTTCGTCATTCCACTCAAGAGCTGCTCCTTGACCCATCCTTGCTCCTTGTCTTCTCTTGCATAAACATGGCCCTGTACTTGAAAGTAAGTGCACTCCAATAGAGAGTGTACACGTAGGCCAACACACTGATCTGCTCAACGAGGGATTACGTCGTGCAGACCCGTGTATATTGACCTACTGCACCCTGACATTGGTGTGCACTTAGCGTGGAAGAGCTGCAAGCACAACTTAAGATGTTTCATCAAATACATTGTGAATTCATCTTAGCTTGACAGGTGGCTTCCTCAAATCCAGGTAATTGTGGATACAATACCCAACAATCTCCCCCTATTTGACGAAGCCAAAACCTTACTAGCTAAGATGAATAACACCTATCAAATAATAAACATAGCATTCAGAAATTAAACATACAGCACAAGAGAATATATGCAACCATATCAGGACTTGAGTCATTCACAAATTCAAATACGAATGTATATACATATATAATCTCAAAATTGTTCATATCATAACAATAATCATTAAATGTTTTTAGGAGAGAATGACAAGCTACAAGTTGTTGACTATCTTTCCTTAGCTAAGTCATCCTTGAGTTTCTGCGCCAAAAACTTCTTCCTTTGTCTCTCCATGTACTCCTTAGGCTTCAGGTAATATCTGGGAGGAGGAACTTTTTTTGCATCCGTGTTGTTTCTGAAGAATATGTTCCTTTTGGCTTCATACGTCTTATGCCTCTCCCATTCATACTGGTTGTAAACTTCGTTCCGATTGAGTTCTCCCTGATCTTGTAGCCAGAAGGTGTCCAAGATGATGTTCTTTGAAACTGGACTCCACTTTTCGTTTCGAACTTCCTCCTCACTCATTCGAGTTCTCTTTTCAGCCTGTGTCTCCTTGGAGGTCCCTTCTTGAGCTTTTCTCTTTCCCCTGGCTTTTGCTAAAGCCTCTTGGTCAAACATGCTCCTCAGTTTAGCTTTGAAGAGAGCCCTAGCATCAGCTTCATTTGTGGGAACATCTGCAGCACGTGTACTTAAATCCTCAGCAGCACTTACTTCCTCAGCGGCCATAGAGGTCTCAGGAGCCTGAATATCTGCAGGATGTTCAGGCAAGGCGATGCCTAACGCCTGGTGGAGCATCCACCAGTTGTTGTCATAGACGTATTTGTTTGACAGCTCGAAGTTTTTGATCATAACTTCTCGGAGCTCAGCCATCTTAGCTATGTATTCCTTCTCCCCCTTTTTGGCTTCTACAGCTATGAAGTTGGCATAGGAATGTAGGGAGTCATCAATATGCTTCATGGTCTTGGAGAATTCAAAGACCAAGGCCTGCTGATTGGCGTTGAGAGTGACCATATTACCGTCAAACTTTTGAATGTTGTTGGCGACAACATGTGCATTCTGATTTACGACAGCAAGAGTATCAGTGTTCTTTTTCAATCCGGCCATAAGGAGTGTGACAGCTTCGCCGGCCGCGGTATACTTTTCTTCAAATTTCTTGTCCATCACGTCAAGTTTATGATTGAGCTCCACCATATTCTTGAGCATCAGATTTTCAGAAGTCTTAATCCTTTTCAGCAGTTTATTCTGAGCGTTAGCAAAGGAGTCTTTGAGTTCATTCACAATTCCCTGAATGACATTTACTGTGTGAGTGGCTAGCTCATCTCGTAATGGAAGAGCCGGAGGCACTTGTGGACCTTGCCCTTCAGCAGACGCATCTGTAGAGCTGGATACAAGCACAGTCTCTAATGGAGGAATACTGGCGGCCTCTGTAGATTTGTCTGACTCCCCCTCCACTGGTGCAGCAATGTTTTCAGGAACGATTTCAGGTGCATGCTTGTCAGATGGAGGTTCAATGAGATCCGGAGCCTCCAACGCTTCATGTCCCTCATGCCCATCATCCTCTTCGTCATCATCCATGAACTCATCTTCATCAGCAGCCTCTTCCAATTCTTTGTCAGCAGTCTCCAGTACAGTGTCACTTTCTGCTTGAATTTCGGCCACAGCATCCCTGGCCACCTGGGAGATTGCAGATACTACATCAGTATGAGGGGGTAAAGGCTCCCCCTCGATTCCTACAGTCAAGGTATCAGGAATTTCACCGGGGGTGACTGCTGGAGATACTCCCTGTTGCTCTTCCACTGCAGTCTGCCCAATACGCCTCTCCCATCGATCAAACACACCTGTGTCCATCTTCTTCAAGTAGTGGAGAGGGACACCTTTGCTCATGTCAAACTTGTCTCCATTTAGCTGGTTTAGATATAGACTTATGATGCGGCCAAAACTCGGAGTGCCCAAGGTGTCCTTGATCTTCTCGAACAGCAACTCCCCCCAGTTGAACCTCTTACGGCAGACAACAGCTATCAGGATCTTGAACATATCTCCTGAGATATGGTCATGAGAGCCCGGCTTGCAGATGAGCACCTTTCCAATAATATCAGACAGGAGCTTCCCTTCTTCATTCATATCCTTTCTCTTTATTGACCGAGTTCCTCGTGGGAGACCGCAGAATAAGAGAGTTCTGGTTTTGTCCTCGTCCTCCAGATAGTCCTCATGCTCCGAGCTAGAAAGCTGCAGGTAGCGAGTCAGCTTGCTGGCAGACAGCTTGACCTTTGCCCCAGCCACCTTGCTTTTGATTAGTGAGTCGTCATTTCGGAGTCTTGCGGTGGTGAAGAACTCCAGTACCTCTTTGTCCAAGATTTTGCAAGGGTGCTCCAGGATGAATGTTAGCCCAGCCTCTTCCAGCATCAGAATGATGTTGCGGAATTCGTCCGAGGCGTGAGAGAACCCAGTCCGAACAAGCTCGCAACCAGTGACCAACCCAGCAGTTGTCCTTGGAGCCATTGTAGATCTAGAGAGAGAAGCCCTACTCTAAGCGTTAATGAACATTCAAAAAGAAAGCGTCACTAGTGAGAGCGTCCAAGTACGGGTGAGGAAGAGGTTACCTAAGGGCTTATACGGAAGTGAGTTGGTGAGCTTCCTGCGAGAACTCTTCCTCGAGCGTCCTTTGGGAAGACCTTCGGTGGATAGGAGAGTTTCCTGCGGGGTTCGGCCTTGCTAGAACCTTACGAGAACCTTCTCGATTTGACGATGGACCTTGCGAGAACCTTGCGGTCACAGAGACACTTCGCGATTCGACGAGAACCTTGCGAGAACTTACGGGAAGAAGATGGAGAGCCGGATTCGTGTAGCGATGAGCTTCCTGCAGGGTTCGGCGGGAATCAACGGGAGTTTGCGAAGGCGGTGCGACGAGCTTCCTGCGGGTCTCTGCGAGTCGGCGGGAGAGCTCTTGTGGGTTTCGGCAAGTCTGCGGGTTTCGGCGAGTCGGCGGAAGAGCTCTTGCGGGATATCTGCTGCGACGTGAGGCGGGATTCGTGAAGAAGGCGAAGGGTCGGCGTGATTTGTCTAATTCGGCGAGATTTCAAGTATATAATGGGTCGGCGGGATTTGTCTAATTTGAAATTGAGAGGTTTCTTGACTAGGAATTTTTACGTTGAGAAGCATTGCAGCATTTTTGAATTCTTCTGATGTCAAGTCAATATAAAAATGATAAATACATGTATATTTTAAAGTCAATCTATTTGGATTTGAACGAGGCTTTTCCAAAAACTTTTTGATGTCAATTGTGAGTTGTCGAGATTCACGATGACATATCTTCGTTAACTCTTTATTGATGTATAAAGGTTTGCATGCATCGAGTTAACCTATCCTTAGAGGTGCCCAGATACATGTATAAGCATAAGTATAAATATACACATGGATAGAAATATATATATATATATTTTAAATGAGGATGCAATATGACGCAAGTCCTTGAACTGATCAAAATTACCTAGGATTTTGAGAGTCATCGTTTAAGTCCCACAGGTAGAACATATTAGACGCTCAATGTGAGTATGCTCAAGTAGATATCACATCTATTATTGCAGACGCTTGTTCCAATTTAGTCTTGAGGCACCTACTGTCTAGTTCCCATCATATTCACGGGAACCTAGACTACCCTGCAAGAAAGAATTACTTTACCTTAGGAACCCAAATCATATTGGGTCCTAGGTTCCTGTTAGCATAAGCACGCAACTGCCTTCCTTCAGAAAACCTGTCTGGAAGACTACCTCTGTCCCGAGAATGTGGATAAGCCCTTGTCGTGGGCATAGAGGGGTTGTGCCAACAGTCGATGGCAAAGTGCCCCACTTTGCCACATCACCAACATGGGTGAATGTTGTATCGCCGTTTCCGACCTGATCTCGTGACTGATGTAGTCACGGTCCTAGGTCTAAATGGGATAGGGCATGATCTTGTCACAAAAATTCCTCTTCCATCATGACACGTGGAAGGGTGGAAAGAATGCATGTTGTGAGCGTTATGAGGTCGGGAAGGTGGTGCCATTCTTTCAGGCATCTCCCTTACAGAGGCCCCATGGAACCTGACATCATGACTTCTATCCTCTCTATCCCGTGTCCTCGAGTGGTGAGAAGTCTTCTGTGAGCTGGGACATGCAGATCCACACTGTGTTGAGGCAGTGGCAGTGAATACAAAGGGCTCATAATGAGCCTTAGGTATTTCCTCATGGGTGGCCATGACGGCCCTTGCACTATGGACGTTTCCACATGGGGACAGATCACCCTTGCAGTGACCACGACTATTCCTGTGGTCATACCTGAAGGCATGATGAGTTGCCTTCCTGCTTGGAGTGGGGGGTCAGAATACCGTTTCCCCATTTCTCCATGCCTTGATAATCCGGGAGATCCACCCGGTTTCTTGCTTTCTCTTTATAGCATCAACTTTGGAAAAGTTTGATACTATACGTTTCTCATTATCTAGACTACTCTCTAGAGCTGAGATCTTGGAGTCCTTGACCTTGTTGGACGCCAATTGGAGAACCAACAAGATCTTCAGTCGAGCAATCTCTCGAGCTTGCTCCTCAGCAAGTAGGTTGCTTTCCTGAAGGGCTCTCTTCAGGGAATCAGAATTTTCTGGAGGAGAGCAGTTTCTGTCTTCAGAAAGGTCAAAAGATATGGGGCAGGATGAAGATGTTACATGCTCATCTGTGTTATTGTCATTAGAGTCAGTGACCATTGTTTCATCCTCGTCAGAGCTGCTTTCCTCACTGGTCTCATCAGTCTCTGATACGGACACTGGAGCTCTGATGTTGTCCGAGTGATGCTTGTCTTCATCTTCAGAGGTGAGGACCCCCACATAGGCTTCCTCGTCTGGTTGACAACATATTCCAGCTTTCTCTGACTCCCCCATCAACTCTGATATCATCACCCACATGGATTTAGCCGTCCTACATTTTTCCAATCTAGAGCGAGAGGCTCCAGACCAGATATCCATAATAATTTGACGAATCCTCTCGTCCAAGTGAAATAGTGATAGTTCCGTCTCTGACATCTCAGCAATGCCCATGGGCACTTGGATCCCAGAGTCGGAGGTCTTCATGGGAATAAACGGACCCTCTTCCAGGATGAAGGATGCTCGAGGATCGATAGCATCAAGGTGAAATGACACTCTCATTCTCCAGATGGGATAATAATCATTTGTGCATGCGGGGAGTTTGAGTGGCGGTATCTCATAATCCAGCTCCATGCTTCTGACACTGGTGGCAGGATTCTACTCAAGGTGTTAACCTTTTTGATGAGTAACCTCCCTCTGATACCACTTGAAAGTCCACCTAGTGTCAACTATGTGCACCTATGGGGGGCGAATAGGTGACGTATAGCACTTTTGCGGAATTTACGAATGTACCTGCACAATAAAAATAAAAAGCACAGCACACAGAATACACAGGCAATTTATAGTGGTTCCCCGACTTGGGTACATCCACTTTCCCCCTTCGACCTATCTCCCAACAAGGGACGACTCGGTCTCTTCTCCAACAGGATTGAAATCCAATCCCTGCACTATCGGAAGGAACCCTTCCATACGTGAGAGTCAACACTCCCACAAAACGGGTTGCACCCAACCCTTACAACACGGAACAAAAGTTCCTTTACAACAAAAGTAAATATAGAATGTACACGAGATACAAACTTCGTTTGGAGACTACGGTGTTCCTCTTCGTTCGACGACGTGTTCGTGAAGTCAACGAAGAGTCTACAACCTTGGTCTCTCTTGGAGAGGATCTCCCCGGAACCGGCGGCGGCAACACGAGCGGCGGCTTGGTTCGGGATCGGCGGCAACGAAGGTGCGCGGCAGCAGTACTTTGAGATCCAAACTTCGTAGCGAAGCTAGCTAGGTCTACCAACGGTCACTCAAGGATCGGTCGTCTCGATCGATTCGGATGGGGAACACTTTCCTGATCTACAAATCGAGAGACAAGAGATCTCTAGATAGACGCGTGAGACTCTAAGCTTGGCTAAGCTTCTGTCGCCGGAGATCGGGAAGAAAATCGATCAGCAGCGGCGACCAACTTGCTCGAGCGCGACGGCGGCGGCGGAGAGGAATCGCGATTTTAGGGTTTGCTCGCTCGGCTTCTTTTTTGTCTGCCCTTTACTGTTCAAAATACCCGAATATATATACTGTAGATAACTCCAATATGACCGTTTGTGGGACCCACAATAGAAATCCCTAAATCCCGGTCCAGAAAATTGACAGCTGCAGAATCTGGTTCAGGAACATCCAGAGAAAACGCCAAGTAAAATTCGTCGAGAATCATTGGTGATTCTCGACGAATCGGCGTGAATCAGTTAACGATTCTCGACGATTCGTCGAGAGTCACCGAGTGATTCTCGACGATTCCCTTGTTGATTCTCAGCGATTTTCACTTGGTATTCAAGACCTGCCCAGCGACGGGTTCGGCGAGAATCATTAGTGATTCTCGCCGAATCTTACTTGGCACCATTTGAGGTAGCCGGAAGAAGTCGGCGAGAATCACTAATGATTCTCGACGATTCGGCGAGAATCACTTGGTGATTCTCGTCGAATTATACTTAGACGAATTTTCGTCATTCCACTCAAGAGCTGCTCCTTGACCCATCCTTGCTCTTTGTCTTCTCTTGCATAAACATGGCCCTGTACTTGAAAGTAAGTGCACTCCAATAGAGAGAGTACACGTAGGCCAACACACTGATCTGCTCAACGAGGGATTACGTCGTGCAGACCCGTGTATATTGACCTACTGCACCCTGACATTGGTGTGCACTTAGCGTGGAAGAGCTGCAAGCACAACTTAAGATGTTTCATCAAATACACTGTGAATTCATCTTAGCTTGACAGGTGGCTTCCTCAAATCCAGGTAATTGTGGATACAATACCCAACAGCCGTCAAGGATCCAGCTCAAGTGATAGAGAATGATCGGGTGCCGATGGAGTATGGGCTAACGATGAAAGTTAGGCCCATTCGGATCGAGGATCACGCAAATAAACAGTTGCGAAACAAGACAATCGGGATGGTCAAAGTCTGGTGGGACAACTTTGGCCGTGAGAAGCTAACATGAGAGCGAGAGCAGACCATGCGAGCAGAGTTTCCCAAGTTGTTTGTATAAACTATTATGCAATGTGTGTGAAGGTGTTTCAAACTTGAATGAAGTTATCACATCTTATTTTTGGTTTCCTTACTCTGTGAAAATTTTGGGGAGGAAATTTATTGTAAGGATGGGAGGGTTGTAACACCCTAAAATCCCAGATTTAGTTCAAGTTTGGTGACACGGCCTGGGACACGGGCGTGTCCTGCTCTGTATGGTTAGGCAGCTACTCAAGTGCTCGACGAACTGCACTCGATGAGTTCTCGAGAGGGAGCATGCCCATCGACGCGGGAGTGTCAGGGGCATGTTCCTCTCTGGTCAACAAACTTTGCTCGACAAAGAGCATGTTGGGGGCGTGTCTGCTGCCGTGTAAGGGCACACGGCCTGTGACACGGGCATGTCACAGTGAAAGTCCACCTAGTGTCAACTATGTGCACCTATGGAGGGGAATAGGTGACGTGTGGTTCTTTTGCGGAATTTACGGATGTACCTGCACAATAAAATTAAAGAGCACAGCACACAGAATACACAGCAAATTTATAGTGGTTCCCCGACTTGGGTACATCCACTTTCCCCCTTCGACCTATCTCCCCAAACAAGGGACGACTCGGTCACTTCTCCAACGGGATTGAAATCCAATCCCTTCACTAACGGAAGGAGCCCTTCCACACGTGAGAGTCAACACTCCCACAAAGCGGGTTGCACCCAACCCTTACAATACGGAACAAAAGTTCCTTTACAACGAAATTAAATATAGAGTGTACACGTGATACAAACTTCTTTTGGAGACTACGGTGTTCCTCTTTGTTCGACGACGTGTTCTTGAAGTCGATGAAGAGTCTACAACCTTGGTCTCTCTTGGAGAGGATCTCCCCGGAGCCGGCGGCGGCAACACGAGCGGCGGCTAGCTTCGGGATCAGCGGCTACGATGATGAGCGGCTGCTGAACTTGGAGATCCAAACTTCGTAGCGAAGCAAACTCTGTCTACCAACGGTCACTCTAGGATCGGTCGTCTCGATCGATTCGGACGGGGGAGTTTTTCCCGGTCTACAAATCGAGAGACAAGAGATCTCTGGATAGACACGTGAGACACAAGCTTTGCTAAGCTTCTGTCGTCGGAGATCGGGAAGAAGAGCGATCAGTGGCGGCGACCTACGTTCCCGAGCGTGACGGCGGCGGCGGAGAGGAGTCGCGGATTTAGGGTTTTGTTGCGGCTCGGTTTTTTGTTTCTTTTCTCCGTAATTATACTGTTCAAAATACTGGAGTATATATACTGTAGATGCTTTCCAATATGACCGTTTGTGGGACCCACACTTGAAATCCCCAAATCCGGTTCAAGCTAGTCTAAAGGCAGACTCCGGTTCAGAAAATTCCAGAGAAAACGCCAAGGAAAAATCGGCGAGAATCGCATACGATTCTCGACGAATCGGCGAGAATCACCAAGTGATTCTCGACGATTCATCGAGAATCGTCAGTGATTCTCGCCGAATCACTTATTGATTCTCAACGAATTTCACTTTGTATACATGAGCTCCTTGGCCACTGGTTCGGCGGGAATCACTAGTGATTCTTGCCGAATTTTACTTGGCACCATTTAGAGGTGGCCAGAAGGAGTCGGCGAGAATCACTAATGATTCTCGTCAATTCGGCGAGAATCACTAGTGATTCTCGCCGAATCGGCGAGAATCACTTGGTGATTCTCGTCGAATTTGCCTTGGACGAATTTTCGTCTTCCACCCAGGAGCTGCTCCTTGATCCTCCATGCTCCTTGTCTTCTCTTGCATATGAACGGCCCTGTACTTGAAAGTAAGTGCACTCCAATAGAGAGAGTACACATAGTCCAACACACTGATCTGCTCAACGAGGGATTACGTCGTGCAGACCCGTGTATATTGACCTACTGCACCCTGACATTGATGTGCACTTAGCGTGGAGGAACTGCAAGCACAACTTGAGATGTTTCATCAAATACATTGTGAATTCATCTTAGCTTGACAGGTGGCTTCCTCAAATCTAGGTAATCGTGGATACAATACCCAACAATCTCCCCCTATTTGACGAAGCCAAAACCCTACTAGCTAAGATGAATAACACTTATCAAATAATAAACATAGCATTCAGAAATTAAACATGCAGCACAAGAGAATATATGCAATCAGATCAGGACTTGAGTCATTCACAAATTCAAATATATATACCAGGATAAAATTATTCACATATAATCCAGAATTGTTTATATGACAACAATAATCATTAAATGTTCTTAAGACACAGTGACAAGCTATAAAGTGTTGACTATTTGTCCTTAGCTACGTCACCCTTAAGATTTTGAGCCAAGTACTTCTTGCTTTGCCTCTCCATGTATTCTTTGGGCTTCGGGTAGTACCTAGGAGGAGCAACTTTATCCGGATCCTTGTTGTTTCGGAAAAAGATGTTGCGTTTCGCTTCAAATGCTTTGTGCGTTTCCCATTCATACTGGCTATATGCTTCATTTCGATTGATCTCTCCTCTTTCTTGCAGCCGGAAGGTGTCTAAGATGATGTTCCTTGAAACTGAACTCCACCTTTCGTTTCGTACATCCTCCTCACTCATTCTGATTCGCTTCTCAGCTAGAGTCTCCTTGGAGGTCCCTTCCTGAACTTTTCTCTTTCCCCTGGCTTTTGCTAAGGCCTCTTGGTCAAACATGCTCCTCAGTTTAGCTTTGGAGAGAGCCCTAGCATCAGCTTCATGTGTGGGAATATCTGCAGCAGCACTTGCACTTACATCCTCAGCAACACTTACTTCCTCAGCAGCCTTAGATGTCTCAGGGACATGAATACCGGCAGGGTTGTCAGGCAGAACGACGCCTAACGTACCTAGCGCCTGTTGAAGCATCCACCAGCAGCTCTCATAGACATATTTGCTTGATTGTGCGAAGTTTGTGTCCATGCTTTCTTGAAGCTCGGCCAACTTAGCGATATACTCTTTCTCCCCCTTTTTGGCTTCGTCAGCTATGCAGTTGGCATATGAGTGCAGGGAGTCATCAATATGCTTCGTTGTCTTGGTGAATTCAGTGATCAGGGCCTGCTGATTGGCATTTAAAGTGACCATATTACCATCAAACAGCTGAATGTTGTTGGCTACAACGTGTGCGTTCTGATTTACGACAGCCAGGGTATCAGTATTCTTTTTCAAACCGGCCATTAAGAGTGTGACAGCTTCGCCGGTCGCGGTGTACTTCTCCTCAAATTTCTTCTCCATCATGTCCAGCTTATGGTTGATTTCCACCATATTCTTGAGCATCAGATTTTCAGAAGTCTTAATCCTTTTCAGCGGAGTTTTCTGAGCTGTATCAAAAGAGTCTTTAAGCTCATTTACGATGCCCTGAATGATGTGTACAGTGTGAGTGGCTAGGTCATCACGTAACGGGATGGTCGGAGGCACTTGTGGGTCTTGCATTTCTGCAGACGCATCTATGGAGCTGGATACCATCACAGTCTCTACAGGAGGAGTGTGGGCGGCCTCTGTAGATTTATTTAACTCCCCCTCCACGGGTGCAGACTTGTCAGATGGAGGTTCAACAGGATCCGGAGTCTCAAATGCTCCATGTCCCTCATTCTCATCTTCCTCGCCGTCCTCATCCAAGAATTCATCTATGTCAGCAGCTTCTTCTAATTCCCGATCAGCAGTTTCCAGTGCTTCAGCTTCGGTTTCTTGAGTGTTTCGGTTCAGGACCTCCTCATCCTCCAGCTCAGGTTCACTTACGTCATGAATTTCGGCCACCGCATCCCTGGCCACCTGGGCGATTTCAGAAACTACAGCCGTATGAGGGGGTAGAGTCTCCCCCTCGATTCCTGCAGTCAGGGTATCAGGAATTTCACGGGGGGTGGCTGCTGGAGATATTTCCTCTTGCTCTTCCACAGCAGGCTGCCCGATACGCCGCTCCCATCGATCAAACACAGTAGCATCCATCTTTTTCAAGTAGTGGAGAGGGACTCCTTTGCTCATGTCGAACTTGTCTCCGTTAAGCTGGTTGAGATATAGACTTATGATGCGGCCGAAACTAGGAGTGCCCAGAGTGTCCTTGATCTTCTGGAACAGCAACTCCCCCAGTTGAACCTCTTGCGGCAGACAACAGCTATGAGGATTTTGAACATATCTCCTGAGATATGATCATGCGAGCCTGGTTTGCAGATGAGCACTTTTCCAATGACGTCAGATAGGAGCTTCCCTTCTTCATTCATCTCTTTTCTCTTTATTGATCGAGTGCCTCTTGGAAGACCGCAGAACAAGAGAGTTCTGGCTTTGTCCGCGTCCTCCAGATAGTCCTCCTGCTCCGAACTAGAAAGCTGCAGGTAGCGACTCAGCTTGCTGGCAGACATCTTTACTTTTTTCCCAGCCACCTTGCTCTTGATTACGGAGTCTCTATCTCGGAGCCTGGCCGTAGAGAAGAATTCCAGCACCTCTTTGTCAAGAATTTTGCAAGGGTGCTCCAGGACGAAGGTTAGCCCAGCCTCTTCCAGCATTAGAATGATATTGCGGAATTCGTCCGAGGCATGAGAAAATCCAGTGCGAACCAGCTCGCAGCCAGAGACCAACCCTGCAGTCGTCCTTGGAGCCATTGTAGACCTAGAGAGAAGCCCTACTCAAAACGTTAATGAACTTTCAAAAAGAAAACTTCATTAGTGGATGCTTCGGGTAAGGGGATACCTAGAGGTGAAGTCGGTGAGGTGGTTTGAGCGGAGAAAAATCGTGACTTGGGAAGATCGACGGTGCGAGCTTCGGCGTGAGTCGTCGGGAGTCTTTCGAGGAGAACTTTGCGAGACCCTTGCGGGAGCTAAGGAGGAGACTTCACGAGCTGCGGGTTTCGGCGAGTCGGAGGGGGAGCTCCTGCGGGTTGCGGCGAATCGGCGGAAGAGCTTGGGAGAGCGCTTGCGGGTCGTCGGGAGAACTCTTGCGGGTCGGCGGGAGAGTTCTTGCGGGAGAAGTCTTGCGGGTGTCGTGAAGACGGCGAATGGGCGGAGTGACTCGTTCGGCAGGATTTATCTAGATCGTCGGGATTCGGGGTGAATGCCAAGGGTCGGCGAGCTCTTTCGGCGGGATTCCTAGTATATACAGTGAAAGTGAGGTCTTTCTTTACCAATTGTAATTTAAGGGTTTTCTTTACTAGGAATTGAAACATTTTCAAATTCTTCGGATGTCAAATTAACATAAGAGTAATAAATACATGTTTATTGTAACGACAATCTATTCGGATTTGAGCGGAACTTCTCAAGACATATCTTGATGTCAATTGTGATTTGTCGAAATTTACAATGACATGTCTTTGTTAACCTTTTATTGATGTGTAATGGTTTGCATGCATAGAGTTAATCTCTCCGTAAGGTGCACACATACATGATAAGCATAAGTATACGTATACACAAGGATAGAAATATATATATATATATATATATATATATTTATTTTGAATGAGGGTGCATCACGACACAAGTCCTTGAACTGATCAAAATTACCTGGGATTTTGAGAGTTATCGTTTTAGTTCCACAGGTAGAACACATTAGAGGCTCAAGGTGAATATGCTCAAACAGGTAGCACATCCGTTATTGCAGACGCTTGTTCCACGTTAGCCTTGAGCCACCTACTGTCCAGTCCCCATCGTATTCACGGGGACCTGGACTGCCCTGCAAGACAGAATTATTTTACCTTAGGAACCCAAATCATATTGGGTCCTAGGTTTCTATTAGCATAAGCACGCAACTGCCTTCCTTCAGAAAACCTGTCTGGAAGACTACCTCTGTCCCTAGAATGTGGATAAGCCCTTGCTGTGGGCACAGAGGGGTTGTGCCAACAGTCAATGGCAAAGTGCCCCACTTTGCCGCAGCACCAACAAGGGTGAATGTTGTATCGCCGTTTTCGACCTGATCTAGTGACTGACGTAGTCACGGTCCTAGGTCTAAACGGGATAGGGCATGTTCTTGTCACACAAATTCCTCTTCCATCATGACACGTGGAAGGGTGGAACGAATACATGTTGTGAGCGTTATGAGTCCGAGAAGGTGGTGCCAATCTTTCAGGCATCTCCCTTGCTGAGGCCCCATGAAGCCTGACATCATGACCTCTATCATTCCTATCCCGTGTCCTCGAATGGTGAGAAGTCTTCTGTGAGCTGGGACATGCAGATCCACACTGTGTTGTGGCAGTGGCCGTGAATACAAAGGGCTCAGAATGAGCCTTAGGTATTTCCTCATGGGTGGCCATGACGCCCCTTGCACTATGGACGTTTCCACATGGGGACAAATCACCCTTGCAGTGACCACGATTACTCCTGTGGTCATACCTGAAGGCATGATGAGTTGCCTTCCTGCTTGGAGTGGGGGGTCGGAACACCGTTTCCCCATTTCTCCATCCCTGAATAATCCGGGAGATCCACCCGGTTTCTTGCTTTCTCTTTATAGCATCAACTTTGGAAAAGTTTGATACTATACGTTTCTCATTATCTAGACTATTCTCTAGAGCTGAGATCTTAGAGTCTTTGACCTTGTTGGACGCCAATTGGAGAACCAACAAGATCTTCAGTCGAGCAATCTCTCGAGCTTGCTCCTCAGCAAGTAGATTGCGTTCCTGAAGTGCTCTCTTCAGGGAATCAGTATTTTCTAGAGGAGAGCAGTTTCTGTCTTTAGAAAAGTCAAAAGATATGGAGCAGGGTAAAGATGTTACCTGCTCATCTGAGTTATTGTCATTAGAATCAGTGACCATTGTTTCGTCCTCGTCAGAGCTGCTTTCCTCACTGGTCTCGTCAGTCTCTAACACGGACACGGGAGCTCTGATACAATCCGAGGGATCCTTGCATTCATCTTCAGAAGTGATGACCCCCACATACGCTTCATCCTCTGATTGACAGCATATTTCAGCTTTCTCTGACCCCCCCATCAGCTCTGAGATCATCATCCACAGAGATTTAGCCGTTTGATATTTTTCCAATCTAGAGCGAGAGGCTCCGGACCAGACATCCATGATAATTTGTCGAATCATCTCGTCCAAGTGAAATAGAGATAGTTCCGTCTCAGACATCTCAGCAACGTCCATGGGCACTAGGATCCCAGAGTCGGAGGTCTTCATGGGGATAAACGGACCCTCTTCCAGGATGAAGGATGCTCGAGGGTCGATAGCGTCAAGGTGAAAGGATACTCTCATTCTCCAGATGGGATAATAATCCTTTGTGCATGCAGGGAGTTTAAGTGGCGGAATCTCATAATCCAGATCCATGCTTCAGACACTGGTGGCAGGATTCTACTCAAGGTGTTAACCTCTTTGAAGAGTAACCTGGCTCTGATACCACTTGAAAGTCCACTTAGTGTCAACTATGTGCACCTATGGGGGGGGAATAGGTGACGTGTGGTTCTTTTGCGGAATTTACGGATGTACCTGCACAATAAAATTAAAGAGCACAGCACACAGAATACACATCAAATTTATAGTGGTTCCCCGACTTGGGTACATCCACTTTCCCCCTTCGACCTATCTCCCCAAACAAGGGACGACTCGGTCACTTCTCCAACGGGATTGAAATCCAATCCCTTCACTAACGGAAGGAGCACTTCCACACGTGAGAGTCAACACTCCCACAAAGCGGGTTGCACCCAACCCTTACAATACGGAACAAAAGTTCATTTACAACGAAATTAAATATAGAGTGTACACGTGATACAAACTTCTTTTAGAGACTACGGTGTTCCTCTTTGTTCGACGACGTGTTCTTGAAGTCGATGAAGAGTCTACAACCTTGGTCTCTCTTGGAGAGGATCTCCCCGAAGCCGGCGGCGGCAACACGAGCGGCGGCTAGCTTCGGGATCGGCGGCTACGATGATGAGCGGCTGCTGAACTTGGAGATCCAAACTTCGTAGCGAAGCAAACTCTGTCTACCAACGGTCACTTTAGGATCGGTCGTCTCGATCGATTCGGACGGGGGAGTTTTTCCCGGTCTACAAATCGAGAGACAAGAGATCTCTGGATAGACACGTGAGACACAAGCTTTGCTAAGCTTCTGTCGCCGGAGATCGAGAAGAAGAGCGATCAGTGGCGGCGACCTACGTTCCCGAGCGTGACGGCGGCGGCGGAGAGGAGTCGCGGATTTAGGGTTTTGTTGCGGCTCGGTTTTTTGTTTCTTTTCTCCGTAATTATACTGTTCAAAATACTGGAGTATATATACTGTAGATGCTTTCCAATATGACCGTTTGTGGGACCCACACTTGAAATCCCCAAGTCCGGTTCAAGCTAGTCTAAAGGCAGACTCCGGTTCAGAAAATTTCAGAGAAAACGCCAAGGAAAAATCGGCGAGAATCGCATACGATTCTCGACGAATCGGCGAGAATCACCAAGTGATTCTCGACGATTCGTCGAGAATCGTCAGTGATTCTCGCCGAATCACTTATTGATTCTCAACGAATTTCACTTTGTATACATGAGCTCCTTGGCCACTGGTTCGACGGGAATCACTAGTGATTCTCACCGAATCTTACTTGGCACCATTTAGAGGTGGCCAGAAGGAGTCGGCGAGAATCACTAATGATTCTCGTCGATTCGGCGAGAATCACTAGTGATTCTCGCCGAATCGGCGAGAATCACTTGGTGATTCTCGTCGAATTTGCCTTGGACGAATTTTCGTCTTCCACCCAGGAGCTGCTCCTTGATCCTCCATGCTTCTTGTCTTCTCTTGCATATGAACGGCCCTGTACTTGAAAGTAAGTGCACTCCAATAGAGAGAGTACACATAGCCCAACACACTGATCTGCTCAACGAGGGATTACGTCGTGCAGACCCGTGTATATTGACCTACTGCACCCTGACATTAGTGTGCACTTAGCGTGGAGGAACTGCAAGCACAACTTGAGATGTTTCATCAAATACATTGTGAATTCATCTTAGCTTGACAGGTGGCTTCCTCAAATCTAGGTAATCGTGGATACAATACCCAACACACAGGCCGTGTCCTTTTCTGGATTTGGCCTGGGCAGTGAGGCCTGGTGAACACGGCCAGGACACGGGTGTGTCTCTGGGCACACGGCCTGTGACACAGGCATGTCACATGGCCGTGTCTTCCTCGGGTTGAGATGGTTGTGTACCACCTGAGGTACACGTCCACAGACACGGGTGTGTCCGAAGGCCTGTCAGGTCACACAGCCCGTGGCACGGGCGTCTCACATGGCCGTGCACTGGTCTGGATGAGTCGGTTGTGTGCCGCTTAAGGTGCACGGCCTGTGACACAGGCGTGTCACAGGCCGTGTTAGCCAAAATCCAGACTTTTGTGGCAAAATCGTGGTCGTCCATTTTCTTAAGCTGGGATCTGATGGTCCAGATTCCTCCCACCTACTTTAATGTCGAGAAATTAGATGGGATTCTCATTTTGGCCTAAGTGATCTTCTTTCTAAGAACCTAGAGAGAGAGCGGAAGGAGGAGGAGGAGGAAGGGAGCCGACCACCGGTGGAGCTGCGGAGTTCCGTTTCGAAATCTGTGGCTAGCGTTGTGGAGGCAAAGCCGCTACAGTGCTTTCCAGCCGGCTAGAAGTCCATGGCTCCGAAGCAATCTTCAAGGGTAACGATCTTCCTTCTTAGCCATGTGAAGGCTTCCTTTTTGGCATGTGGATGGGATTCCCCCACCAGAGGGTGGATTGTGAAGGGATTTCCCTTGGGTTGATTCTTAGAATCCCCAATGATCTTGCATATAGATCCGGAAATGGAGTACAGAATAGATATGTTGTATGAAGCCCATCTGGACAGGTTGGTCTGGATTGGTGATGTTGCATATATACACAGGAGAAGACTCCGCGATGAAATGTGTAGTTTAAAGAGTTGTTCGGTTGGACCTGTGAAGGGAAGTAACAGGAAGTACTGGAGTGGTAGTCCAGGAAAACACCATTGTGTGCTTGTGATGCTCGATGGGTTGGACCTGTGAAGGGTAGTAGCAGGAAGTACTGGTGCGGAAGTCTAGGAAAAGAGCCTCTGATGCTTGTAATGCTTATGACGCTTGATGGGTTGTGCCTGTGAAGGGTAGTAGTAGGAAGTACTGGATTGGTAGTCCAGGAAATTACCCTCAAGTGTGTGCTATGAATGTACGGTTAAGTCTAGGGATGAAAAATGAGTTATGTCGCTAACGCGAGGCGTGGCTCCTAGCTAACCGATAAATGTAAAGTCAGTCCCATGAGAACGGGCTGGCTGTGTGTGAGCTTGATAAGCTCTTACGGCTTTATGCCAAACAGGTAAGGTGAAACTGACCCGCACCTTTTTCTTAGCCGCGAGTACGCTGTTCTCGGTGATGGCAAGGCGATTTGAGAAACGAGAGGTGGTTGATCCGACCTGCGTTATGTCTGTCCGACTTGAAGACCTGAAAGTGCGGTCTGTTGGTGCATATAGCGAGAGTCATAGGACTGCACGCCACGATACCATGGGGGGCTACGGGCCAAACCCTGGTCATTAAGACTAAAGTCTCCAGCTGCATGCCATAAAGATAAATGCTCAAGTTTGTCGTTGGGATTCGGGCCTTGAACGGCGGTGGGAAACTGGTTTATCCGGTACACCAAGAATGTGCCCTGAGTGCACGGATCGTTAGGTCGCGCGTCTGACGGTTGTGATGGATTGCATGTGCGTGTGAGCATAATGTGTGATATATATATCTACATATGATTTTCTATGCCTGCAGGGAAGGAATATCACTGCCCCGAGTAAGGGGTAGGGTCCTTATAAATTGGTCAGCTGAATGCTGACCGTTGTCTTGTTTGCCACCGTTTGGTGGGTTGTCCATGTACGGGTGTAGGAGAACCGAGCGGGACGTTTAAAGACTGAAATCCCTGTTGTTGCTGCTGTTGCTGCTAGCCCTTGAAGGCTAGAATGAAAATATTATGTTTTGTGCATACGTGGTCGGCCTGCGCGCCGATGTTTGGATGTCACTTTTGTAAAGAGCAACTCTAAGGCCCTAACGCCAAATGACATTGTATTTGATACATTATTATATAAATTTGGGTATTTATATTAGTGGACATTCATGGTTGGAGTTTAGTTTTATGTTAACAGCTTCCGCTAGAATGCTATGAGTTTGGGCGCGCAACTCTGATATCAACCCGTGACTATGCCGCCTGTTTTGTGGCATATAGTGTGGGGCCCCGACCGAACCTTCTATTATATGACATATGAACGGATGGAGTCGTTACACAACAGATATTGGAGACCGAGCAGGTTTAGCCCAAAGGAGACCTATTTCTTTCAAGAGGTCCAAGACATACTTTCTCTGTGAAAGAACAATAGAGCATGGTTTCCTGGATATTTCAATCCTCAAGAAATATTTCAGAGAGCCCATATATTTAATTACAAAATGCTGAAGAAGATGCTTTTTTGTCATATCCATACCTTCTTTATCGTCCCCTGTTAGAAGAATATCATCCACATAAACTGCAAGGATAACAAGACCAGCCGATGTTTTATGAATGAACAAAAAGTGATCTGCAACACTTCGAGAAAATCCAACCATATAAATTACTTCGTTGAACTTGTCAATCCAGGCCCTGGGACTTTGCTTAAGGCCATAAATTGCCTTTTGCAATTTACAGACCCGATACTCCCCCTGAGCAACATACCCAGGAGGTTGCTCCATATACATAGTTTCCTGCAAATCACCATAAAGAAAGACATTCCTCACATCCAACTGAGACATTTCCCAATCTCTATTGACACCTACAGAAAAGAGAACACAAATTGTAGTAATCCTAGCCACAGGAGAGAAAGTATCAAAGAAATCCACACCATAGGTCTACGTAAAACCTTTGGCAACAAGTCAGGCCTTATAACGATCAACAAAACCAACAGGGAGAAACTTGATGATAAAGACCCAGCGACAGCCAACCACATCATCCCCTGGTGGAGTAGGAATAAGAGTTCAACTACCCCGTTCAGTAAGAGTGTGCATCTCTTCATCCATAACAAACTTCCAATGAGGAATAACAAGAGCATCCTGATACGAGCCTAGAATTATAGTTGTCGAGAGCGGCAGAGCAAAGCTCTGAGATAAAGAAGATAGCTGAGCATAAGAGACCACATCCTGAAGAGGATGTTGAGTATAGGAGCGAACACCTTTCCGAAGAGCTATCAGAATATCAAGATATGTCTAATCTACTATATCAGCCTCATCCAAAGGAGTGACTACTAGCCCAGGAGCTGATGGAAGTGGCTCAGGAGAAGAATCAGGGATAATAGAAGAATCAGAAATATGAGAAGAAAGAAGGGGAGGCTCTGGAAGAGGTGCTGATACATGGGGAAAAGAATAAGAATCATCAGAAGAAGGAATAAGAGAGGGAGAAGAAAAGAACGGAGCATCTTTAAAGAAAGTAACATCCGTCGAGACATACTGTCTCTGAAGAATAAGATCAAAACACTGATATCCTTTCTGAGTTGGACAATAGCTGATGAATTGTAAATATACGTATTTTTGTGCACATTAATTTAGTCATTTTCATTTATTTTTGTCGTTTTTACTTATTTTTGTTCAATAAAATGCTCTTATTCTTGTAAATTTACTACTAACTTGTTTCATTTTATTTTTCAGAAAAATTCCAAAATCTGCCAAAATTGGGCAGTACACGCCCGTGTCAATTTGGTCACGCCCGTAACTGGGCCGTGACATTGCATTTCCCGTGAAATCGGATGATTTCTGAAGTAAAAAGCTTGACACGCCTGGCGACACGCCCGTGTCACCCGACACGGGGCGTGACAGCAGCCCGTGTCCCCTCCACTCGACGAATTCTGTTCAACGATCGTCGAACCCGCATCACGCCCGGAGTCACGCCCGTGACCTAGGGCATGACTCGATCTCAGCTCAACGATTTCAACTCGACACTTTCCGCTCGACATTCGTCGAGTGTCGACACCAACTGACACGCCCAGAGTCACGCCCGTGACCTGGGGCGCGACCTTTCCAGCTGGCCCGACAAGATGCTGCCAAAGACTTTTGACGCAACCCGCGCCCGGTTCTACCTCCCCGACACGCCCAGAGTCACGCCCGTGACCTGGGGCGTGACTGCCGCGAACTCAGCTCGAAGTCAACTTTCATGTCCAATCGTCGGCCGCCTTCATGAATAGTACTGACACGCCCCCCCTACACGCCCGTGACGGAGGGCGTGTACTTAGAAGTTTTTGCCTATAAATTGCCCATTTCTGTAAGGTCCAAGAGTTCAGATTTTTGGGCCATTTTAGTGTCTTTTTGTGGGCTGCATCCGTGGATTCTAGTGCTATGTAAGGAGATTTCTCCCTCCTTTATTTCATGTTTTGTTTTGCTTTCTCTGTTCGCGGGCCCATCAAGTTTTTGGCGCCGTTGCCGGGGAACCTCTTTTCAAGTTGCTATTTCGAATTCCGGAGTCTATTACTTTTACTTATTTTCTATAAAAAAAACTAAAAACTTTATTTTAAAAAAAAGAAGTTTATTTTGTTTTATTTTTGTTTGGGTGTATGACCGGTGGACAACCCTCCGAGTCTGAAGATTTTGACTTCGACCCTGAGATCGAACGCTCTCTTGCGCGTATCCGATCTCAACGCCGAAATCCTTCTTTAGATCCCGAGGAATCTATCGGAGAACCCACTGTTGTAGTTATGGCCGCGCCTAACCCTGCCCCGGCGGCCGAGCGTACTATGTCTTATTACGCCCGGCCTAACCTGGATGATACTGGGTCGAGTATTGTTCGCCCTGCGGTGGCGAATAATAATTTCGAAATAAAGTCGAGTGTCATTCAAATGATCCAAAACGCCGTGCAGTTCGATGGAATGTCGGATGAGGACCCGAATGTCCACTTGTCCAATTTCTTGGAGATATGCAAAACCTTCAAGATTAATGGCGTCACTGATGACGCCATTCACTTGCGTTTATTTCCTTTCTCCCTTAAGTCCAAAGCCAAGGCGTGGTTGAATGTCCTCTCGCGAGGATGTATCACCACGTGGGCTGAGTTGACGGAACGGTTCCTAATGAAGTACTTTCCGCCCGCAAAAACTGCAAAGTTGCGGGCGGACATTTCTTCGTTTGTGCAAAACGATCCTAAGTCTCTATACGAGACTTGGGAACTGTTTAAGGAATTCCTCCGCCGTTGCCCGCACCACGCGCTGCCAATGTGGTTGCAAGTTCAAATTTTTTATAATGGGCTGAATTTTCAGACGCGTCAAATGATTGACGCGGCTGCCGGGGGTACTCTAAACAACAAAACCCCCGAGGCCGCCCAGGCTTTATTCGAAGAGATGGTTATGAACGCCTATCAATGGAACGTCCCGTGGGGACTCCCAAAGCCGGCGGCTGGTCTTTTTGAAGTGGATGTCACTGCTCTCTTGACCCTTCAAGTTGAAAGGTTAACAAAGCAAGTGGCGAAGATGTCTGCTGCCTCCTCCACTCCGCCTTGTTTTATTCCCCCTAACGTCTGCGTAGCTGAAGAGTTCGTGGACTTCATGGGAAATTCAGGTCGTCCTCCCTTCAACCCCAACAACAACCCTTATAGTAATAACTATAATCCGGGTTGGAGGAATCACCTCAACTTCTCGTGGAGCAACCCGAATAATGCTCAGCGTCCCCCTATTTCTTATGCGCCCGGTTTTCTTCCTCCTCCTGCTCTTCCGAAACCCTCCCCGATGGAGGAAAATTTTTCGAAGTATATTGCGTCCAACGAGTCAAATATCTGGAACATCACCGGATCGCTAAAAACTCTCGAACAACAGGTTGGACAGCTGGCGAGGATGATATCCGAGCGCGCGCTCGGGGCACTGCCGGGAAACACGGAGCCCAATCCGTAGGAGAACGTCAACACTATAACCATCCGTAGCGGAAAGGAGGTGGTCGATCCAAAACGGACCGACCCTCAGGTACATATTTCACCTCCGACCCCTCTTCCCCTTTCTTCGCTTACGTCGCCTTTACCAATTATAAAAGAAAAAATTATTTTAAACAAGGCCCTTCCATATCCGCATAAGTTAGATAACGAACGTAAGGACGCGCGATATGAAAAATTTATTTTATTATTAAAACAAATTCACATTAATGTTCCTTTTTGCGAGGCTATCTCGCAAATGCCCAAATATGCGAAATTTTTAAAAGAACTACTTTCTAATAAACGCAAATTAGAGGATATTTCGCATGTATCTCTCAACGTTGTCTGCTCGGCGGCCCTTACTAATAAATTGCCCACAAAACAAAACGACCCGGGATGGTTTTCCATCCCGTGCCTTTTTGGCGATATATTAGTAAAGTACGCCTTAGCTGATTTAGGGGCTAGCATTAATCTGATGTCGTTTTCGCTCTTTTCACGTTTAGGTTTGGGTACTCCTAGTCCTACGAATATGCGCATCCAATTAGCGGATCGCTCGGTTAAGTTCCCTATCGGGGTAGTGGAGGACATCCTTGTCCGAGTCGACAAGTTTACCTTCCCGGTAGACTTCGTCATCTTAGATATCGAGGAGGACGCCGAGGTACCAATAATACTCGGTCGCCCTTTTCTCGCCACCTCCCGCGCACTAATAGATGTTAGTAATGGTAGTCTTCTCCTCCGAGTAGGCGATGATCCGGTTACTTTCTCTATTAATCCCTCGATGGACAATTTGTCATCGAGCGACGATTTCTGCTACTCTTTAGATACCTTTTTTGGAGATCGTTCTTCTCCCGTTTTCGAGTCCGTATTTTTAAACGACGATATTTATGCGCTCGAAAATTTTAAATGCGATGAGGATACTTCTTTAGACTTGCCTTTCGAACCAATTGGTAAGAAAGACATAGGCATTAAAACCTCCTTAGAAGAACCGCCCATCCTAGACCTCAAACCCTTACCCGCATCGCTCAAATACGCTTTTTTGGGAAAAGGCGATACGCTTCCCGTTATCATTTCTTCGGACTTGAGCGATTCGGAGACTTCCGATTTATTGGAAGTTTTATTTAAACATCGCCACGCAATTGCGTGGCAAATCTCTGACTTAAAGGGGATTAGCCCCTCCTTTTGCACCCATAAGATTTTTCTTAACGATAATTGCCGCAAAACGATTCAGCCGCAGCGGCGTCTTAACCCAAACATGAAAGACGTCGTTAAAGCCGAAATTATTAAGTTATTAGATGCGGGGATTATCTACCTTATTTCGGACAGTGCATGGGTTAGTCCAGTGCATGTTGTGCCCAAGAAGGGCGGTCTTACCGTAATGGCAAATGAGCATAACGAGCTCGTACCAACTCGTACTGTTACGGGTTGGCGAGTGTGCATCTATTATAGAAAATTTAATGATGCCACCCGCAAGGACCATTTCCCTCTGCCATTTCTGGACAAGATTTTAGAGCGTTTATCCGGTCATCCGTATTATTGTTTTCTTGATGGTTTATCGGGGGTTTTCCAAATCCCCATTTCCCCCGATGATCAAGAGAAAACAACTTTTACTTGCCCGTTTGACACCTTCGCATATCGAAGAATGTCATTTGGACTCTACAATGCGCCAGCTACATTCCAAAGATGTATGCTAGCGATCTTTGACGAGCTAGTAGAAGACATTATGGAAGTATTTATGGATGACTACTCTGTTTTCGGACGCTCTTTTCCCGATTGCCTTCACAATTTAGATCGTGTCCTTCAACGGTGCGAGGACACAAGCCTTGTATTAAATTGGGAAAAATGCAACTTTATGGTTCGAGGAGGTTTGATCCTCGACCATATGATTTCGTCTAAGGGGATAGAGGTGGATAAGGCCAAGATAAAAATTATAGAAAAACTTCCGCATCCAACAAACGTAAAATCTATTAGGAGTTTCTTAGGTCATGCGGGCTTTTATCGACGCTTCATTCAAGACTTTTCAAAAATAACAAAGCCGCTTACTCACCTCTTGGAAAAGGAATCACGTTTCATCTTTAGTAGCGAATGCGAGTCCGCCTTTAATTTAATAAAACAAAAACTTATCACTTCACCAATTTTAGTGGCCCCTAATTGGTCCCTTCCGTTCGAAATTATGTGCGACGCTAGTGATATTTCCTTAGGTGCCGTTCTTGGCCAACGCGTAGAAAAACATTTTCATCCTATTTATTACGCTAGCAAGACGCTCACTTCCGCACAAGTAAATTACACGACAACGGAAAAGTAACTCTTAGCCGTCGTTTTCGCTTTTGATAAGTTTCGCTCGTATATAACGCTATCTAAAGTTATCGTTTTTACCGATCACTCCGCGCTTAAATATTTATTAGCTAAAAATGATGCGAAGCCCCGCCTTCTTCGATGGATCCTCCTCCAACAAGAGTTTGATTTGGAGATCCGAGATAAGCGGGGAGCGGAAAATCTAGCGACAGACCACCTCTCCCGTTTAGAAAATCCGGGGGCGGAAGCGCTCGTCGAATCTGAAATAAATGACAGATTCCCCGAGGAACGCCTTCTTGCCATTAATAAATCTTCGTCATCTTCGCCTTGGTTCGCAGATTTTGCAAATTACTTAGTAGCGCGGGTGCTTCCAAAAGAGTTTTCAAGTCATCAAATGAAGAAATTCTTTTCTGACTTGAAAAATTTCTTTTGGTAGGACCCATTTCAATTTCGTATCTGCGCGGACCAAGCGGTCCGAAGATGCGTTGCGGGTGTGGAGTGCTTGCAAATTCTTAAGCACTGCCATGAGGGTCCAGCCGGTGGGCATTATCAAGCCAACCGGACCGCTCGGAAGGCGCTAGAGGCGGGCTACTTTTGGCCCACTCTCTTCAAAGACGCGCATAATTTTGTGCGCGCATGTGATAGCTGTCAGCGGTCGGGTAACATCTCTCGTCGCGACGAGATGCCCCAAAACATGTTTTTAGAGTGCGAAGTCTTCGATTTGTGGGGTATAGATTTTGTTGGCCCCCTACCTCCATCTTTCAAAAATATGTATATTTTAGTGGCGGTCGACTACGTATCAAGGTGGGCGGAAGCGCAAGCTCTCCCCACCAACGATGCGCGAGTCGTCGTTACATTTCTTAAAAAACTATTTTCTCGCTTCGGCACGCCTCGCGCAATTGTTAGTGATTACTTTTTACATTCGAAATTTACATTTGCTGCGAAGAGATTTCAGATCTAACAGTAATTAGAGTACAGAAAAATCACTGAAATGCAATCTAGGTCATATATGAAGAAGAAAAAAATTAGAAGGAGAAAAACAATTACAGTTGTTTGGGAAGATATCAGAGAATCACTTATTTGGGCATTATGAGGCTTGTTCGAATCACCCGAACACATAAATATACATAAATTAGAAGATTGAACTATGTAATCGATAGAAAACATCAAAATGGCCGACATAAACCTGAATTTACAGCTGACAAACTACCGCATGCGCTGGAGCCTGCGTTGGAACCTAATACTGAAGAGAAACAATAGTCCCCAAGGCCGTAAGCACCGTTTTCGTCGTTTAATATAGGATCAGTGTGGACATCAGGATGCATTTCCGCGTTTTCCGACATGATCGGGAGGAGATCGATGATCAAATCGCAAAAAGTCGATGTTTATGGCCTCCGGAGGGCGGCTAGGTCGAGAAAATCAGAAAGAGGCGCGAAAATGAAAAAATTAGAGAAGAAATATTTCTGTAATTATATAATGAATGAGTTATTTATTTACGAAACATAAATATGATTAGAGCTGTCACTTAAAACCGAAAACAGTAAGCCGAACCGGAACCGCAAAGAACCAGACCGAACCGTTTGTCAACTACTCGGGGTTCGGTTTGAATTTTGGAACCGTAAACAACAATAGTACGGGTGTGGTTCCTTCATTTTTGTATCCGGACCGGAACCGAAACTGGAACCGCAACATACAAGTCCCAAACGGTTTCAAAAATTTTAGACCCGTTCCGGACCGAACCGACCCGGAACCGAACCGCAACCCGCTTATTATTATTTTAATTTAAAAATATTTATTTCATTTATCATATAATTGGTATTTATTTTAAATATTGATAATAAAAAAAATCATATGTATAATTAATTGTCATCATTAGACACCGTCAATTGTTTCGTACAGACGTACAGTGTCCAGCTTTTTTTTATTCCATATTTGTATTACTTATTTTTTTTCTGCAGGTTTTGATTTGATTTTGACCGCCATTAATTTTTTTTTATCTGGCCGATAGGCCCGCCCCGTTATCCATATTTGCCGGCGCTCTGAATTTGCCCTAGCCCTCTCCATAGTCCGCCCAGCTCTTCTCCCGATCGCTGCTGCCGGCCTCCCGTCCGCCTCAAGGTCTTCTCTCGTTCGCTGCTGCTCCCGCCTCCCGTCCGCGTCAAGGTCTTCTCCCGTTCGCTGCTGCTCCCGCCTCCTGTCCACCTCAAGGTTTTCTCCCGTTTGTTGCTGCTCCCGCCTCCCGTCCGCCTCAAGGTCTTTTTCTTCTTCTTCTTGAAATGACTTTGTTGCAAATATACTCTAGGAACTTCAAGAATCAGCGTTATTTTTGTTCAAGTTCTCAGTAAACCCACGAGACGGTACTCTTCATCAATATAATGGCATACATGTAGCTAAGATCCTTATTCAAATAAATGGACGGGATTTTCATGAAACATTTGTATCAGTTGTTATGCTTGCTTAACTTCTTTAGAACTCCCTTAGAAAAGTCTACTTTATAGGTAATTTATTATTATTGAAAAATTGTGAACACTAATAATATCTTTAATTCTTTACATGAGACCTTTCAAGTTACGATTAATATTTATTTTTTGTATGTAGTAAATTAAAATAGATGGTGCTGAACTTTTTGGGAAGAATCTTATGGTTTCCTGACAAAAAAACTGAATTAAAGGTATTTGATAAAAGGTACATTATAATTTTGATATATTTCTATGACTCTAACATTATTATTATTTTTATTTGCACAACAGTTGAAGGATCTTCAAATTTTTACTACTTTGTGTGCACATAAGTCGAGTTTCAAACTCATCTTTTGATAGTCTATCATCTTTGGGCAAAGAGGTATGTTTTTACCATCCATGGTACTAAATTTCATAATTTAAGCAAAATAAAAATGTTGAACTTATGCATATATTCACACTCCTTAATATTCTATTACAGTTTGTTTATGCATATAAAATCAGTCAAATTATTTTATGAACCTTATGTAATGACTATATTGAAAGGTGTGACTTTTTCCTTTAAAAATATTGATAAAAGTGATCAAATATGTCAAATTATTTATGATTTTTCAATTTTACTCATTGTAATAACTTTACATTGAAAATGATGCATTATATTTTACCCTTTGAAATGAATCTAGATTCATTATAAAAAATAACTCTAAGTTTGCTAAATTACAAGTTGCACGGTTACACCCCTCCTGCATTCAAAATTACAAAAATATCTCTGAAGTTTACATTTCATAACATTAACATCTCTTGAACCGGAACAGAACCGGAACCGCATAGAACCGGACCGAACCGCAAGTAAATAATTTGGTTTTGGTTTTTAGCGAACCGGAACCGGAACCGGAACCGTAGGCCCTACGGTTCCAAAAAATTATGTTGAAACCGAAACCAGAACCGGAACCGGTCAAACCAAATAAGGTTTTGGTTTTAACTTGAAGAACCGTTATCTTAATGATTCGGTTCACGGTTTTAATAGAACCGGAACCAAACCGGAACCGTGACAGCTCTAAATATGATAGAGCACATGTACACATAATTTTTCACAATAGCTTTACCCGGGTCGGGGGGTGGTGCAGTGCAGGAAGTGCACTGCACCGTGCACTGCGCGAGATCTGACGGGTGCGAGTGCATCTCCGCTCACGCCGAGATCCGTGCTCGTTTTGAGCTCTCGCGTACTGCTTTGAGATATGTGCGCTGAGATCTACATGCATCTGAACGCACTCACATCCATTATATTACACTTTACAGTAAAATGCAGCGGATCTCGTCCATCCAATTTCGAGCCGCTTTACCCACCGGACCGAAAATTTGCGCATGGAGAGTACACTTACAAAAGCCAAACCCGGTCATCCTTTCTTTTCCCGCCTAGAGAATGAAGTCATCCCTAATATTGCCGGAGAAGTCACCCGCCGACCTCGTGCAGGCCTTCACTCGCTTCCTCATCAGCAACCATTCGACCTCTCTCCGCTCTATTCTCCTCTCCGACGACCTCACGCTCCATTATCCCATCCTCATTGAGTAACATCTCTCTCTATCTCTCTCTCTCTCTCTCTCTCTCTCTCTCTCTCTCTTTCTGTCTCTCTCTCTCTTTCTCTTCTACACACCAGCACCGTTTCTCTTACTAACATTTATTTCAGCTTTGCGGAACTTTTAGAGTTCGATCCTCCCCTAGCTTACCTCCTCTTCTCCCACCCCACTAACCTACTTCCCCTCTTTGATCAAGCCGCTTGCATCTCCCAGGTAAAATTTTCTTCCCCATTTTATTTTTTTTGCGCATCAAGTCACTTGTTCTCAATTCCAGGGTCGTATTCTTGATGGATCCGAGGATCTGGTGGGTCGTGTAAACCCGAAGGAGTTCGTTCATGTTCGTATTAATATTACTGGTTCGCCTCTTCAATGCCCTGGTGATGACTCCATTCGATTGTATTTTCTCGGTGTTGAAATCTGATGAAGTGGATTCTAGTCAGCTTGATGTTAATGGAAGTTGAGTCTTCATGCAGAAACATTCCCGAACATTGGTGGGCTGAGGGTTAAACACAGGGGTATGCTTCTCACAGTTAAGGGCACGGTTACAAGGTCAGGCGCTGTTAAGATGATTGAGGGAGAAAGAGTATACGAGTGCAGGAAATGCAGGCACAGGTATTGCTTGTTCTCTATATATGTATTCGGGCTTCCCATGTGCCCCCAAGCTACAGTTCATCCTACATTCGCTGTTCCTGTAAAATTTGTTGGAGTATAGTATTTTCCACACACAAGTGACAGGTACGGGGCTCCGCCCTTATGACTAACCGCGACAGTACTCCGATCGTGCTGTGCACGGGGCAGATCACCAATGACCCGCGACTGTGCCCCTCAAGACATTACTCCGGCCACGACATTGCCCCGACGCGACGACGCTCCTGCCGCTCGCAAACCCCCAAGCTCTATACTCCGCCCGTCGCTACTCCAGAACTCACAATTCCCCAAAAGCGCATTATGAACTTTGGTATCTGTTGAGTCGTGCACTTTGGGGGTTTGCGAGTCGTGGAGTAACAACGTGCGAAGATCGGGTACCCGAGAGCAGGTGAGTATCAGCAGTAGCAACACTATGGTCGGTGTACTGTTGCCACCAGGGTACTGTCGCACGGGCCAAGGGGGGCTCCCGTACACAGTCACTCGTATGAATATTCCTTTTTGTTGATGTTCTCGTGGGATGACAATTCGTGTAGCCCACAATAACAATTTTTTATTTGTTGGTTTAAAGTAGGATTAAAGTGAATATCTGATGTATTCCAAAATCAGAATTTATACTTTAAATGTTAAAAATGAGTTTGTTTTACATTTGCTGCGCAAGCGCGAATTTTCACGAGTAATAACATGCGATGTTTAATCTAGGAATCACAAACGCGCTTAAATATTTGCATTCCCTCTCATTCAACGAACGTAAATTCCTCCACATGCTTAAAATGAAGAAAATAAGATTACAAGATCTAACAAGAATTAAAATTAATGACAGACATGTAAGAAAATAATTAAGGCAAACTCTGAAATCTAAGTTCAAATAAATATCAAGCATAAAAATATCCTAGCAGAAATGAACAAGGATATGAGCAGGAGATTTTCCATAGGCCCGAGATGCAACAAACAAGCCGGGGAAGCTTGTTTTCAGAAGGATCGTCTGGAGGAATAGAGTACTCGACGACGATGGGGATATCAGAGAAGGTAAAGAATAGGTACCATGGTCCTTGGGTTCCGCGGACAAGCACACCGTTAGTTGATCGGAAAGAGCTCGATGTGGCTGGCCTGCCACAGGGAAGCTTGTCAGAGGCCGATCAACTCACGCGAGGGCTCGTCGTTGGAAGGGAAGAAGGCAGGGTGGCACGCTGGGCTGAAGAAAATGACGTAGGCAATAGGTATCGCTGTCTTTCTTCTTTTTCCAGGCTAGCTATTCTAGCTGGAGGAATTGGGTTTTAACATAGATGGGGGAACAATTTTAGAATTGATTTAATTAGGTTCATGTTAATTAATTCTTGTATTTAAGAATGGATCTCAATGGGCATTTCAAAAGGAATGCCTCTAACATATGTTCTAGAGATATTTAAACTAGAAGATGAAGGCGATGAAAGGGAGGAGACGACTGCAATTGCAACACTTTGGGTTTCAGTTTGTACAAGAGAATTATCAAATATGGCTGATAGAAGGTCTAAAATATTTAACCAATATTCTACTTGGCCTTGCCAATGATGAAATCCATTGACATTAAATTTTTTCGGTTGGATCCCGGCTGAGTCATCAGAACGATATGCTATTATAAACTGCTAAAATTTTAAATATATAAAGTAATTTGCATTACTAATGAATATGAAAACAGTCAAATCATTTTTTTTATTTATTATCGTGTTATTGTTGGACCTTTTAAGGAGTACTTAATGATGAGTTCTCACTGATACTAGATGGTTTGTGGGATGATAACCAACATGACCTTTTCGCAAGAGATTAGATGATGCGGAATATAAACTTCTTTAGATTATTTGAATATTTTTTTATATTCCTAAAATAATATATATTTATATATTTTTTTGTTTTGAGAAACTTTTATAAAATAATAATCTGAAAAGAATCAAAATTGCAAAATAAAATTTAGTTTAGAAACTAAACCCAAGTAAGACACGTGATTACTGCCCAAAAAAGTTGCACCATTCTCTGGCAGAGCTTTCAACCGATGCTCACTTCTCCAAGGTACAACACCCTGCTAAATCCTCAAAACTCCGATCTGTGCGTACACAAAAAAACATAAAACACCCAAACTCCCACTTTGTGATGCAAACGATAAGAAAATAAAATTTCAAGAGAAAATTGGAAGAACGTATCAGAACGAGAGAACATATGATAGAATGTGTAAAAATGATTCGGCAAAACCTCCTACATAGGAGTCTTGTAAAAACCGCAAGCACGCATTGAATTTCAACAATTATATTTTGTAAATTTTATTGTGCAATGGAATAGTTATTTTTCCAACGTAATTTTAATGACGCAAAATGCGTTAAAGAAATCACGTGTACAAAATTTACGCACACGCCATATGAAGCAGAAATCGACGTTTGGAACGGAGAAGAAATTGGCGTAAGTTGATTTATATTCAACGCACTGGAGAGTCGAAATCGCCGCATGACAGTTTGAGGATAATTCCACGTACGCTCGAATTATAAGCGGTAGTTATCTATGTAAGTCAATTTGTAAACACAGAGAAATCAAGGCACATGAAAATGTCGTAAGTCGAAAAGGAATTCAACGCACGAATTTGACGTTCGTTGAAATGTATTTGACACAGGTCAAATATTACTCGATGCACGTTGATTTGAGGAATTTAATCTTTCCAAATTGACATCTATTTTGTACAAAAAATAGAATTTAATTCAATTATTCCCCAAATCCAAAAAACTGAGAATTGTGAATATGAGAATGCTTAGGTGGATGTGTGGACACATGAGGCTGGATAAAATTAGAAATGAATATATCAGAGATAAGACATAAGTGACACCAATTGTAGAGTAGATGCGAGACGCTTGACTAATATGGATTGTACACGTTCAAAAAAGACCATTAGAGGCACCTGTCATGCATTATGAGAGTTTAATCACTAGATATGTTAAACGGGGGAGGGGTGTCACAACCCGCATTTTCTCAACGAGCACGTTGTATCAGAGCAAGAGGAAAAACGAGTTATGATGCCACGTCGTGCAGGGGATAACTGCACACGCTCAGGCAAACCTTTACACTTACTAGACTAAATTACAATCATCAGTTATATGCAAGAAAACCGTTGAGTTTGATGGCCGTATCCCTCGGCCTAGTAGAGCAAAATGTGGTTGTACGCGGCGGAAAATAATTTACGTTCGTTGTGATTTTTCTTATATGCACTCTAGATTTATTATACCATAGGACATCGTCTGTTTTTACATGGTTTGGAAATACGTCTTATTTTACCAAAACATGTATGCATGACATAGAATAGTAGGTTTGTTTTAACTTTAAAATAGTTAATGTAACCTAGCATAAATCCTTATTAAGAGCAAGTAGACATCATCTCATCCAAATGATTCATATTAGCAGTCTAGCATTCATATGTAGCAAGTAAAGAAAGCCACCAATGGGCGCCAACAAGCTGACACGAATCCATTGGGGCGTATGTATGTCTGTACAATAAAGGAAAGAACTACCTCGCTAAGCAAGCTTGGCTAGCTTCAAGTAAACTCCACCAAAAAACTTAGCCGCTCAACTGACTACAACCTGCACCTGAGGCATTCAAGAAAGAACACCTCAGCAATCATCAAAGCTACAACATAGAACATTAAGTTCATAAAATATGACGAAGGGGCTTACCGACCCCGTAGCAATTTTTCATATAAAACGAGTGAAAAGAACAGGGTGGAAAACAAGTGTCAAACACTGCCAACCTAAAGTGTAAAACGCACCAAGTGCGTGAAATTCTCATCAAGTCCTGCTCAACCCGCAGGAGCTAAAAGGCAACATATATGCCCATTCCATCATCTTTATAACAATAAACAACTATACTAGTGAAACATAAGCAGCAGTTAAGTTCGATTCCGCAAGGGTCTTTTGGTGGCGGCCCCAAAGTGCAACGCACCAATAAAAGCCAGCACAAATCGGGGCCAAAACGGTGCTCTACACCACAAAACAAAATCCGGTGGCCACCAAGGCTGAAACCACACCACCCCTTACCGAATCCTCACACAAACGCTCCTGCCATGGTTCACAATTCGCCTCGCAAAACTCACCATAATCCAAGCTAAACGCGTTTCCTTTCATCGTCCTCACTTATGACCACAAATTGCCCAAGTTATGTTAAACTTGATAGAGTTTGAGTCTCTACTTCACAAGTAACAACGCCGATTAAACACAACAAACTCTCTAATCATAGAGAAATACAAGGTAAAACATGACAAAATTAGACGAACAATATGTAAGCATATAGATTGGGAAATTCTTGAAAGACAAGATTATTCATGGGTGCATAATAGACAAAATGTGAGATTCAAGACAAGATGAACAAAGCTAACAAACTTGAAAGGGAAACTACACTTGCAAGAATCAACGAACAAAGACACGATTGACAAACATCGCAAAAATCATCTAACAAAAGATAAGATTAGCAAGGGCGAAGAACACCGCTTGCCTGAACCGAAACGACACTGCGACGACTGCTCCTCTTTTTCCTTTTTTCTTCCCTTGCCTTAGCTTTTCTCCCTTGCTTTCTCTTTGAAATGGGGAAGAAGATGAAGAAGGGAATAAGTGAGGAGAAAAACTCTTGTCTCGGCCTTATTTCCTCCAGGACAGAGCTGGACTGTTTGATCCAGAATCAGAGAAATGAACGACACAAAAAAACTGGAAAAATTGATTTTCGGCACTGACACGCCCTGTGACACGCCCGTGTCACAGGCCGTGTCACTTAAGCGGTGGGCAACCGCCTCACCTCCAAACAGTACACGGCCTGTGACCTGCCCGTGTCACAGGCCGTGTCTCTGAACATGCCTATCTACACAGCCGTGTCACACGGCCGTGACACAGCCCACAGCACCCGCCAAACAACCCGAGAAGGACACGGCCTGGGGACACGCCCGTGTCCCAAGCCGTGTCACCCCTACTCGACACTCGTCGAGCGAAGTTCGTCGACCGCGGGACACGCCCTGTGACACGCCCGTGTCACAGGCCGTGTACCCCTTCTCTCGACACTTGACACTCGTCGAGTGAATTTCGTCGAGCAAAGTTCGTCGAGAGCGGGACACGCCCTGTGACACGCCCGTGTCTCAGGCCGTGTACCCCTTCTCTCGACACTCGACACTCGTTGAGTGAACTTTGTCACCGCAATTCGTCGAACACCCGGGACACGCCCTGTGACACGCCCGTGTCACAGGCCGTGTCACCCAAATGCGCTCTAGGTCTTTGACCTCTTACACCTCTCCCCTGCGACAAGAAACTGCAGCCATAATTTTGGCACCTGAGGGGGTAAAAACCAGCAAACACGCTTTTCTCGACTAACTCCACATCTTTCATACAACATGCCATACAATCAACCCGTTTTGAGCAACACGACTCAGGCTCAAGAAAGTGCATGCATTCCCTAAGAGGCCTCACCGAGTCCCCAGAAATAGGCTCTGGCGCAAAACAGCCACTCGAAAGCCCGCGTGAAAACCATGCTCAAACAACGGTCAGAGCCAACGCAACGCCCATCAACCGTATGCAATCATTCAACGAAAAAATCCGGGGCGTTACAAGGGGTATGACTAATAAATGAAACTATAAGGAAAGACATGATATACTTAGGCATTAGTGAGTTATGACTAAAGATAGAGCACAATCACGACAATGGATTCATATAGTCAACCCCACTATAGTGGGATACAGGCTTGAGCGTTGTTGTTTATTCCTCAAATCTCAACTATGAAATCCCAAATTCAGATTCGGTCCGTTGCGGTGCGTGCTCACGCGCTCTCTTGTGATTTATTGATTTTCCTTATGTTTCTTTCAACATAACAAAGGTGAGTGAAATGATTTATATACTCTCTTAAAAAAGTGGAGAAAGTCAAAGTGGGACTAATGCTTATCCTTTGGTGACCGCTCAAGCCACATGGGACAGTTCAACAGATATCTCCAGAAAGAGCAGAGATTGTCTTCGGGCTGACCGCGGGACTGCGCAGTCAGAGTTCTTTTTCTTATTTGCACACCATGTAACCTCTCATCTTTGCCCGGTTCTCTTGTACCCTGGGCATCCTGTAATTATAGGACCTGCCCGTTCGGCCAGGTTCCCAATCCTATAAATAGCGGTGAACAATACCCAAAAAGCATACTGATTCGAATACTCAAGCTCACCACCAGTGGAAGTAGTTTTGAATCTAGTGCCTTCTCGGTCTCCTGTTTACTGGCTAGCGTTTTCTTCTCCTTTGTAACCACACCTTTTTAATCAATAAATTGCCCTCCGCAAGCGGTATTCTCCACGGTGGGTAAGTCTTGCCTCGCCACTCTACAACCCCTCTTTTCTGTGACTCTTCAGTCAGAAGTAACCAATAGCTCGCAGTATCCTCCCTGTGATTTCCCTAGCATGAAGTTGTGGAGGTGCATTTTTTGCATCAATAGAACGAACACAAGATCTTCAAATTCGAGTTGTTTAGTAAATCAGTTGGCTAAAGATGTCTGATCGTGATCTCCGGCAGCATCTAACCATATCCAAACCAGGTGGTGCAGTAACCTGGGTAGCCCTTGAAACTTTGCGTGGAGCCTCAAAATTTGAATGGACAAAGGAGTGGGACTTAGCTTTCAACCATCTTAAAAAGCAGCTAACGTCAACTTCATTGCTTCAGAGCGCTCAAGAAGATGTGTTGTTTATCTATCTTGGAGTTGGGTCAGATGCTGTAAGCTTAGTCTTAGTCCGAGTAGAAAAGAAAAAGCAATATTTAGTCTATTATGTTAGCAGGATTCTGAAAGATGCTGAGACTAGATATCCTATTATCGAGAAGTTTGCCCTAACTGTCATCATCTTAGCCAAGAGGCTCATACCTTATTTTCAAGCTCATTCAATTCAGATGGTCACAGATTTACCTTTGAAGAATGTGTTAAAGAAGCCGGAGCATTCCGACAGATTAGACAAGTGAGCTATAGAGCTTAGCGAGTTTGACATCTCTTATGGGCCAAGGTTGGCGATTAAGGCTAAGGTTCTAACAAATTTTATGATAGATACATCAGAGAGTAATGCAAAAAGATAGGTTAGAGCACCCTTGGCTTGGATTGTCTATATTGATGGAGCGTCAGACAGAAACTCATCAGGGGCGGGAGTTATTTTGATTAATCCAAATGGGGCCAGGTTGGATCAGGCTTTAAAATTCTACTTTCCTACTACTGACAACCAGGAAGAATATGAGGCACTACTTGCCAGGCTTGGATTTGCAAAAGAGTTGGGCATAAAAAATGTAGAAATAAAGACAGATTCTCTTATCATGACGTCTCAAGTAAATGCAACTTTTGAAACGAGAGATCCTGTTCTGAAGCAATATCAAGTGTTGTTAAAGAACGAGATTGTTAAATTCAAGAATTCTACTATCTAGCACACACGTCGTTCTGAGAATTCAGAAGCAGATGAGATGGACAAGTTTGGAATCCTATCAGGTGGGTCAACTTTTGATGCATCCGTCATCGCATCCAAGGACGCGTGGCTCCATCACGCGCCATTATTTGTTTCATGCAATTATTTATCTTAGATCGTTTTCGTTTCCATTATTTATTTCATGTATTTCCCTTTCCTTGCACTCGTTATTAGTTTTGGCTTATCAGTGTGATCGGCCGATGAGACCCTTAATATAAAGGTCCGGTAATTTGAGTAGTTAGGGCGTGAGGGGCAAGCTTAATATATTTAGCTGCGCATAAAATTAATCCCTAGAAAAGGCAATTCAAAACACTTTGGAAACTTTTTATTTAGCATCCCGGCGCTGTTCACGGGCCCTTAGTTAGGAAAGAAATGATTTGGGAAATTAGATGTTTAAGTTTGGAAAAAAAAAATAATGATCATTTTTTTAAAGAAGAAGAAAAGGAATTGACAAATCACGGGCTATAAAAGAAGCAATACTCCAATTAGAAAGATTGCCAAAAGATTAGAGGAAACACAATTTTGTTTTCGTTTTCTCTACAGCCGGCGCTGTTCCTCTTCTTCAACCCCCGTCTAGAACCAGTCGCATACGAAGTTCCAGGGCTAGCCCGACGGAATTGCATCCGCTCCTCCTTCAACTCTGCCCCGTCGGCCTTCTCCGCCATCTCCCACACATCGAACCTGACCAAGCGCCGCATCCTGGAACCAATCGCGGACGGCAACCAGTCCGCACCCTTTCAGGTCGCCGTCGACTACAACGATCTACTCCGGTGGCTGGTTTTCCCCAGTAAATCCAGTCGAAGGTCGGCCAGTTCCTGCCATACCGCCATCAACAAACCTCGGTAGAGCCCGCCAAGCTTTCACTGTTGGATTTGGGAGAACCAAGTCTCGCCTGGGTAATGCTTACTCTTTCGCTGTTTCGAACTATCAAATTAGTTTTATGCGACTCAATTAAATATTGTTAAGCTTGCCTCGTTCGTCCAATCTACTCTTACCGTATTTCATAAGTTGTTATTGTGATATGCTTGTGGTTGTGTAATCCTCGTGGAGTATTCAATTTTGTAGCACTTAAAAGATCCGCCTTTAACAAATTCAACGATTTTAATAACGTTCATTTCGACGAGCATAATTGTGCGTGCGAAACATCGAATTTGGCCACTCGGCCTCTCTTTTAAAAGTCAAAATAAAATCATTTCTAAAACCCTAATCTTAGTTGGAAACAAAATAAAGTATTTTGAATAAAAAAATAATTATTTTGAAAACCTAAATCCGAGTTTACATCAGTTGGTATCAGAGGAGGTTCGATTCACTTCTACCGTAGATCGGTCGATCCGTTATTTTCTTTTTTAAGAAGGTTTTATTAATTTAATTTAATCTCTATTTTGTCAAAAAAATGTTGTCTTTAAATTTTAAAACTTTATTTTATTAAACCATCCTTTTATTTTGAACTTAAATTTAAATTTATTTCTTTTCAAATTCAAATTATTTTAAAAGGAAAATCATGTGGGTAATTTAGAAAATTGAGTGGCCGATCTGAGCGTACAAATTAAAAATTTAACTAAAACCATTGAGGCGATGAGTACGAATGTTACTGCAAATATTTGAGATATGGGGCAAGTGGTAAATGGGTTACGCACACGTGTAAACACCTTTGAGGCCAATCAACAGTTAGGAATTATCCCACCCCAAATTGAAGAAGGTCCTAACCCTAGGCAACCTGAAAACGACAACCCTAATCCACGACAACTTTCACAAGAGCGCCAAAATGTTAGGAATACACCCCGATGAGATGTAAGAGTTAAATTAGACGTTGGTGATTTTGAAGGATATTTCGAGCCCGAGGATTGTCTAGACTGGTGTGATCGAATGGATCGCTTTCTGGCTTGGAAGCAATTTCCCCAAGCTAGGCAAGTCGAGCCTGCCACCCTTAGGTTGAAGGGTTCTGCGTTGATTTGATGGGGTTAGCTAGAGCGGTCTAGGTTCAATTTAGGGCTTCCTCCGATTACCACTTGGGATGAGTTTAAAACTCAATTGTGAAGGCGGTATGCCCCAACGGACTACTTGCAGATCCTATACCGTAGGTTCCACAACCTATGGTAGGACAAATTGACGGTATATTAATACACAAATGAATTCCTAGTCCTTCAGTCCCGCCTCGACCTCCAAGAGGATGATGACATGACCGTATCCCGTTATCTGAACAGGTTGCGCTATTCCATTAGAGACTAGCTAGAGTTATTTGATTACAAGGACTTAGGAGAAATATCGAGTCGTGCACGGAGAGTGGAAGCCTCACAAAAACGATCATCCAAAGCTAGATCTACTGATAGATCCACCACGAGTGTCACCACTACCACTACTGCTAGGATTTCTGATTCCCCTCACCCTCCCATCACTACCGAGAACAAAGACCCTACCATTAACCACTCCAAGGGTAAGGAGATTTTCGGGGCCAAGCCCAACACTGAAGTATTTCGATGCTTCAAGTGTATGGAGTCGGGGCACAAATCATCTGATTGCCCGCGACGCCACTTCGTCGCTATTATCGATTCCCCTAGCGGCGAGCCTGTGTATGGAGTCTTCGTAAATGAGTCTCACCCCGAGCCTGAGCATGAGTACGAGTCCGAGGATGTTGTAGAAGTGGAAGGTGAGTACGCTGAGCATTTAGTCTGTGTCTTGCGTTATAGTTTGATTACCCCTAACAAGTCTACTGAGGATGATTATAGGAGACACGATATTTTCCGCACTACTGCGCGCATCAATAGACAATTTTGTTTCATCATCATCGATAGCGGTAATATGGAAAATTTTATTTCTCAGTACATGGTCGAGATATTAGGACTTAAGATGCACCCGTTAGAAAAACCCTACATCTTATCCAATGTCAATAGTCAATTGACTGTTTCCGTCACTCATTATTGTCTCGTAGAGTTTTCTTTAGGGAGTACGCACTCGGATAGAGTATTATGTCATGTCGCTGCTATGGATGTCTGTCACATCCTACTAGGAAGATCTTGGCAGTACGATCGACGTGTCATACTCGACGGTACGAGGAACTCTCACTCGTTCGAGCACTACGGGCAAAAGGTTGTTCTTTTACCCCAGAAGAACTGTCTTATTCCAAGAGCACACGAGAGGACCCCTACGACTCCTAGTTCACTTGTCGTTACCTCCACTACACTACTGCTTACCGCACTCCTGCCTGAACCCCCACCCAAAGGATTAATTTGTAGCCCAGATGTGTCGCTCACCCCACATTTAACGACTCCCGTCATACCACCTGATATTTCTCAGTTTTTTGATACTATATCGGAAGACCACTCACTCCGCACATGCCACTCGATCGATTTCATATTTAAATAATACAATTTTATTTCACCTCACTATAATTTGGTTATACTTATATTTGAGGAGTTAGATCGATATATTAAATATTTTATATCATATTTATGAAACATGTGTGGTTGTCTGAGAACCAAACTCGAGGATAGTAGTGCTTATTACACTCTAGCTAATGGACAAACTAAGGTCGTTGAAGATAGTATGAGGGCCCTTCTTAAGCATCTAACTGAGGCGAATGCAAAGCAATGTGATCTTATATATTCACAAGCACAACTCACACATAAAAATTCGAAAAATCGTATCCATAATAAGTCTCCTTTCAAGATTATCTGTTTGCTTATATTACGCCATCTTCATAACCACCGCCCCTTCTATCCACATGGACGTATTTCCTTCGAGGCGCAAGCTTATACTCATTATTTAAAAGAATTGCGTAAAATTATTACTGATAATTTGCAAGCAACCTTTGAACATTACAAACTCACGGTTGGTCGTTATCGTCATGAGTTGTACTTTTCAAAGGAAGATTGAGTGTTTGTTTATTACAAGAAGATTGGTCCATTCTAAATTCCGCACTACATCGAGCTACCTGTCGAGGCGTCAGACATTCCTCCCAATGTAGCACCAACAATGACATCTGATCTCTACAGCACCAGTTTCTGCGAGTTCTTGTCGGGGTCGAGCTCTGTCAACCCAGCGGGAATTGATGCATCCGTCATTGCATGCAAGGGCGCGTGACTCCATCACACACCATTATTTGTTTCATGCAATTATTTATCTTCAATCTTTTCTGTTTCCATTATTTATTTCATGTATTTCCCTTGCACTTGTTATTAGTTTTGGCTTATTGGTGTGACCGGCCGATGAGACCCTCAATATAATAGTCCGGTAATTTGAATAGTTATGACGTAAGGGGCAAGCTTAATATATTTAGCTGCACATAAAATTAATCCCAAGAAAAGGCAATCCAAAACACTTTGGAAACTTTTTATTTAACATCCTGACACTGTGCACTAGCCCTTAGTTAGGAAAGAAATGATTTGGGAAATCATATGTTTAAGTTTGGAAAACAAAAAATAATAAAGAACATTTTTTTGGAAAGAACAAGAAAAAGAATTGACAAATCACGGGTTATAAAAGAATCAATACTCCAATTAGAAAGATAGCCGGAAGATTAGAGAAAACAAAATTTTGTTTTCATTTTCTCTACAACCGGCGCTGTTCCTCATCTTCAACCCCAGTCCAGAACCAGTCACGTACGTAGTTTCAGGGCTAGCCCGACGGGATCGTATCCGCTTCTCCTTCAACTCTGTCCCGTCGGCCTTCTCCGTCCGCACAAGCTCCTGCACATCGAACTGGACCAAGCGCCACATCCTGGAACCAATCGCTGACGACAACCAGTCCGCCCCCTTTCAGGTCGCCGCCGACTACAATGATCTACTCTGGCGACTGGTCTTCCCCGGTCAATCTAGTCAAATGTCGGCCAGTTCCTGCCAGACCGCCATCAACAATCCTCGGTAGACAATTCACCAAGCTTTCATTGTTGGATTTGGGAGAGCCAAGTCTCGCTTGGGTAACGCTCACTCTTTCGCTGTTTCGAACTATCAAATTAGTTTTATCGACTCGATTAAATATTGTTAAGCTTGCCTCATTCGTCCAATCTACTCTTATTACCGTATTTCATAAGTTGTTATTGTGATATGCTCGTGGTTCTGTAATCCTCGTGGAGTATTCAATTGGTAGCACCTCAAGAGATCCGCCTCTAACAACTTCAATGATTTTAATAACGTTCATTTTGACGTGCGTTATTGTGTGCGCGAAACCTCAAATTTGGCCACTCGACCTCTCTTTTAAAAGTCAAAATCAAATCATTTCAAAACCAAATCCTATTTTGAAACAAAATAAAATATTTTGAATAAAAAAATAATTATTTTGAAAACCTAAATTCGAGTTTACATCAACTTTAGAGCTTTTTCATCCAGTAATTGAAAAAGGAGAGATGATGCAGGTAGATCAATGTCCATCTTGAATGAATCCTAACAACACCTTGGTCATTCACAGTTTGGGGAATAGATCTTCTGGGACCCTTCCCCTTTACAAATGGGCAACATCGTTTCATCCTGATCATGATTGATTACTTCAGCAAGTGAATTGAGGCTAAAACATTAGCCAAGACTACTGCTCAGATAATGAAGGACTTTATCTGGGGGGGGGGGGTCGTTTGTTGGCATGGTATCCCGATGGTCATTATTACTGACAACGATCCTTAATTCAACAATTCAGAAATGATAAATTTTTGTGATCAGATTGGAATTGAGTTGCGATTCTCTTCAGCGCATCTTCCCAGAAGCAATGAGTAGGTTGAAGCTGCAAATAAGTTGATACTGAATCTCCTGAAGATGGAAGTTGAGAACATCCGTGGCAATTGTGCAGAACAGTTACCTTCGATTTTCTGGACCCTCCAAACCACTCTATTGTCAGTTATTGGTGAGACCCCCTTTAAGCTCTCTCATGTTTATTAGGCTCTCATATCAGTGGAGTTTGAGGTAATAAGTCCAAGAGTCATGGTATCTAAGCAAGACAAGGTTAAGAGAAGAGTGACTTAGACATTTTGACAGAAAATGTCAGGATCAAGCCGTTTGTCGTGGGATATTTGGCTCTGAAGAAGGTTGACGCAGCAACAAAAGTTAGTTTAATTAGAAAATTGAACCCCAATTGGGCAGGTCCATTTATCTTCAAAAAGCTACTAAAAATGGGGCTTACTTCAGACGTATGATGGTGAAGAGATATCCCATACTTGGAACTGCGACGACTTAAAGCAATTCTTCTCTTAAATTAAAGTTTTCCCATTCTCTTTCAACTCACTTATTATTGCAATCGACATACTAACACTTTTCCTTGCCTCTTGGAATGAGCTCGAATGACTTGACATGATTAAATTTCACCAAGGAGACAACACCAGACCCTACATGAATCCCTACGAATTGTAGTCATTAGCTTAACACCACAAAGACCACATGTAGCAGGGAGATTTAGTACCGTGTAGTAGGAGCTTGCCAATTTCGTGTGGTAGACTTTAGGATGCCTAATCCCTGTCGGTATCTAACATATCCCTGCATCAAGTGAGGTCCGGGTGACTGCTCAGCTATGCCGCATGTCAATGGGGATATCATTACAGCTTTTGTGACCTTTCTGAGAAAAGCAATGTTGCAACTTTTCAGCGCATATCTGCTTAATTGGTCACCTTAGCATGTAACCCTCATAGACTCCTAGTTCATCTTTGTGGTGCATCAAAGGGTAATTACAACTTTGGTGACCTCTTTGAGGAAAGTAACACTTCTTCTATATTCTCGCGCATCTGCCCAATTGGTCACCTTAGTCTGTAACCGTCGACATGAAAGAAGTATTTACTTGAAAAGTGGTGATCAGGAACATTTGACCACCCTATGGAGGATTCCTACCGACATTTGACACACCTCTGCATCTCGTGAAGTCTAGGTGATCGATAAGCTCTGCCGCGCATTAGTGGGATGCCATTACAACTTTTATGACCTCTCTGAGGAAAGCAATGTTGCTGCTATTCAGCTCACACCTGCCTAATTGGTCACCTAGACATGTAACCCTCAAGTACTACTTAACATTCTGAAAATTTATGAAAAATGTCGGTCATGAACATTTATGAACATTTAACCACCGAGATCATCTTTTTAAAGGAGGTACTACAGCTTTGATGACCTCTCTGAGAAAAGCAATGTCGCTGCATTTCAATACACACCTGCCCAATTGGTTATTTTAGCCTGTGGACCTCTCGTTATTGTGGTAAGGGCGGTCAAAATCATTTGACCGCCTAGGTCATTTTTTATAGAGCGTTACTACAACTCTGATGACCTCTCTGAGAAAAGCAATGTTGCTTCTATTCAGTGCACACCTGCCTAATTGGTAATCTTAGCCTGTAGATGTCTCATTAGTATTGTTTATTAGAAATTCGGTTAGAAATGCTACTTGGGCCTATCATTCTCTGCATTTCTCTATAAACTACTAACACTGTTAAAAATATTATTTGGGCTCATCTTATGGAAATCTATATAATTTGCTAAATGCGATCAAAGTAGGGGTGCAAGCGGTTCGGTTTGGGTCGGTTTGGACCTGTTGAGACTATATTATCCAGCAGGACACGTGTTGTGACCGCATCTTTGGGCAAGCGTTCCTGGTCTGGTTGTTGATGGGTCCCCGTGTGGCGGAATATCCGCGTGCCTGCGGTTAGTCCCACATCGCCTGCAGAGGCGGTCCTTTGGTGTTTATGTACCGTTTACTATCACCTCGGGGTTTTGGTAAGATGTGCGGTGACGGGTGGCTTTAACATGGTATCAGAGGGAGGTTGTCCTGCTGTGAGACTATATTATCCAGGGACACGTGTTACCGCATCTTTGGGCATTATTCCTGGTCTGGTTGTTGACAATATGCGTGCCTGCGGTTAGTACATCGCCTGCAGAGTCCTTTGGTGTTTATGTACCCACTATCACCTCGGGGTTTGGTAAGATGTGCGGTGACTGGCTTTAACAGGACCCAAACCGAAACCGAACCGATGTTTATCGGTTCGGTTTTTTGGTCGGTTTACTCGGTTCGGTTTTCGGTTTGTCAGTTATACTATTTAAAATAATTATGTACTTAAATATCTCAAGAAAATTTTAAAAAAGTTATGACAATTAAAAAATTAATATCAGCAAACTTTATTTACAAATGATATATTATAGCTAGTAGCTCATATTACATTAAAAATGATTAAATATTTTTATTTTGAAATCGAGTAATAAATATAAAAAAGATATAAAAAAAATCAGTTCAACAAAATGTTTAATTCGTCTTGATGCATAAAATATGTATTACAAAATTTATTTTAGTTCAAATGATATTAAAATTATTAAGTTGATATAATTTGTGTACATTATTTAGTTAATAAAAATAGTTAAAAGATCATTATTGGTAACATTTTTACATGCATTATTAGTCGGTGCGGTTCGGTTTTTCAGAGAAGAAAACCGAAACCGAATCGAGTCGTTCGGTTCGGTGTAAAATTGGTTCGGTTTGGGCGGTTTGGGGCGGTTTGGTCGGTTTTCGATTTTTCATGCACACCCCTAGATCAAAGTCATCTTCTGAATTTCTTTATAGAGTAGCAGTGAGGTTAGAAGTACATTAGAATTCTTTTTTCAATTCTATATAAATCCGATCGCACGATATTTCCTCAAACTATACTAGGGACAAAATGTAATACTTGGGGATTTTTTATCTCGCGATCAAATGGCTAGTGGCCGCCTAATCGTATTTACCATTATCAATAATTGCAAAATGTGGCAATAGAATCTAGTGCGACCTATCTTCTCAGAAAGATTATCATACATCACGGGAATTCACATTTCATATGGGCGATCATCGTAACCATTAACCGCACGGTCTTATCGATCAGGAAGCAATTCAAAATAAATTTGGAAAACATGCATTATATTGCCAAGTTATCTTGTGAAAATTGCGTTCTTCGTCATCTTCTAGTCTCTTAATCGCTCTATCATTAAAGTATCATGATCATCTTATCTCTGCGGTCAGGCAGGAAGGTTCTTCTCATACAATTGTTCAGTTAGCTATCACTCTGAGATCTAGAATATCATGAGATATGCAGACAGAATAAATTATGTTCTCTTAGATTGTCTACATTAAAACATTGCAAGTAAAAATAGCTATTCAAATACTCAGATTACAACGAGGAGTAGACAGGAAAAGTAAAAACTCATAGAAGGTAACATTGTTCTTTTCATTCCTTTCAAAAAAGCTACAAAATATCTTCTGCTTGTGCGGTTAACCAGAACAAGACTGCAAGCTTTTCAAAAAATAAAATACATCTTTTTTTCAAAAATCAAAGTCTATTGGTTGTCTACCTTTGTTTGATTGGCCGTTAGTTCTTTAGGTGACTTCTTACGGGAGCTTGCAGACTCTCCTGCCGAACTCTCCGAAGAATCCGAACTAGAAGAAGACTCAGAGCCTTCACCTGGGGCCTTCGACTTGGTCTCCGAGGACTCATCGTCTTCGTCATCTTTCTCGCCTTCCTCCTCTGATTCTTCTCCCTTCTCGCTCTTCTCTTTACTTTCTCCTTCCTCTTCCTCTTCCTCTTCTCCCCCTCACCTTCCTCTTCTTCCTCTTTATCTTCATCTCCTTCACCTGAGGCTGCTCTAACCGAATCCATATTTAATTCTGCAAGGTCGGGGTAGATGTCCGCAAAGTCAACATTCCCAAATGCCTCCTTTAGGTCTCTGCGTGCCCTCAACCAGTCAAGAGTGTCTTCGTAACTGTCCGTGCAGTTTTTGAAATCTTCTTTTCTGAACTTTGGGTTCTTTGGGCCATAAAATTTCTGCAAAACGGAACAAAATATTTTTAGTGCACACGGTCTCAAGTGAGGTTAACCACTAAAGCGACACAATAGAGGTAAATAATTTTGTGTAAATAATTACATTTAAACAGAAAGTTGCAAAAATTGTAAAACTAAAATAAAACAAATTGCAAAATAACAAAGATTAAAATGCAATAAAATACGTAAGTAATTCCGGGCCGGTAGAGGTCAGATGCGATGTCGGACACTTTTGCAACGACCTGAGTTGGGCTGGTCTCCACCAGGTGGAGACAGCGGAGATGGGCACATCCACATCTATTGTAAGCGACACATTAACGCGGTAAGAAGAAGTTTTATGTTCAATATAAAGTAACATGCATGAACACACACACAGTAACTAGTAAAGATATATATATATATATATTTATATTTGTCATTAGTTAAGATATATCAAATACTTTATCATTCGTCCGGTCACTAAGATCACACTTTAAAGTTTTCTATAGCTAAATTCTCTATAACCATGTTCTATGCAATTATGTTTTCTGTTACTTTCCTAAACTATGAGCGATCTGGAATTGGAGTGAAGATAGATTTGCTGATTGATTTTTCCCATATCAAAATTCTAGATTACAAGGCCTTTATATAGATTTCTACATGGAAATTCTTAAAGTCATGCTAATTAGATGCCTGTCTTTTTTCTCGACTGACTAGTTTATAATATTTAAGGCCTTTTGTTGCTAATAGCTTGAATGCGTTTGCTTTTGGAAGCTCATTACCTTCACATTCCTTGTATTTTATTTCTGGCATATCACGTGCTTGACAGTCTTTTATGTTATTTTTATTAGGTTTAAAATTTTTCCTGAGCTTGAAACTGGAAATGCTGTAAGGCTTCCGACATCTTGTCCATCAAGGGTATTGCTTTTGACTTTTTAAATTGATTTCTTTTACTTATTTGTGCTTTTATATTGAATATGCTTTGCTTTCACTACTACATTAATGTAGGATATATGCTCTCTATGTAAAGGAAAGTTGTTTTTTTTAATATTTATAATATAGATTCTAACAGAAAAATCAGCAACATTAATTTTGATATACTGTATGGGAATTATCCAAGTTGAAAAATTTAGCTAACCTAGAGAGTCATTGTGATGTAGACCTGCATTTTAAAATTTGAGTTTGTGATTAATTTGAAATTTAGGCTTCATTTGGCGCGGCGGTGGTGTTTACTCCTGGCGGGTGGAAAGGGGGGTTCAGACTGGAGGGAGGGAGGCGAGGCTGGAAACAGAGGGGAGGCGGAGCTATTTCTCCTTGCTGCGGGAGCAAACGTTGCAAACGCCGTCCGACAGTTTGTTTTTCCGTTCTGCAGGCGGCGTTTGCTCCCGCTACTGGCGTGAATACGCCGAACCAAACGAAGCCTTAATCGCAACATCCAACTTCAGAGAGATTAATAAAGAGTGGTATTTCATAATCCATGAGAATGATTCTCAAAGCTTGCGAGTTATTCCTAACAACATTTTGTTGTTTCCACTAACAAAATTTGCATGAAACAATTTTTGGTAAACAATGATAATGGTCATTTAAGGAGTTTCTGACAAACTAAGTACATTTAATATTCTATGACATCAAATGCTAATAAATTGAAGAAATGAGAAGGATACTGAGTCGTACCACAGAATCCACAAAATCAATAGGAATTTTGATTTCGGTGAAAAGGTGGGAGGAGACTGTCTAGGAAGATGGCGATGGGGATGCCCATGTAGTGGAAGGAGTATGACGGATAAGGGGAGAATCTTGTGAGGAATGTCAGACGTGATAACTAGAAGGGCGTTGGAGGTTGAAAATGGTGTCAAGGAGGATATGTGTTGTCGGGAATGATGTCTAGGAATCTCATTGTTGAAGTCTCGTGACTCCTATCATCGTCGAGGTGGAGTGCTCGAGGGGCTCACCGTCTAGGAATCAAAGGGTCCAACAAGGAAGGGGGTTGGGACCAATAGTGGTAACATGAGTTTGGTTCTCATTTCCTCTGAAAATAGTTCATTTTAAGATGCAATTTTAGGATATTCCTCAAAGAATTCTCTTTTAGGAATATCCTCATTGATTGATTTTTTTTCATATTATATTATATGCAGTAATGAAATAATTAAATCTTGCCTTTCTATCCCTAAATATTCAAAATTCATGGACCTATTTATTCAGGGTCTTATTAGGCGTCCAATATATTAATCCTTTTTCAAAACACAAAACATACACGTAAATAGTAGTGCAACTCGGATCGGTTCGGTCCGGTTCCACCCAAAATCAAGAACCGACCCATATAGCTTCGTTTCAAAGTTTTGGAACTAGAACCGACCCGTGATTTTAAATTATGGAACCGGATCAAAACCATTCGGTTCGGTTCTCGGTTCTATACCCATTTTTTTAATTATTGTAATCCTGTCTAATTTTAACTTCATTCCAAGCAAAATACTATTAATGATAACAATATCAAAGCATTATTTAATACCAAGTACCAACATAATAAGTAAGACATCACATACTCTTTATCTCTTACATTTTCACTCACCATAGTATTGTTGATTTCAGAGCAAATAAAATTGTAGAGCTATCTTAGGATTGAGCCTAGTAATAGATTTTTTTCATGTTGATTTCAACTCAATTTTCACAAATATATATAGAACGAAACCTCAACTGCAACCTTTAATCGTCAAAAGATAAGTCTAACTGTAGTAATGCTAAAAGTTTAATATTTCATTTTAATTTCTTATTCGGGTTGGTTCTTGGGTACCCGACTGTTGGAACCGAGAACCGACCCGAGCGGCTGGTTCTCTTATTCCTGGATCCAGACCCAAACCGATCAATACAGGAACTGGCCTGAACCGACCAATTCAGTTTGGTTTTGGTTCTCGGTTTTTTGGTTCCTTTTGCTCACCTATACACGTAAATAATATGGGAGAAAACAAAATGCACTAGAAAAAAAGTCAAAGCAAGGCAATGCTAAAAATAAAATATGTGAAATAAAGTGACTCATCAATTCCACCAGAGTTGAAAGAACTCGATTCCGTCGAGATTTTGTATTGATAAGAAAATTATCTCCATAACTCCGGTGTTGATCCATGAATTATTTGTAATATCTCAACCATGCCCAGAAACTAAGTATCGTTGGTAAATCCCGTGGCGAGTCCGGAGCTCCCGAACGTGTAAGACCTTGTTGATATCCTATGTGATAAGTGTGGTCACTAGCTCCAAGTTGGAATGTTTATCTGGGCTGCTGCAGGTGTGGTCAGAGTCGCTCCATAATATTGGGGTTAAGATCATCTACATTAAATATTGGGGACGTATAAAATGCAATGCGCGTATATAAGAGGTTGGTTTTCTTACCAACCTCTTCTGAACCTGAAATATACTAAGCTTCTTTTGCTGTAACTTACGATACGCACCCGTAGCTAATCTATGCTTCCTGAAATAAGTAAATACCCAATCTCCTTCGAAATAGTATAACTTCTGGCGATGAAGATCAAATCATGGATTTATATTTTTGGAAGTTCCTCACAATTTATTAGTAATAACTTTATGCAATTCCTTTGCATAAACAACTTGCGGCTGAATTTCAAAAGAATGTGATCAAGTGAAGGGAGAATGGAAATTAAGCAAATACAGTATGAGAAAGTCGTGAACAAATTCAAATCGAGATTTATGGGTAGATCGAATTTTAGAACTGTTAAATCCGAATTCAACTCGTGGAATTTCTAGATCCCATTGCTTTATTAAATTCGAGTTTGGTCTCAATTTTTTCTCAAGGGTCTTCCAAAAGTATCCATATCAAAAGTGATGAACCTCAGAATCCCATGCAATACCGCCTCTTTAAGGAAAAGCTCAGCTATGTGTACAACATTGGAATTCTTCCTACTTGGAGTTCTCTATTTTAGAAAAAAAAAACGATCTACCACGACAAAGACGGAGTCTACCTTCCTCTTATTGCGACGAAGTTCTATGACAAAATTCATAAAAATGTCATCCCTCGATCTCTCATGGATTGATAAGGGTGCGTAACACCCCATATTCTGTGCATGCCCCTTATGTAGCTGACATGTAGTGTGATGCCTAATAAGATCTATGACATCCTGTTTCATTTTAGGACAGAAATACCTAGTACTAACAAGGTATAATAACGTGGATTAGCCTACGTGCCCTTCTAACTCTGATGAGTGCAACTCTTTATGGTTTTTCTAAGTGGTCCTTCATAGATACAAATGTGTCTCTCCTTAAATAAATATCCTTTGCTCAAAATATACTGTGTAGTGGGATATGCACTAGTATGGCACAGTCTAAATAATTTTGAAGAATGGGTCGATCGAATAGAAGTCTCGCTGAGAGTCTAAGTTCAAGATGCGGGGCTGAAGAATGTCTACTAGATGAGAGCCCCGACTAAGAGCGTCAACTAGTCCATTTGTGATATTGAGTTTGTGCTTAAGATGAAAAGTGAACTCTAAAAGATTTACGACCCACTTGTCATACCTTTTATCTCTATTTACGAGCTTGGATGCTTCAATTTGTGGTTCGTATTTAGTACAAAGCCACGCGGAAGCAGATAATGCCTCCAATTGCTGAGAGCCTGAATGATGGCATAAAGTTCCATATTATAATTAAAATATTGAGTTTTCACCTCGTTCAACTTCTCGTTGAAGAATGCTTGCTATAGGACGATCCTCTTGAATCACAACAACTCCTATACCTTCGATAGATGCGTCACAATCAAACTTAAAATTTTCTCAAAATTAAGTAGCCCAAGTATGTGTCGCCTCAACAAGATGAAGTGCACGCTCCGCTTCCTCAATCCAAATGAGCTGCGCGGCTTGCGCTTTCTTCAATCAATCAATAACAAGGACAATTAGTGTACCAAAATTTCCAATAAGAAGGCAACCAAAAATGTTATGCCATGAAATCCTCGAGCCTCATTGATCGTCATAGGGCTTAACCATGATTCAATCGCCATGACCTTTTCCACGCCGACCTTAATACCCTCAGAAGACACTCTATATTCTTGAAAGGTTATACTATCCATCATAAACTTACATTTTTTTTAAATTTGCATATAATTTATTTTTTTGTAAGATATCTAAGACCAAGATGAATCAAGTGCTGATCAAGAATAGTACTATAAATCAAAATGTCATTAAAATATCACTACATTGACTTCAACGAGTTTCCTAAGTACTTGATTTATCGATCTCATGAATGTGTTGGGTGCATTGGAAAAGTCAAAATACATCACAAAACATGCACATAGGCTTTTCTTGTCTTAAAGGCAGTCGTCCACTCATCTTCGGGATAGATCTGAATCTGGTGGTATCAGCTCTTCAAGTCATATTTGAAAAACTTGGGATACCTATCAAGGTGAGGGTCGAATCGATACTCGAAATCATATATACATCACAATGTTTCATCTCATCTCGGTCAGTAACAAATTGTATGAGGGAAATGATACAACAAATATAATGACAAGGAATTGACAGTACATGGGTGTGAAGATTTCTCTAGGGCCTTGGGTACAAAATTGTTCTTCTAAGGCAAAGAAGAACCTTGCGCTCATTCTGAAGGTATGAGAGTTCTTTACACTGTTATTTATTACATGCATATCATACTGCCATGGTCGTCCTAGAAGAATCAGATAGACCTCAATGACAACAACATGACAACACAGAGTGTCTTGATATATGATATGACTACCTATGAAAAACTCTACAAGTCATTGGTGGGTGATCTGAAACGTTGTACTACTAGCGACACAAAAGATTGTATTGTTTTCCCAAAGGTTGCTTTCTAAGCTTTAATTGCACTACTGTGCATTGCGAAACAAAGTTATCCATACCACATTTATTAATAATGGCAAAACATAACTGCCCCTGGTTGTTGGCGGTCATATAAAAGATATTTTTTCTCAATCACTCATTGCCAACATCTCTAGGTTCAGTAAACTATGCTGGAGAACACATAGTAATAGAACGGGTTGCTCTCCCTTGACCCTAAGCTTACTCTCTAGTTTTGATTCAGGTTTAGGCTGAGAGTTACTAAAGTAGGCTCCATACTTAGGCTCTCATTCGTCCTTAGAATTGACGATAACGACAAAGTAATGTTGTGGACACTCAAATGACTTGTGACATCTAAATACGCCGAAATTGGTCTAGTCCCTACAATCTCTTTGCCTCGGGTTGGAGTGACAATAAGATCTAGAATGCTCGTGGGAATAGTTGGACGAGGGGGTGCGATGAGTCTAGGAGCAGAAGTATGTGTAGGGGTGGATGTGGTTCTATCAATATAACTCATCCCAAAAGCTCACTTCTGCACAACCTCCTCTCGACGAGCTCGACTAGAGACTTCTCTTAGATCTTTATAGCCGATCAACTCTAACTGATCCCTAATAGAATGTCTTAACCCATTCAAATAACATTGTACATTTATGTCGTCATCCTCATGGATATTAAGGTGGATTGAAGGACAAGGAACTCATTTGTGTTCTCATCCACAAATAACTTATCCCATCGTATATTGTGTAATCTGCGATAGAGTGTTTGTATGTGTGGAGAAAACCTCAAACTTGTATATACTTTCTCAATAATCAAATAGAAGGTATGAATACACATTTATAGGAGGGAGAAAAAAAGAAGAGATCCCTATACATAATGTGGGACTAAAGAGGAGAGAAGAAGAAAACTAAATAAAAGGGCTCCAGTTTGGGCCTCTTTACATGTTCTTTTACAGCACTACCCCGCAAGCTGGAGCGTACAAGTCGTAGGCACCAAGCTTGGACAGGAACTGATAAAACAGGGTACTAGGAAGGGCCTTTGTAAAGATATCGACAACTTGTTCAGTTCCCGGAACATGCTTTAATTCTATCTTTTTCATTTGAACTTTCTCCCGGATAAAGTGACAGTCCACTTCAATATGTTTCGTTCTTTCATGGAAGACTGGATTCTTTGCTATGTGTATAGCCGCTTGGCTGTCGCATAACAGAATGACAGGTGAGTGAAGTTTAACTCCTAGATCAGCAAGGAGACTTTAAAGCCATGTAAGTTCCGAGACAACTGATGCCATTGATCTGTATTCTGCTTCAGTTGAGGATCGAGCAAACACAACTGTTGGATCGCTAGTTGATTTGGGCTAGGTTCACTAACTTAGGATGATTTGCAATATGTATAGTCAGGGTCATATTTGTGTCCTAGAGTTTAGACCAAGAGTCAACATCACATGGATCTGCCTACAACAGCTTGTCAGAGACTCAAGCAGTTGTGTCGACACCCAGAAGAATTGTGTCGACACACAGAAAGACTGTGTCGACACCCAGAGGATTTGTGTCGACACAACAAACTATCAATCGACACAGATAATATTAGTCGACACTAGCTCAGTCGACACAAGAAGGATTTGTGTCGACACAGTTCACAGAAGCTGTTTCAGAAGGATAAGTCAAATTCTCAGGTCGACGATTGATGTCCTCAGCTCGACGATTTTGAGATATTTCTCTGAGCTGAGCTCGACGATCTTTGTTCTCTGGTCGACGAAATCTGGGATATTTCTTCAATTATCTAAAGTCAGGATAACTCCAAATTATTCTAAGTCCAACTTCAGACTTTGTTCGACGAACTGGATCCTGAGCTCGATGAACTGGGACCTCAACTTCACAAGAACCTTCAGTTAGAAGTTCTCAGGTCGACGAACTTTGTTCATTGGTCGACGAATTCTGGATCCTTTACTTCAACAACTATATTCATGAATTATTCTAAGTACAGAATAGTTGCTGAACTCCAGTCGACGAAGTTACAAACTCAGCTCGACGAACTTCAGACAGAAAAGACAAAGGTTCTAAAGCATGCAATTCTGTTATCAGCTCGACGATCTTGGAACTCAGCTCGACGAACAGAAGCCGTCTGGTCGACGAATACAAAATCTCAGCTCGACGAACTGTTAATTCAGTTCGACGGATTCTGCCAACTGTTCGACAATTCCAGAGTTAGCCATTTCCGGCATTCTGTCCTCACTCAAATGCGATAATTCCTGAAAAATTAATGCTCTAACATTCTCTGAATGTATCCGTTAGAGGGAGCATTAATTACGGTCTTCCTCAGGATTATTACTTGCCGATTTTCCACAAGACAGTTGGGGAAATTAATCAATGCTGATTATTCTCAAGGCCGTCAGCATTAATGACTGAGGCATTCAAAATTTTGAAAGATAGAGAAGAAGAACACACGACCACAGATATACAAAAAAAACGAAGAGGCAGAACAAAAAATCAATTAACAGCTTACAGTGACAAGCAGAGATCATTATTCAGTAGAAGAAGAACAATCATACAATAACAAGAATCTTCTTCTTCCTTATACTCTCCAGGACTTCCAAGGACAACTACTATCAAATCAGTCAAGAAGTTCCTGCATCTCTGCTAGTCAAGAACCGACTTAAAGGCCTATCACCCTGCAGCAAAGCTTCAGATCTTCCCTGAACCATTCTACATCTCAGGGGGAGCTGTCTGCTAACATCAGTGTTGAAGCCAAATATGACCCCAACTGAAGTTCGAAGAAAAAGGGGTGCAGGCAAAACCTACTTCTCTCAAGTCTCTCCCCTTGACTGGATTCTAAGGACCTAAGACTGACCCAAAAAGCCTCAGCAGGGAGGTCCCACCTCACACCCGGAAGATCTCTGAGAGCTTCCCCTCCAAAGCCAAAGCTGGGCTAGGAGCTCCTCAGAAAGCACCTGAATTCGGGAGACAATGATAGCTTGCTTTCTAAGGAGCCCTTATGGGTCTATTTATAGCATTTTGCTGTCCTGAATTTACTGAAAAGCCCCTGGTTGGTCTGCCAATAGCCAAAACCCGCTGTTTTTCTGAGGGTACTGAAGTAATTTCTCCTGAGGGCAATTAAGACATTCTTCCAAAGACCCTGGGCCCCACTCGGCGAGAGCCAGTGCCGAGACCTTTCGGCCCAGGGCGTGGCGCGAACGTTCTCGCCCAGCGCAAGCGAGAACTCTCCGGGACTGAGACTTGGTTTGGGCGAGAGCGCTTCCGCGCAGTCTGTGCTTGGGGCTCTCGGCCTACGGTTTCTCTTTTATAGCATCCGGCGAGAGCGTTTCCGCCCTCTGTGGGCGAGATCCTCCTTAGGGCGGGACCACTTCGGCTAACCCTCCTGTGACCATTGTGCCTCCTTGTCTGGCTCAGCGAATATGAGGTTGTACACAATCCCCGCTCTTTTTGAGCTAGCGCCGCGCTCGAAAAGACATGTTCAACCCAAAATATTCGCTGAGCACGTGTCAACGTCAGGGAATCTTTCGGTGGGCCGTACGGCGCCTATAAATATGAGTGCCGATAGACGGTCATAACACTTCCCTCGAGTCGTCATTCTCCTTCTGAGCTCTCGCCCTCTCTCGCTATGCCTTCCAAGCGTGTCGATAAACCTCTTCCGCAGGATCTGCAGGACCGCATCAACGCGGCGCAGGCGCGAGCTAGGGCTAACAGTGCCCTTGTCGCCCCATGGCTAGCGAGACAGTCGTCAGTTGCTGAGCCTTCTCTGCCTAAGAAGAAGAAGAAGAAGGCGAAGGTGGTTCAGCGGGACCTATCCCGCGAGAACAGGAGCCCGCCCACCCCGACCCCTAGTTGCGCGGACGGCATCTCGCCGCGGAAGGTAAGCTTGATATACCAATTAACAACCAGTTGCTCAATTGTTTAACTTAATACCTCTCGCAGGAGACGGTTCCTGACGCTGCCGCGTCCCCGCGAGAACGTTCGGATCCACCCTCTAGCCATCACGATGATCAACCACAGGTTCCCGAGGCGCCTCCTCCGCCAGACCCGAACACCGCTGGTAAAGGTTCCCTTCTTGGCTTCGCCTGGTATTTTCAAACGCTGACCTGATTTCTCGCAGCGTTGGTTTCTGCACCTTCGGATCTCGCCACCCAGGATGGTGGGGCGAGAACTGCGAATCAGTCTGCCCATGTGGTTGACTCCTCCCTATCGGCGAGAGGAAAAAATGCCGAGATCCCTGTGCCACCGCTAGACGGTAGCCCTCCAGCGGCTGAGGAGACCCGCTCCCCCGCTCTCGATCAGGCCGGGATCACCATCCGCAAAGTTTACCCCCCCGGCAAAGGAAAGCCAATCCACCTCCTCTTTGGAGCTGAGGGGGGGGGCTGGGCCTTCTCGCCTGCCGTCGACCGGGGGGCCTCGTCTAGAGCTGTCACGGTTCCGGTTTGGTTCCGGTTCTTCTAAAACCATGAACCGAACCGCTAAGGTAACGGTTCTTCAAGTTAGAACCAAAACCTTATATGATTTGACCGGTTTCGGTTCTGGTTCCGGTTCCATCATAATTTTTGGAACCTTCGTGTCAACGGTTCCGGTTCCGGTTTAACGAGAACCAAAACCAAACCGGTCACTAACGGTTCGGTCCGGTTCTATGCGGTTCGGTCCAGTTCCAATCGATTCCAACTAAAACAAAAATTAACAGAATGAAATAAAAGCGGTCTGCAAAAAACTCAATACACCTTCAAAATATAAATAATTAAGTTGCACACTGTTCGACGATCTTTTCCACGATTGGTGGGCTAGTATATGTCGCTTTTTCATTGGTGGAGGTTTTTGACCATGAAAAGGTATGCACACCTATACCTATACAGGTCTTCAATTTTTGACCAAAATCTAGACTTTGAATTGATATGGATATACATACACAGTAGCAGAAAACTACATATCACAATAATCCAAAATTCCAGACATTATGTTCACTGTTATTTAGTTTTTGGTAATAGATTCCTAAGTGTGTGCAAACTCTGAATATTATCATTCATTAAATTGCAACTATTAATGTTTGATCAAGAGTTTTATTAGCATATTCATAAATTACTGATTCAGGTGCAGAGATTATTTTATATGCATGCATTATACTAATTATCTCTTGTTGTAGTAATCTAAACAACATATAATTTTGTATGCTAACGGGATATGCTAGCGTCGCGGAGTTCATAAAGAAAATACATGTCAACTGTTGCGAACATCCGCTATCACGAAGCATGAGCTCAGAACAAACGACAGCATAAATTTTTGGCACTTTAGTTACCGTTCATTTGAGCTCTATTTCATTTGTGTGTTCTTAAATTAATTTGACTAATTAGAAAAGTTAATCTTACATATTACTCCAATGGAGATTATTAGATTTTAAATAAGACGATCTTTCATCCGTCATCACTACATTCAGCGTTTTGTAATTATTCTAAATTTTTGATAATAAAATTGCGTAGCGGCGCACCTTAATTTTTCTAACATAAATATTATAGATAGATTATAAAATTATAACAATATTATAATAAAATTAAAAATAATAAACGGGTTGCGGTTCGGTTCTACTTCGGTCCGGTCTGGATCGGGTCCAAAAATCTTGAAACTGCTTGAGACTTGTATATTGCGGTTTCGGTTCCGGTTCCGGTCCGGATAATAAAATGTAAGAACCACACCCAAACCAAAGTTGTTCACGGTTCCAAAATTCAAACCAGAACCCGAATAATTTGTAAACGGTTCGGTCCGGTTCTTTGCGGTTCCAGTTCGATTCTGGTTCGGTTTACGGTCTTTGGTTTTAAGTGACAGCTCTAGCCTCGTCACTCTGAAGGTATACGGCAATTTTATCGCTGCTATTCTTCAGCTTCCGCTAAAATGGGGCTTCTTTTGACAGGGGACACAGACTCGCGTCCTGGTGCTGAGGTAGAGGAAGAAGAAGAAGAAGAAGAAAGAGAAGGAGAGGATGGCGAGAGCTCTCCCTTCCCCTCATCTGACGAGATGGAGGAGATCCTGACCGGTGCCGGGAGCGCGAAAAGACGAGGGAAGAAGGTTGCCGCCATTCTGTCGAAACTCATCCGGCGAGAACGGGTCCGCGACCTTGCGGCCAGAGAGTTTCGTCAGTCAGTGGAGAAAAGGCTGGAGTCCCTGGAGCGAGATTTCCTTCTAGGAGAGATGGACCGGCCCGGTGGAGCTACCGCCGGGTCCTCACCTGAGAGATGCATCGAGAGAATCCGGGATCTGTCTCGCCGGGTTGACCTGGGATGCAGCGTTCTGTCATCCTACTTCAACCCGCAGGCGCCCCCCCGGACCAGGCTGCGGGACCGAGGCAAATGGCGTTGGGAGCAAGGGAAATGGCGCTGGGAGTCGTACTGAAGCGCGAGACCTCCCCTCCTCTTCCCCTGGCCTTCCCTTCTCTAATGTACCCTCATTTTTTCGCTTGGAGTTGCAACTAATGTTCCCGCACTTTATTCGCTTATTATTTTATCGCGTTCCCGCTCAGCGAGAGCAATAGCTCTGTCTGTTATATTTTTGTATGCGTATGAGTTACCTTCCCAGGCCTTTGGGGTGGCGAGAGCCACTTTGCTTCCGCCTGCCTTACCGGCCGTATGACACTTCGCAACGTTTGCGCCAGCTGCTTAGTTAATCAGTCGCTGTCAGATTCGGGCGGGAAAAACGAAGCGTCACTGACCTAGGACGCGGCGGCTGTACCCTCGCCGCCTTTCTGAAAACAGCCATCATTACCACGATTTTCTATAAATAGGAGGCTCACCTACCACATTCATTCCTCTGACTCCAGTCTCTCTCCTCTTTGCTGTTGTTCTCGCGGTCTTCGCAAAGCTCTCGCCCTTTTCTGTCTTCCACTTCCGTTCTCGCTCCATTCTCGCTCTCGCCTCCTCCTCGTAGATCTCTCCCTCAAACCTTATTGCGATGCCGGGCGGTGGTGAAGGACGATCCAACTGCGCGGAAGCCTTCCAAAAGCATCTCTTCCCTTCCTGCACTCTCACTCTAGACGAGTTCAATCTGATCAAGACCCAGCACGTTCCCGCCGGCTTCGTCGCGCGACCCCCGGGCAGTCATGACAAAGTCAACACTGCAGGAGAGGGGGAGCTCGCCATCCCTATCGAACACTTCGAGGTGGGCTTCCGCCTTCCGCTGTGGCCTGAGATGCGGCAGGCTCTCCGGTACTACGGAGTGGTTCCCGCGCAGCTGAACCCTAACTCCGTGGCGATCCTCATGGCCTTCATATGCTATATGCGGTCGGAGAGGATTGAGTTTAGCTTGCCGATTTTCCGCAAGTTATTTACTTTCCGCGCGAAGGGAGGCGTGGTGTTCTTCTCTGGGCAGCTGCTGAAAACGATCGGTCTCGCCAACAAGCACCATCACTGGGGCGAGAGGTTCATCTATGTTTCCGGCGACTTTGGGAACGTACCCCTCGCCCCCATCCAATACGAGGACGCCGCCTACAAGCCTCCGTCCTTGGGTTCCCGCGAGAGCGCCCTCCTTGAGTTCTTCGGAACCAAGGATTTCGACGTCCTCTACCTCCGGCGAGACGTCGATTCTCTTCATCCTGTACTTCCGGGAGAAGGTAAGATCTCGCCTACATTTGCCTTTTTCTTGCTTTTTTCCAAGGTTGGAATTTATCGCTATTGTTTCGCAGGAGAGCGCGAGATCCCTCTTCGCCAGCCCTTTGAAGAGGTTCGCGCCGGAGGGAGTCAGCCTCCGAAGGACCCGCTGGCCCTTGCGAAAGCCGCCGCGCAAGCCTGCCGAAAAGAGCCGGGCCTCCCCCCCTCGAGCGGTGTTGTGAAGCGAAAGCCGGTTGCTTCCGCACCTCAGCCAATCAAGAGGCCCAAGACTACGGATACCGAGAAGGGCAAGGCTGTGGTTGTACAGCCCGTCCAGCCTCTCCCCGCCGGCCGCTCCTTCGAGGAGGTCCTGGAGGCAGTAAGCAGGATTGCGGCCACCAGGGGCGGCCCCGGGACTCCTGCCGAGAACCCTCAGACCCCTGGCGCCGCCGAGAGCGAGGGTGCCGCCGCCGGGACCTCCGGCCAACCCCCGTCTGACGAGGTGCCGCGGGGTCATCGCAACTTTGGTCTCGGCGTGAGGTGTCTGGACGCGGAGAACAAGCCACTGCTGCAATGGGACCCTGACGCCAACAAGGTCACGATCTCGTCCCTTTTGCCGAGCTGGGCGGAGCGAGACGAGGTCACCGGCGAGGCTTTCGCCTTAGGCTATGGCCTCTACAGCCGGGAGGACGCTAGCGTCTACGACAGGATGTCGACCCGGCTGTTGGCATACGACTCCACTCGCGCTTTAATGCGCGGGCTGGAGCTCGCGCACATGTGCGCCCGGCGGAGTATTACGATAGACCGCAACTTCCAAGACATGTTCAAGGCGAGGGATGATGCGGTGGCCCAGGCGGCCTCTCTGGCCAAGGAGCTGGCCGAGACCCAGCAACTGTTATCCTCGCGCCAAGCGGAAGGGGTAAGCGAGACCTTTCACAGTCACTTGTTCTCGTCTTCCTAACCTTTCTCTTTTGCTAACCTTCCGCTGTTCAGGATTCCGCTCAAGCCGCTCTTCGCGAGGAGCTGTCTCAGGCCCGATATGACAATGTTCTCCTGCGGGAGCAGATCGCGCGCCTCGAGGCGAGTGCAGCCTCTCCGCTGGACGAGAGATTGAAGAGCCAGTATTACTCGGCTTATGACATTGACAAGCTGCTCCAGGGGAACGCGCAAGCCACCGTGAAGTTGACGCTGAAGACGCTGCGCGACATCGACTGCTGGGACGGGAGGGGCAAAGACATCACCGCTCAGCAACTTGTCCCGTGGCTCTTCGAGCCCATTCCAAAGCCCCCTGGCGCCCCTGATACCCCTCCCTCGGATGTCCCAAAGTCCCCCGCAGCGGATGGCGAGACCTCCGGGGGGAGCTCCGGCGGAAGCTCCAGCGGAAGCTCCAGCGAGACTTCCGAAGGATACAGCTTGTCCCCTTGAGGGTCCCCTTCTTGCTTCTGCTCTTCACTTCTATGTAAAGCGCGAGACGCTATCATTTTGTACCCGTATATAGTATTTGTTAATGCAAATGTTTTTTCTTGCGAACATTTTTTGTTATTTGCGAATGTGTTTGATGTGATTGTCGTAGTTGAATGCTTTCGGCGTAGGCTTCCGCCAAGGCCCTTGGCCTTCTTAGGAAATCCGTAGCGATGAATCAGCAAGAACCCGCGGTAACCGGCCAGCCGGAAGCGTGACTCTCGAATCCTTAAGACGGGACCGTCCCCTCTAGACTGCGCGAGTCCCCACTAGCCCATCGTATGACGATCTCGCCTATTTGTTCGAGAACACTGAGAGGAACCCTTTTGGCGGAAGCCTCCCCACCTCGAGTTCCCTTCAATGGGGAATCTTCTGCCGAGACCTATCCCTGCCGAGATCTATCTCTGCCGAGATCTATCTCTGCCGAGGTCTATCTCTTCTTTTTCACTTTTCATTTGGTATTCCCAACGTGCTTCCTGCCTTTCATTAACCAAGCCAACCAGACCAAACCTATTCCCCACAGGCGAGCCTTCGGACCTGCCAGCTAGATGAGAGCCTGCGCAGCGGGTCTACCTGGGGCCGAGCCGAGCTCGGGGTGCCGATGAAGATCTCAAACCAACCAAACCTATCCCCCACAGGCGAGCCTTCGGACCTGCCAGCTAGATGAGAGCCTGCGCAGCGGGTCTACCTGGGGCCGAGCCGAGCTCGGGGTGCCGATGAAGATCTCAAACCAAAACCTATCCCCCACAGGCGAGCCTTCGGACCTGCCAGCTAGATGAGAGCCTGCGCAGCGGGTCTACCTGGGGCCGAGCCGAGCTCGGGGTGCCGATGAAGATTCCAAACCAACCAAACCTATCCCCCACAGGCGAGCCTTCAGACCTGCCAGCTAGATGAGAGCCTGCGCAGCGGGTCTACCTGGGGCCGAGCCGAGCTCGGGGTGCCGATGAAGATCTCAAACCAACCAAACCTATCCCCCACAGGCGAGCCTTCGGACCTGCCAGCTAGATGAGAGCCTGCGCAGCGGGTCTACCTGGGGCCGAGCCGAGCTCGGGGTGCCGATGAAGATCTCAAACCAACCAAACCTATCCCCCACAGGCGAGCCTTCGGACCTGCCAGCTAGATGAGAGCCTGCGCAGCGGGTCTACCTGGGGCCGAGCCGAGCTCGGGGTGCCGATGAAGATCTCAAACCAACCAAACCTATCCCCCACAGGCGAGCCTTCGGACCTGCCAGCTAGATGAGAGCCTGCGCAGCGGGTCTACCTGGGGCCGAGCCGAGCTCGGGGTGCCGATGAAGATCTCAAACCAACCAAACCTATCCCCCACTGGCGAGCCTTCGGACCTGCCAGCTAGATGAGAGCCTGCGCAGCGGGTCTACCTGGGGCCGAGCCGAGCTCGGGGTGCCGATGAAGATCTCAAACCAACCAAACCTATCCCCCACAGGCGAGCCTTCGGACCTGCCAGCTAGATGAGAGCCTGCGCAGCGGGTCTACCTGGGGCCGAGCCGAGCTCGGGGTGCCGATGAAGATCTCAAACCAACCAAACCTATCCCCCACAGGCGAGCCTTCGGACCTGCCAGCTAGATGAGAGCCTGCGCAGCGGGTCTACCTGGGGCCGAGCCGAGCTCGGGGTGCCGATGAAGATCTCAAACCAACCAAACCTATCCCCCACAGGCGAGCCTTCGGACCTGCCAGCTAGATGAGAGACTGCGCAGCGGGTCTACCTGGGGCCGAGCCGAGCTCGGGGTGCCGATGAAGATCTCAAACCAACCAAACCTATCCCCCACAGGCGAGCCTTCGGACCTGCCAGCTAGATGAGAGCCTGCGCAGCGGGTCTACCTGGGGCCGAGCCGAGCTCGGGGGTGCCGATGAAGATCTCAAACCAACCAAACCTATCCCCCACAGGCGAGCCTTCGGACCTGCCAGCTAGATGAGAGCCTGCGCAGCGGGTCTACCTGGGGCCGAGCCGAGCTCGGGGTGCCGATGAAGATCCTAAACCAACCAAACCTATCCCCCACAGGCGAGCCTTCGGACCTGCCAGCTAGATGAGAGCCTGCGCAGCGGGTCTACCTGGGGCCGAGCCGAGCTCGGGGTGTCACAAAACATTCAACTATGTTATGTCATGAAAAATTCGACACTAGTTAAAGGAGAATCAATCGGTATAATATAACAAGTTTAATTTTGAGATACACGGTTACATCCTTCCCCCCTCAGGGGTAGAAGCGTTTTAGATCATCACCACTCCACGTGTGGCTTAAGGCTCTTCCCTCCACGTCCTGGAGGTAGTATCCCCCTGTTCCGAGGACTTCCTTTACAATGTATGGACCTTCCCAGTTCGGGTGGAGCTTACCCACGGGAGCCGATCTTCCCGCCGCGTCGACCTTTCTCAGCACCAGATCCCCTTCTGCGAACTGTTTGACCCTGACATGCTTATCAAAATGCCTGATAGCCGCCACGTCTCGCAGTTCCTCCACCATATCTAACGAGAGGCGCTGCCCCCTTCATTCTCCACCCTCCAAGTCTCGTCACCTTCGCCCGCGGCTGTGACTCGCGGGGACCGGACCTCAAACTCCACGGTAGGACGGCTTCACACCCATGAGAGAGCTTGAAGGGGGTCTCACGGTGGCCGTGTTCGGAGTCGTTCGTAGTGCCCACAGGACCGATGGGAGCTGTTCCACCCAATTTCCTTTCAAGTTTTCCACCTTCTTTAGTAGATTTACAATGATTTTGTTTGCTGCTTTCACTTGACCGTTACTCCGAGGGTGATGGACGGAGGCAAACCGGAGATCTATTCCCAGTTGAGCGCAGAAGCTGATGAACTCCTCGCTGGCAAACTGGGGGCCGTTATCGGTCACTATTGCTTGGGGCAACCCATGTCTACAAATGATCTCCCCCCAGATGAAATTCCTTATAACCTGCGAGGTGACCTTGGCTAAAGCTTTAACCTCTAGCCACTTCGAGAAATAATCAATCATGACCAAAAGGAACCTCCTCTGTCCACTAGCCGGAGGAAAGGGCCCAACTAAGTCCATTCCACAGATAGCAAATGACCATGGTGCCGTGATACTTCGGAGTCTTTGAGCTGCCAAGAGTTGAAGGGGGGCGAAGAGCTGACATTTTTGGCACCTCCTTGCAAACTCCATGGCATCCTTCCTTAGGGTGGGCCAGAAGTACCTCTGTCTGACCACCCTAGCCTCCAGTGTCCTTCCTCCAGAGTGACTGCCGCACTCGCCCGAATGCACCTCCCTTAAAATCTTCAGGATTTCCTCTTCGGTCGCACATCTGGCTAGGAGCCCTGACAACATCTTACGATGCAGACCCCCCTCCATCATCAAGTAGTGAGCCGCCTTGCGCTTGAAGCTTCTCCCAACCTTGGTCCCCTCAGGCAGTTCACCGGTGGTTAGGAAGGCCACAAATGGATCCACCCACGAGGGCTGTCGATCCACCATCATCAATTCTCCCTCATCTATAGCCGGTCGGAATAGCTCCGTCAAGGTCCCTCCTACCTGAGGTCCGAACTTGGCCAGTCGATCGGCGGCTACACTTTCTTCCCTTGGAATATGTTGAATTGAGAAAGACCGGAATCCTCCGATGATCACCCTTACCTTGGAGAGGTATCTGATGAGGGTTGGCTCCCGAGTTTCAAACTCTCCCCGAATTTGTGATGTCACTACCTTTGAATCAGTGAAAACTTCTACCTCCTGAATCCCCAGCTCCTTTGCCAGGCGAAGGCCAGCAATAACGGCCTCGTACTCCGCTTGATTGTTGGTCACTGGGAAATGTAAAATGACTGCTTGCTCTATGGTTACCCCCTGGGGACTTGTCAACACCACCCCTGCCCCTAGGGAGTGCCTTCCTGAGGCCCCATCAACCGTCAACTTCCATGCTTCTCGCGGTTGCTGCTCTTCCCCCTCAACCTCAACAACGTAGTCTGCTAGAAAGTCCGCCACTGCCTGTGCCTTGATGGAGAGCCTTGGTACAAAGGAGATGTCGAACTCGCTTAGCTCAATGGACCACTTAGCCAGCCTCCCCGAGTGCTCCACTCCTTCGAAGATCTTACGAAGAGGGTGGTCGGTCACCACCCTAATCGAATGCGCTTGAAAGTACGGCCGGAGCTTTCTGGCCGAGATGACCAAGACATAAGCGAGCTTTTCCAGGATGGGGTAGCGAAGCTCTGCATTTCTCAATATCCGGCTGACGTAGTAGATGGAAAGCTGCTTCTTTCCTTCTTCTCTTACTAGGACGGAGCTTACCGTCTCCGCCCCTACTCCGAGGTACAAGGTCAAGTCCTCCCCATCCTTTGGGCTCTGAAGGAGGGGAGCCTGAGAGAGTTGCCTTTTCAGCCCTTGGAAAGCCTCTTCGCACTCGGCCGTCCATTCGAACCTTTGATTCCCCCGCAGCACTTTAAAGAATGAAGAACACTTGTCTCCTGCCCGGGAGAGGAACCTGCTTAGCCCAGCCAGCTTGCCTGTCAAGCGCTGGACCTCCTTGACGTCGCGAGGTGACTCCAAATCCAGGATGGCCTTGACTTTGTCCGGGTTGGGCTCCACTCCTCCCGGAGTCAGGAGATGCCCGAGGAACTTCCCGCGGCTTGCCCCGAAGACACACTTCAAGGGATTCAGCCTCATTTTAAATCTTCTCAGGGTGGCGAATGTTTCCTCGAGGTCTTGCAGGTGCGAAACTATGCATTTGCTTTTGATCATTAGGTCGTCGACGTAGACCTCCAAGTTCCTTCCCCTCTGATCCCGGAAGACCCGATCCATCATGCGCTGATAGGTAGCCCCTGCGTTCTTTAACCCAAAGGGCATCATCTTGTAACTGAAGCACCCCTCCCTTGTGATGAAGGACACATCCTTGGTGTCAGGAGGGTGCATTCGGATTTGGTGAAAACCTGAAAAAGCATCTAAAAAACTCATGGCAGAAAAACCAACGGCTGAATCAACCAGCGCGTCGATCCGAGGCAGGGGATAGCAATCCTTAGGGCATGATTTATTCAACAAAGAAAAGTCTACACACATCCTCCATTTACCACATCCTTTCTTCACCATTACCACATTGGAAATCCAGCCTGGATACTGGATCTCTGAGATGAAGCCCGCCTCCAGGAGCTTCTTGACCTCCTCGCGAATGGGCTCCTCCGGCTTGGTGGCGATGACTCTCATCTTCTGACGGATGGGGCGGGCGCGGGGATCTAGGTTCAGGCGATGGCAGGCTATGTCGGCGTCGATGCCCGGCATGTCCGCCGCGCTCCAAGCGAAGATGTCAACGTTGCTTTGAATGCAAGCTCGCACCTGCTCCCGGGCCTCAAGACTCAACCCCCCGCTGACCCGCACCCTTTGCACTTTTCCCGCTCTGGTGAAGACCTCCATCTCCACCACTTCTTCAGCCGGTTCCAGCCGCGACTGCTCCCAACCGATCCTTGCCTCTTCCTCGAGCTCCAGCTCTCCTTTTTCCTCCTCAATCTCCATCGCTTCTACCCCTCTCTGCTGCTGCTGCTCGGCTTCTATGCCTCCGGGGACCTCTCCCTCGACTTCTCCCGCCGCCTGCTCTTCTACTTCCACAGTCCCTTCCGTGCTTTCCTGCCCATTGCTCCTCCGTACCACCCGCACATCCCCTCGCATCTCCTCTGTCTCTTCCTCTTCGGCTTCCTCTCCAGCTTCCTTTCTTACCTTCTCAAGGACCATCTCCTCTTCCTCCACAACCTCCTCTAGGGCCGCCATCTCAATTTCCAACTCTTCCGCCTCCGCCATCCACGAAATAGTGTTGACTGCTGTAACATAACATTGCCTTGCCACCTTCGGGTCTCCTCTGACCCTGACCTGCACCCCCCCATTGTTGAACTTGAGGCACTGATGGAACGAGGAGGGGACGCAGCGAAAGACGCTGATGAGGGGACGTCCAAAGATGGCGTTATAGCTGCTCGGGGCGTCCACGATCACGAACCTGCAGTTCCGCGACACGCCCCCCAACCTTACGTGCAACCCTACTCCTCCTTCTACCTCCTTCCTCTCCCCGGAGAACCCGAACAGAGGTCCATCCGATGCCAAGACCCTCTTCCCTTCAACCCTCATCTCATCAAAAGCTTTCTTGAAGATGACATTAACCGAGCTCCCGTTATCTACCAGTATCCTTGAAACGGTATAGTTCTCCACTGCCGTCTGGATCACCAGGGCGTCGCAGAATGGATCTTCATAGTCTGGCATGTCCGCTGATGAGAAAGTGATCTTTTCTTCTGGTGGAGGAACCTGGGAGGTTGAGGCTACCCCTCTCCGGTACATGGTTTGAAGGCTCCCCTTGCGGGTTGCCTCAATCCCCACTCCTCCATGAATCACCCCGATTCCTCCCCGGGTCCCTACATCCACCCGGTCTTCACACCTGTCCTCCGCTTCGCCCTGCTGCACCTCCACTATCCTCATCGGTGGATCTTGCCTCCCCGCTCCTCTGGCACCCCTCAACTCTAAGAACTCCGGGCAGGTGGCCGTTGCGTGCCCCTCCTCCTGGTGGAAGTCACAAAAGAGCAACGCCTCCCCGCCCCTTCTCCCGTCTCCCCTTCCTCTTCTTCCTCCTCGAGCTCCCCTGGCTGCTCCTCTCCCTCTTCCTACTTCCATTGCCTCCTGCGGTGGTGGGGGACGATCCCTCGGCTCCTGCCTCCATGCCGGTCGATCGAACCTCCGGGGCTCCCGCAGGTTATCTCTCCCCCGATAGCCTTCTCCTGGTCCTTGGGGGCGACCCTCCTGGGGCCTCCAACCCAACCGGTTGACTGGCTCCCGGGCCCCCCAACCCTGCTGCTGCCCCAACCTTCGGGGCTCCTCCCTTCTCCTGTCTTCCCTCAGCTCCCTCTGCTCTCTTGATTCCTTCTGTCTTCCCGCTGCTGGTTCCTTCCCGTCCTCTTCTGCTAGCTTGGCCAACTTCCTGGCGAATGCTGGGTTTGCTCTCTCGAAATCAATCTCCTTTGCCGCCCTCTCCATGAGCTCCTCAAAGGAGAGGGGGGGCATCCTCTTCAACTCCATGCTAAAAAATCCCGGTCTCAGCCCCAGGGTGAAGGCCAGCATCAGCGCGTACCCTGGGACCTCCTGGACCAAAAGGATCTCCTCCTGGAACCGGTCGACATAGTGACCCAACGTCTCATCCGGCCTCTGCCTCACCGCAAACAGACACTCCGCTTCCTTCTTCCGCTTCTTTGAGGTTGAGAACCTCAACAGAAAACTTCTCCGTAGATCTTCAAAACAGTAGATTGACCTTGCTGGCAACTGGTGAAACCAGTCCCTTGCCTTCTCCTTCAGCGTGATCGCAAAGAGGCGACACTTGAAGGCATCCGTCATCTGTCTTATGGACACAACGTCTTCAAACCACTGTACGTGCTGCACCGGGTCATCCTTCCCTGAGTAGTAGGACATGTCGGGCTCCCGGAACCCCTCCGGTACCGGAGCCGAGATGATGGGCTCGCTAAATGGGCTCTCGCCCCCTGCCTGGCGAGAGGGCACGTCTCGCGGCCTCGGCTGGCTCGCCCGATCCGCGAGACCGTGCCCTGGGAAGAGTTCCCGCACCGCCGCCTCCTTCTCGCCTGGCTCCGTCAATGCCTCCTTGCCCGGGCGCTGGCTCTGGCCTGGGAATAGCTCCCGCGCCGCCATATCTCTCTCGCCAGCCTCGCCCGGGACCTCCTTTCCTGGGCGCTGCCCTGGGGCGTTCTCGCCCAAGAGCGGAACCTCTTCTATCGGGACCTGAGGGGTGGCCCACTCGCCTCTCGCCGAGAAGGCCAAGCTGATCGTCTGCAGAATCTCTCGCCTGAACTCATCCAGCATCCTTTTCGTTGCTTCCTCTCCCCGCGTGGGGGAGCCTCCAGAACCTGACCCTTCACCTTCACCTCCAGCCATGAGACAAAACTTAAGGCTTTCTTGAATCGGCTGCCTTCCACGCTCACCGCACCAGAACTGTTGAAGCCAAATATGACCCCAACTGAAGTTCGAAGAAAAAGGGGTGCAGCCAAAACCTACTTCTCTCAAGTCTCTCCCCTTGACTGGATTCTAAGGACCTAAGACTGACCCAAAAAGCCTCAGCAGGGAGGTCCCACCTCACACCCGAAAGATCTCTGAGAGCTTCCCCTCCAAAGCCAAAGCTGGGCTAGGAGCTCCTCAGAAAGCACCTGAATTCGGGAGACAATGATAGCTTGCTTTCTAAGGAGCCCTTATGAGTCTATTTATAGCATTTTGCTGTCCTGAATTTACTGAAAAGCCCCTGGTTGGTCTGCCAATAGCCAAAACCCGCTGTTTTTCTGAGGGTACTGAAGTAATTTCTCCTGAGGGCAATTAAGACATTCTTCCAAAGACCCTGGGCCCCACTCGGCGAGAGCCAGTGCCGAGACCTTTCGGCGCAGGGCGTGGCGCGAACGTTCTCGCCCAGCGCAAGCGAGAACTCTCCGGGACTGAGACTTGGTTTGGGCGAGAGCGCTTCCGCGCAGTCTGTGCTTGGGGCTCTCGGCCTACGGTTTCTCTTTTATAGCATCCGGCGAGAGCGTTTCCGCCCTCTGTGGGCGAGATCCTCCTTAGGGCGGGACCACTTCGGCTAACCCTCCTGTGACCATTGTGCCTCCTTGTCTGGCTCAGCGAATATGGGGTTGTACAATCAGTGCACATAAGTCTTCTCTCTGATTGTTGACAGAGAAGATATAATCAACTCTCTCACCCCCACCTCTGTAAAGGGTTGTCATCTCCCTTCAAAAGTGATTCCTGGTTGCAAGTCTTCTGATCAAAGAGTTGGTTTTTGGAGACCTGATCAAAACTCATTGGTGTCAGACACCTGATCAACAACCTGAGTGGATTCCTACCAGGGTGATAGAAGAGTGGACAACCCAGATTTGGGGAACCACTATAAATTTCTTGTGTCGTCTGGTTGCCTATTTTTCTTTTTGTTCTTGCTGTGCTTGTGAATTAGGTTTACTATCTGCTAGCATTTCATCATATCCTGCACTAGGACTTAATATTTTTTTTTAAGTATACTCTATTCACCCCCCTCTAGAGTATTCTAGATCTAACTCTAACTTTCAATTGGTATCAAAGCAGGTTCCTTTGGTTGGACAAGTTAACCCTTGAACCAAAGATCATTTGTTAGATCTACACATCACTTTATTCACATTTAACTTAGAAACACAGACATGACACAGAACAAAGATTATGCAAGCACCAGACCTCCAGTTTGCAACCTTAACAGGTTTGCCATCTAGAAGGCAAGAATCAAGCTGTATATGAATTCTATTGATGAAGATATTTTTGCTTCTATCTTAACAGGAGTAACTCCACCACCTGCTCCTCCTCCAAGCACTTCTACAAATATGACTGCAGTACCTCCTCCAGACTACAATGATGCATACAAGAAAGCAAAGATGGATGATGCAAAAGCCATGAACATACTGGCACAAACCATGTCTGATGATATATTTCAGAAAGTTGCTGAGTGCACCTCAGCAAAAGTCATTTGGGATTTCCTAAACCAAATGGTGGATGAATCAGCAGATGAGAGAAAGGATAGAAGTTCAAATCTCATATCCCAATATGAAAACTTTAAGAAACAGGAAGCTGAGACAGTTTCAGAGATGTACAATAGGTTAAGCTCAATTATCAATGAGCTCAAGATCTTGGACAAGAACATCACTCTTACAGAAGTGAATGACAAGATTCTGATGTGCTTTCCAAGCTCATGGGATACAAGAATCTGGCCCATCAAGGAAGCCAGATGCCTGAATGGGATTTCAACTGAATCCCTATTAGGCAAACTGAAGTCTTATGAGCAGCTGATAAAGACCAGTGAGGCAGCTGAACAAAGAACACCTCCTGCAGCCAGAAGAGAACAAAATATGGCCTTCAAAGCTTCAGAAGAATCAGAAACTTCAACAACAAATGAAGAGCTTATGAGTCTCTTTGCTAAGAGATTCTTCAAAATGGCTAGAAAGGACTTCAGGAGAAAGTCAGCAAGAACAAATGACAAACCAAAGTATGATAAAACACCAACTAAAGAAGTTGTGTGCTATGAATGCAGAAAGCCTGAGCACTTCCTTTCTGAGTGTCCAGAGAACTAGAAGAAGGACAAGAGAAAGGAAAAGAACTCTAGAAGACGGTACATCAGCAAACCCTCTTCCAGCAAACACAAGAGAAAGGAAAAGGAGTTTGTGGCTGAGACCTGGAGTGAGACAAGATGAGTTAACATCTTCAAGCTCCAGTGAAGATGAGGAAGAAGAAAGAGCAAAAGAGGTTTGGCTCATGACAATTGATGCCTCAAGAAGTCATTCAGAAGATGAAGATTCAAACAATGAGGAAGCTTCTGAATCAGAAGCTGATCAGGTATTATCATCTTTTGATTATAACTCTGACTCTTTTAAATCAGATTTCAAAATTATGTGTTTAGACTTGATATATTCTGAAAAGGAAATTAAAACTCTTAGGGAGAAACTAGGAACTTTAGAAAATGTTCACTCTGAGAACACTAGGCTAAAAGATGAACTAAACTTAGCAAATGAAAAAATAATTTCACTAAAAACTGAGTTTTGTGAGGCCAAATAACTTGAGAAAACTCTCAACGGGAGAAGCCTCAAGCTGATGGATATCACAAGCACTGTCAATGCCAGACTTAATGGCAAGCAGGGCTTGGGTGCTCCATCAGGTTTGGTCCCCATTCTTAGGAAGAACATTTTATAAACCCCAATAAAATTTGTGTCTGCTAAAGGGAAAGAAACTGTAAATAATGAACTACTAGTAGAAAAGATCCCTAAGACAGTAAATAATGAACCGCGTAGAACTCTGAACGCAAACTATAGTTATATTTATTCGTCTAACTGCGATCGACGAACTTTGCATGGTTCGTCGAACAGAGGTCAACGAATGTGGGGCACAGAGAATGAACATGTTCATTCTCCGGGCAGAGATCGACGATCTCAACCAAATTCGTTGAACTCTGGTTGACGAACTTATATAAATTCGTCGAACCTAGGAAGACTTCACCAAAATTATAATTCAACATAAACTTAAATACTTCTAAGAAACCATTTAATCCCCTAGCTGACTGGATCATACCACCTAGGAAATATCACCCCCTGTGATACAAATCTCAACCTGAATTTTCTGTTATCTCTAGTTTTTCTTATTAGCCATACAAAGGGCCCAAGGTAAGCTGAGTCAAAAATTATTAACTGTTTGTATTGCAAGTGAAAAATTGTCCAGTGGTAAATCAAACTTGGTACCTGGACAGTGACTGCTCCAAACATATGACTGACAACAAAGACATCTTATTCAACTATAAGTCCAAACTGGGGCCAAATGTTATCTTTGGTGACTCCAAATGTGGTCAGTCAGAAGGATTTGGAGAAGTAAGAATAGGAGCTGTCATATTCAAAAAGGTGACATATGTAAGTTGACTCAAGCATAACCTCATCTCTATAAGTCAGTTATGTGATGATGGTTATCATGTATACTTTAATCCATCCACTTGTTCTATTATTGATAAAAATAACCAAATTGTTTTAACTGTAAGTAGACAAGACAACATTTACTTAGTAAACTTTCTTTCTGCCAAAACTGATATCTGTTTGCTAAATTTAACTAGTACTCAGAATGATTTATGACACAAAAGATTAGGACATGTAAATCTGAAAAACATTGCTAGGTTATCTAAGCACAAACTTGTTAGAGATCTACCTTCTGGTCCCTACAAAAAGGAAGGTCTCTGCAGGGCTTGTTAATTAGGCAAGCAAACTAAAACTAGTTTTTAATCAGTTAATAAGAGTGATTCACCTAGGATTTTGTACTTGCTACACTTAGATCTCTTTGGACTCATTGCTGTACAAAAGCTAGGAGGGAAATCCTACACTTTATTTATAGTGGATGACTTCTCCACGTTCAGTTGGGTATTCTTTCTGAGATCAAAGTCAGATACATTCAAGGTTCTTACAGATTTTCTCAGGACCATATAGATTGAGTTCTCTACTAATGTTGCATTGATCATAAGTGATCATGACACAGAGTTTGAGTCTCTTCTTATACATGAGTTCTGTGAGAAGAAAGGTATCAGACATTGCTTCTCAGCTCCTAAAACTCCCCAACAAAATGAGGTAGCTGAAAGGAAAAATAGGACACTCATTGAAGCTGCAGGTACATTGCTTGCAGATGCTTACATGCCCCTCACCTTTTGGGCAGAGGATGTAAGCGCAACAAATTATGTCCTGAACAGAAGCCTTATTCACAAATTAAAAAACAAGACTCCCTAAGAATTACTCAAGCAGAAGAAACCTAAAATAAACTATTTTAAAGTATTTGGTTGTACTTGTTACATACACAATAACAACAAAAAATACATTAGAAAGTTTGAGGCTACGGCTGAAGAGAGAGTTTTTCTAGGATACTCCCAAGGAAGCAAAGCCTATAGAGTGTTTAATAAATCAACATTAAAAATTGAAGAATCTATTCATGTTTCCTTTGATGAGACTAATATGTATTGCAAGGAGAAGAAAACTTCTACCAATTGCACCTTGCAGGTACCCCACTTGTGTGAGACCTTGCATGGACTAAACCTCACCCAAGAGGTTCCAACTCATCCCTCTCCACAAGCCATTGAAGAAAGTGAAGAGGAAGAAGGTGATGCAAATGAATCTCTACCAACAACAAATGCAATTCCACAAGAGCAATCAATACCAAATGCTGTTGAACAACCAACTCCACTCACTCAATTTGTCACACTTAGGGATCACCCCAGATCTCAAGTAATTGGAGACATATCAGTAGGTGTACAGACAAGACATCAACTCAACCATGATGTGATGCATGCCTGCTTTCTCTCCCAAATTGAGCCTCAATCCATAACTGATGCTGAGCAAGATCCCCATTGGATTCTTGCAATGCAAGTGAAACTAAATCAATTTGAGAGATGTAGAGTTTGAGACTTGGTTCCAAGGCCTAAAGGCTATCCAGTGATTGGAACTAAGTGGGTTTTCAGGAATAAGCTTGATGCCCAAGGTGTGATTGTGAGGAACAAGGCTAGACTTGTTGCTCAGGGATATAGAAAAGAAGAAGAGATTGATTATGATCAAACCTTTGCACCTGTGGCAAGTTTGGAAGTCATAAGAATATTTTTTGCCTATGCAGCATTCAAAAGATTCAAGGTTTTTCAAATGCATGTAAAGAGTGCTTTCCTAAATGAAGTACTACAAAAAGAGGTTTATGTAGAACAACCTGCAGATTTTATTTCTTCAACGTATCCCTTTCATGTTTTTAAACTGCACAAGACTCTTTATGGTTTAAAGCAAGCTCCAAGAGCTTGGTATGAGATCTTAGCTAGTTTTCTATTAGAGCATAAATTTACAAGAGGAATTGTAGATAAAACTCTTTTCACTAAACATCATAAAGACCAAATCTTATTAGTGCAAATATATGTAGATAACATTATATTTGACTCTACAGATTCAAAACTATGCAAGAGGTTTTCTGACCTCATGCATTCCAAATTTGAAATGAGTAGCATGAGAGAGCTTTCCTACTTCCTTGAACTCCAAGTGAAGCAGCTTCCTGATGACATCTTCATCTCTCAAGCAAAATATGCTAAAGAACTTCTAAAGAAGTTTGGGATGACTGATGCCTCAGCCAAAAAAACTCCCATGGCTACCAATGCTGTTGTGGACTCTGATGCACCAGGGAAACCTGTGGATCAGAAACTTTATAGGGGCATTGTTGGGTCCCTATTATACCTCACAGCAAGTAGGCCAGATATTATGTTTGTCACATGTCTTTGTGCTAGGTTTCAGGTGAACCCTAAATAATCCCATCTAATTTTATTAAAAAAGATTTTAAGATATATAAAGAGTTATCCTAATCTAGGCCTATGGTATCCTGCTGAATCAGAATTTGAGTTAACTGGATACTCTGATGCTGATTTTGCTGGATGCAGGGTAAATAGAAAGAGTACTTCAGGAACTTGTCAGTTCCTGGGTATGAGATTAGTATCATGGTTTTGTAAAAAGTAAACATCAGTGTCAACTTCAACTGCTGAAGCAGAATATATTGCAGCAGACAGCTGTTGTTCACAGATGCTTTGGATAAAAAATCAGTTTCTAGATTATGGGTTCAATTTAAATAATTCAACACTACTTTGTGATAATACAAGTGCTATAGCCATAGCCCAGAATCCAATTCACCATAATAGGACAAAACATATTGATATAAGACAACATTTCATTAGACAGTGTGTAGACAAAAAGAAAATCAATCTTGTCTATATTTACACTGATTTACAAAGGGCTGATATATTCACCAAACCTCTGGATGAGAGAAATCATATGTTCTTTGTAAATCAGCTTGCCATGATCAATGAAGAAGATTTTATTTGATTTATGTCTGCACTCGACGAATTTTTCAAAATTCGTCGAACGGAGTTCGACGAACCGGGGAAGGTTTGCGAGATATTCGTCGAACGGAGATCGCCGAATTCTCTGTGTGAAACAATTTTCGTCGCCCGGAGATCGACGAATTTGATTCAGAAGATATTCGTCGACCGGGGTTCGACGAATTGTATTCAAGTCTTCTGGGTGAGATCGACGAATTATTTATTACTAAATCATTTCGTTGAACTCAGTTCGAAGAACTATTTTTGTTTTCGTGAAGCGGAGTTTGTCGATTCATATTCTGGAAAACCTTATATCTAGGTTTTCTTCGACCTCCGTCCCGCGCTTTCTATTCTCTTGCACTTGATCGCTGTTTCTCTCTTTTGCAGGTGATTTCATGGCGATTCCAGCGGGAGCTTTGACTGCGATGAAGTTCGATACTGCATTTGATGTGTATTTTGACTCATTTCAACATTCAGATCCCATCTTTCTGTATATTCTGTAACTTCTTGAAGATCAACAACTTAAACCCCTGATGAATAGAAGGATCAAGCTGCACAACACTGAAATCAGGGAATGAGTCTACACTCTATCGCAAACGGAAGAGAATATCATGACGGGCACCATCGCGTGTAACTCCATCTCCTTAACTCCCGGCATCTTAACTGAAATCTTTGGATTAAGAAATGGAGAAGAGGAACTCGAGATTGAAGTAGAGGAATCGAATATGATGCTAAGCCTCATGGATTATACTGGAGAAAATCCTAACAAGCTTTTGAAGAAACACCTGTCTGCCCCCTATAAGTTTTTAGCAAACTTAGTTGGCAAATTATTACTTGAGAAACACACTGCCCATGATTATATTACTAAACAACAGTTTCTGGCTATGTGTGCCATTATAAACAAGAAACCAATAAATTGGGCACAGTTTTTGTTTGATCTGATAAAGAAGAAAAACACCAAGATGAAAGTTTGTTTTGGAAGAATACTAGGAATATTTCTATAGGAAAAAGCTGCAGAATCACTGGTCTCCCAGACCATCTTCATCAATGTCAGTAAAAGGCTAACATGTGCCTTATTTGGCAGGTGAGAGAGGACCATCACTAAGCCCTCTAAGGCTTCCACCTCTTCCACCACAGCTTCTGAAGACACAAGAGCTGTTAAGGCCACTCCCCACCCTGCTGAAGCGAGCATTCCCTCCACATCTTCTCTTCCAGCCTTTCCTTCAACACTACCACCTTCATCTCAACATGCTCCATCTTTACCAGTTGACATCACTGACATCCCCTCTTCCCCTCTTCAAGAATATCAACCAACCACACCTCCTGCTTCCCCTCATGACATACATTCCCACACCACCTCAATCTCCTCTTCCCCCACATCTTTCTTCCATACCATCTTACCATCTCTCACCAGACACAATCCTGAAAGATGCCACCCATCCATCCCTATCATCATCCATCATCCCTCCAAGTGTTCCAATACCTGCTGCTCCACTTTCTACCCCTACCATAGTTGCCACTTCCACACCTTCTGCACCAACCTCTCCCACAATATCATTGGATCCCTCTACCATATCATCTATCATCTCCATCATCACTCCCCTTCTTAAATCCCTTATAGTAGAAGCTATTACACCTCTTGCTACCACCATTTCATCTTTATCTGCCCAACTATCTGCTCTTACTGCTGCCCCATCTTCAGCTCGGGGCCTGGCCTCAGCTTCCACTGACACCAGGCAGGGGGAGATGTCTGATGATGAAGCAGCAGCTTCAGCTTAAGAGTCTTCAGCTCCAGCTCCAGCAAATGCTCCAGCTTCACCAACAGCATATACATAATGTATAGATAAAGATTTGAGTGATTTTATTGATACTGATATGGATATTGATAAGACTGTTGGTGATTTCATTCTTACTCCCACAGTTAATTTAGAAGATTTGCTGAAAACTTTTGATACTGTACATATGCATCTTCTTCCAGCAAAATTCACTAAGCCACATTTGGCTATTGTTCCTTATACATCTCCTGTCAGTCCAGCAGTTGCTAAGCAACTTAGGGACAGCTTTGTACTTCCCGACTCTGCAGTCATTCCATCCCCTCCAGAAGCTGTCTCAGCACCAACCTTTGTGATGGATGACTTTCCCGTGCCAGATCTAGATGCATTGATCTTGGCTGACATTGCAGAAGAAAATAAGACAACAACTGAAAGCTCTGTCCCAGTTACTTCTGATTCTTGTATAGCTTCTTCTCCAACTCCTTCTGAACCTCCAGCCTTTGAAAGTTCTGCTCCTGCTACAGAAAAGACTGCTACTTATGCTAAAGTCTTGAAAGCATTGGATGCTCTATATGATAACCCTCAGGGTTCTGCCAGTGATGATGATGATGAAGATGAAGATTCAGATGAGGAGGATACAAAGAAAAAGAGGAAACAAGTATTCAAGAAAAAAAAAAGCTCCTCCTGCTCCTGCTCCTAAGCCTAATCCAGCAAATGACACTTCTTATTACATTCTGCAAAAGATAACACCATACAAAGGGATGTCAGCTTGGATGTGGCTGTCCAAGAATGAACAAAAGGAGAGGAAGAGAAGCAGAAGATACTCTCCTCCTCCAGTTCAGAGATATAGAAAAGATCCACCACCTCCTCCTCCTCCTGCAGCTGGTGCTTCCGTCTCTAGTTCTCAGAGATCTGCCGCTATTCAAACTTATCAGAGACATCAAAGGAGATCTTCTGGAAGCAGTCAGCGAAGACATCACTCTTCAGGAAGTCAACAACAGCAACATCAACAGCAGCAACATCAGCAGCAGCAGCAAACTCTCTCTGCAGAACAAAAAGCTGATAGTCCCAATAGGCCATACTCACCTTCTGTTCCTTTTGAAGATCCAGAAACAACCAACACAACTAGAATGGCCAGGTTCCAGGAACTTATTGGTCTCTCTATGATTAACAAAGCAAGAGCTGAAGGCAAGGATATCTCAGGATACTCCACTATGTCTAAGTACAGAAAAAAAGAACTCAAGAGATATAATAAGACAAACAAATTCTTCAATGTTGATGACTACATGAAGCTGCACCCAGAAACAATTGTCCCCAGGGCCACATCTTTGAAGATTATAGGAGCTGCTGACATGAAAATGTCCAAGGTGGAAGCTTCAGATCCTAATAGAGAGATTATGTTTACTAAGTCAGGAGAAAAGACTAAAGAAGATAAGCCCACAGATAAGAAACAGAAGAAATAATCTTTACATTGATTCAATTTTTTTCCCTGCATTAGCTTTAAAACTGATTTGTCTGTTTAAAACAAAGCTCATGTACATATATATCTGATGCATGTGTTAGTAATCTCTGCCAGATATACCTTTTGCTGCTTTGTTTATTCTTATGTTTTTGTTTTGAGTCTATTAATGACCTTACCCAAATAGGGGGAGATTGTTTTATCCCTAGTTGATTTGGGCTAGGTTCACTAACTTAGGATGATTTGACCCAACATGTATAGTCCGGGTCATAGTTGTGTCCTATAGTCTAGGCCAAGAGTCAACATCACATGGATCTGCCTACAACAGCTTGTCAGAGACTCCAGCAGTTGTGTCGACACCCAGAATAATTGAGTCGACACACAGAAAGGCTGTGTCGACACCCAGAGGATTTGTGTCGACACAACAGACTATCAGTCGACACAGATAATATTAGTCGACACTAGCTCAGTCGACACAAGAAGGATTTGTGTCGACACAGTTCACATAAGCTGTTTCAGAAGGATAAGTCAAATTCTCAGGTCGACGATTGATGTCCTCAGCTCGACGATTTTGAGATATTTCTCTGAGCTGAGCTCAACGATCTTCGTTCTCTGGTCGACAAAATCTGGGATATTTCTTCAACTATCTAAAGTCAGGATAACTCCAAATTATTCTAAGTCCAACTTCAGACTTTGTTCGACGAACTGGATCCAGCTCGATGAACTTGGACCTCAACTTCACAAGAACCTTCAGTTAGAAGTTCTCAGGTCGACGAACTTTGTTCATTGGTCGACGAATTCTGGATCCTTTACTTCAACAACTATATTCATGAATTATTTTAAGTCCAGAATAGTTGCTGAACTCCAGTCGACGAAGTTACAAACTCAGCTCGACGAACTTCAGACAGAAAAGACAAAGGTTCTGAAGCATGCAGTTCTGTTATCAGCTCGACGATCTTGGAACTCACCTCGACGAACAGAAGCCGTCTGGTCGACAAATACAAAATCTCAGCTCGACGAACTGGTAATTCAGTTCGACGGATTCTGCCAACTGTTCGACGATTCCAGACTTAGCCATTTCCGGCATTCTGTCCTTACTCAAATGCGATAATTCCTGAAAAATTAATGCTCTAACATTCTCTGAATATATCCGTTAGAGGGAGCATTAATTACGGTCTTCCTCAGGATTATTACTTGCCGATTTTCCACAAGACAGTTGGGGAAATTAATCAATGCTGATTATTCTCAAGGCCGTCAGCATTAATGACTGAGACATTCAAAATTTTGAAAGATAGAGAAGAAGAAACACACGGACACAGATATACAAAAAAAACGAAGAGACGGAACAAAAAATCAATTAGCAGCTTACAGTGACAAGCATAGATCATTATTCAGTAAAAGAAGAACAATCATACAATAACAAGAATCTTCTTCTTCCTTATAATCTCCACCCTGCAGCAAAGCTCCAAATCTTCCCTGAACCATTCTACATCTTAGGGGGAGCTGTTTGCTAACATCAGTCCACATAAGTCTTCTCTCTGATTGTTGACAGAGAAAACATAATCAACTCTCTCACCCCCACCTCTGTAAAGGGTTGTCATCTCCCTTCAAAAGTGATTCCTGCTTTCAAGTCTCCTGATCAAAAGACTTGAGTTGGTTTTTTGGGACCTGATCAAAATCCATTGGTGTCAGACACCTGATCAACAACCTGAGTGGATTCCTACCAGAGTGGTAGAAGAGTGGACAACCCAGATTTGGGGAACAACTATAAATTTCTTGTGTCGTCTGGTTGCCTATTTTTCTTTTTGTTCTTGCTGTGCTTGTGAATTAGGTTTACTATCTGCTAGCATTTCATCATATCCTACACTAGGACTTAATATTTTTTTAAGTATACTCTATTCACCCCCCCTCTAGAGTATTGTAGATCTAACTCTAACTTTCAACAACTTATTTCTTACTCCGCCAGGTAACAAGATGCCCTCCAAAATAGGTACAGAAGCCACTGGTTGACCGCTGATCATCTAGGGAGCCAACATAATCAACATCAGAATATATGATGAGGTTTTGTATACCAGCCCTTGACCCAAAGTTGTTTTAAGGTATCTTAGGACTCTCTCAACGGCTTGAAGGTGAGATATTCAAGGGGCATACATAAACCGGCTGACCACCCCAACAAAAAAGGATATATCCGGTCTTGTGACCGTTAAGTAGATCAATTTCCCAACATGACGTTTATAGTATTCTGGATTTTGGAGAGGAAGATTAGTATTCTGGATTTTGTGAGTGCCCTAAATAGGATAATAATTGAAAATTGGACCAACAATTACTACAACATTAAAAGGACATAAAAATAAAATAACAACGAAGTGGCGGTGCTCAAGGCTTGAGTTCACCAACTTTGTAAATATATCATGAAAAATATATGATCAATAGAAATATTATTAGAATATTCATATATGTAAATAAAAGGAGAGTTTCAAATTTGAAGAGGTTTGAAATAAAAAAGTCAAATTTCTCGAAATTTTGAAACTTTTTCGATCAAAAGTGTATCATAGAGGAATCAATCTTTCATATGATTTTTTTTTGTTTCATAGAAAAAACAAAAGACATGTTGCTGCTTTTTTTAAATGGAGTGTGGGTTTCACTGTTCCCTAGTGGGGCTTTTCTTAACATAATTTTTATAAGCAGCAGACGCTTATGTAAGCTACAATGATCTTTTATACTTATCATTTTCAGCAAAGATATGCTCCCTTTGCATATTCAGTTAGCTACATCTTGAACTGTTTTCTCAAAGTACTTAATTGCACTCTGTAGAATGCATTTTCAGTTAACCGCAGTGCACGTTTCAACACTATGTTTATTGCTCATCTCTTCTGATAGTTTTCTTTATTGCAGAGCTCAAAAATTTGTGATGGGACTGGTTTCCAATTTGTATCAGATAGTATAGTATGCCACGATTACCAGGAGATCAAGATCCAAGAGAGCACACAAATTCTGACAGTTGGATCTATACCTCGATCCATACCTATTATTTTGATGGATGACCTTGTCGATTTTGTCAAAGCTGGAGGTAATGCATTTAGTCAGTGTCATTGTTGTAGCCACTTTAATTGCGTATTCATGCAAATTCAAGTAATATTATGCAATTTCTAGTGTTATTTTTATCAAATAAGCTATGCTATATTCTCTCGAAGGCTTGGTTATAGGTGCAAGATTGGCGAAGGTTGAACAAGAGTTAAAAATTTTCTAAGTGTATGTACTTGCAGTACCGAACATCAGAACTTGTAGGTGCTCAGTTTTGTTCTTGTTATTATAATCAGTTAGTTTATCTGAGGACTTGAGTCCTATTGAGATTTTACTTTTTTCCTTTATGTATGGCCATTCTTATTTTCATCAACATTTTAGATTAAGGTTGTGTCGTAGATAGACATAAACATTTTAGCCATGTTATTTTATTGATGAATAGATGAATTGAATAAAGGTAGAAAGTTTGAAGTTTTTTCAATGCATTCCTGGACTTGGTTTCCTTTCTCCTCAATTGTCAGAGCCTTGGTCCTGCATTCTGTTCTCTTTGGATTGTTCCGAAGTTCTCGTTACTGCTACAATATGCTATGGAATTGGAAATGCTACTGTGAAAGGGCCTCTGCTAGAATTTACTCACATTTTAGGATCCAATCAGTTATTGAAGTCCCCAACATCCCATTTTCTAGAGCCCGGAAATGTTTCCGTGGACTTGAATTGATGCATCCCAATTATTGGAGTCATTAAAAACCCATCTTCTAGCGCTTAGAGATGTTTTGTCAACCTGGATTTGTTGCAGCCCTTCTACCATCCGTTGGAAATTATTTGTTGACCTGAAATTCTTGTAATCCGTTTCCAAGCACCGAGTTGTTTTTGGGACACCTGCTGATACTTGACGTGAATGAGTCAAATCCCGATGTGGTAATGGCAATCTGAATACCACGTTGCAAAGGAGGTCCAACATTTTGCCGAAGAATGACAAAACTTATTCGATTCTATTTGGAAAAAATAGTAAGGATTATTAATGAAAAGAAATGAAACCATCTACTTATAATAGTGGGTATTACATGAAGATAAAAAAGTAAGAATATTAATACTTCTAGAACCGCCCTTCAGGTTGGGCATGCAATATTATTTATACCCAACTTGCTAATGAGGTTTACAAATAATTTTTGGCTGAATCTCTTAGTAAGAACATCTTCAAGTTGTCCCTAAGAGTGTATTAAAGTAGTACATACATTGATACAATTCATTCCGTATTATTTTCTTTAATGAAGTGTCGATGAACTTCGACATGCTTAGTGCGGTCATACTGAACAGAGTTATAAGCAATGTTGATTGCAACCTTGTTATCACAGTACAAATTGAATGGCCAATTTACATTAAAGCAAGATCATTCTTGAGAGTACGAAGCCACATCCCCTCACGTATACAATGAACCATGAATTGAAACTCTGCTTCAACACTAGAACGAGCAACAACAAGCTATTTCTTGCTTCTCCAAGTGACCAGATTAGCCCAACAAAGGATTAAAGGAATAATATCCTGTTGAATAATTTTTGTCACCAACTGATCCAGCCTAGCAACATCAATCTATACTTCAATTTTTAAGTTATCACTTATCACTAGGTGAACATAGAATGCCTCTACTGGATGAGGTCTTCGAATACCATAAAATTCTTTGGACAACTTAGAGATGTCTGATCTTAGGAGAATGCATATATTGACTTATAACTCCAACTACATTGCAATGTCAAGGCGAGTATGAGACAAAAAATCAAATTTCCTACCACCTTCTGTTAACGTGTAATATCTTCCACTAACTCTCCTTCATTCTTCCTTGATTGAATTCAATAGTGGTATCAACAGACTTACATCCACTCATTCCCGTTTGCTCAAGTAAATCAAGGGTATACTCCCGTGTGAAATATGAATTCCATATTTAGATCATGCTACCTTAGTTTTCAGAAAATACCTAAACTTCCCCAAATCCTTCACTTTAAATTTACAAAGCAAGTTTTATTTTTATAGCATGGATCTAATTTTGGTTGTCTCCACTCACCAGTAATCACCATATCATCGACATACACAATAAGGTGATTAACCTTCATTTGTTTCCATCAAATGAATAGGGTGTGATCGACGTTACTTTGGGTATATCCTAAAGTGGTCATTACTTTGTGTAAATGTGTAATCTCCCAAACCAAGCTCTGAGAGATTGCTTTAATCCATAATGAGCTTTCTTTAATTTATAAAGCTTTCCTTTTGAGCCTCTAGGGACAAGACCATGTGACATTAACATATAAACTTCCTTTTCTAGCTCACTGGGGAGGATTCTTTACATCCAAATGTTGAATATCCTACCCTTTGCAGGTAACACATGATAATAAGACAGGTTGAATTCATTTTTGCCACCGGAACAAATGTCTATTGGTAGTTATATCATGCGTTTGAGTGTTGCTTCTCACCACTAACCGTGCCTTAAACCTTTCCACAATACCTTTCGAGTTCTACTTTACCATAAAGATCCATCAAATCCAACTGTCTTCTTGCCTTTAGGGAGATCTTCTAGGTCCAATGTATTGTTCTTTTCAAGATCCTACATTTTGTCGATCTTTACTTTTTTTCAATTTCGGGAGTTCAAGTGCTTCCTGCCATGTAATGGGAAAAGCAGACGATATGAAATCGACAAAGACTTTATGGGATGAGGTTAGAGAGGCCTATGATGTAGTTAGATAAAAGATGTTGAGTGAATGAGTGAATTCCTTTTCTGAGAGTAATATGTAACTCAATGGTCACTGAGATGAATTCGGAATTGGCTTTGGTATTACGAAATGAGACTGAATGTTTGATTCATTACTTCTTCTGCTGTACACTTTCAACTTCTTTTTCGTGGGAATGTTCACACTCTTTCCTTGATTAGTGGTATTCAGGGTGTTGTATAAAAGTGGAATAGACTAAGGAAAAACAGGAGTACTCACTTTTATGTGTGATATAAAATCCCATTAAAGTGAGGACTCATAATAGATTGTAGTTTCATGAAAAGTTATATCCATAAAGATAAAGATCTTGCTAGGAGGATGATAGCGTTTGTGCCCTTTTTATGTAAGAGAATAACCAATGAAGACATATCACATGACATGAGGATCAAGTTTTGTTCAAGCGATGTTATGTATGAAAACAAAGCATAAACTGTGACGCTGACAACTTTAACATGTATTAATAAATAATTTGTGACGCTGACAACTTTAACATGTATTAATAAATAATTTGTGACGCTGACTAACATGTTACGTAAACAATTACGACATAAAATTGTTAATATTGTGACGTCGTTATATTTAGTACGTAATATGTAGTTACATATTAAATTCGTAACAAAATTTAAGATACATATGTGATTAAGATTAAAATCATAATAAAATAAGGTTATCATAAATTAAAATGTTTGTGTTAGAGGTGTTTAAACACTAAAAGTGTTTAAGTGTTGAGGTATTTAAACACTTAAGTTTTTAATAAGCAATGGGCTTGATGGAAGAGGGGGATCGATTTTGAATGAACAAGAGACTGACCGAGTTAGGCGTGTCTCACACAGGCTGAGTTGCATGCGTGCCACAACTTCATGAAGTCGGTTGGGTCATGATTGTTAGATATAGGCTCACCTTGGATGTTGTGGACACCCTTTCTTCTACATGTATATATATTACTTTGTTCACCTTGGGGTCTTAATCAATGAACTTAATGTTAGTTGTTAGCGTATTCTCAAGAGAAACACTTTCATATTTTGGGAACCTCCATGACCGAAGTTAATTATTTTATAAGCTTGCAGTTTTGTCTTTTATGAAGGTTATTTTAGCACAAAGTGATTCTAGATCAAGTGCAGTTTTAATCGATGAACCTTAGGTTAGTTATCGTATTCTCTAGAGAGGCGCTTTCATATTTTGGGAACCTCCACGGCCAAGGTTAGTTATTTTAGAAGCTTGCAGTTTTATCTTTTATGAGGTTTATTTTAGCCCAAAGAGATTCTAGATCAAGTGTTAGTCTTTTGTGGACACCCGAGTTAGCTTAGAATCACCTTGGGTGTTGTGGACACCCTCTCTTCTACATGTATATATATTACTTTGTTCATGTGAATAAAGATTATTAAATCCCTAATTCCTATCATGGTATCAGAAGGGAGGAAAACCTAGCCGCTCCCGCTCTTCCCGATCGCGCATCTTCCACGCTTTATCCTGTCACAGTTTCGACGTTTTTTCTGATCCCGTCAAGCATCCCCTTCCATCAGGTTTCCGATTCCGTCTAGCGCGCCTCCATTGTGTCTCCGTCGAGCCCTGTTGGTGCCGATCCCATCACATCTCCAACGCTGTTGATCTTGTCATGTTGATCGTTCCCCGTTGATCCTATGCTGTTGATCGTCTCCAACGCATCTCCAACGGGTTCCGTCGCTGTTTTCTTCGATTCAGCTTGTCTACTCCTACTTCCATCGCCCGACTCCTCCCTCGATCCCGTCTTCTCGATCTTCTTCCGACTGACTCTATAGCCTCGATGACGTCTTACTCCTCTGTCTTTCTCTAGAAGGCGGATGTCATTCTCGATGGACGAAAGTACAAGGCATGATCCGCCACCGTCGGCGTGATCCTCTGTGGTCTAGATTTATGGGGCCACATTGATGGCTCTGAGTCTGCTCCGCCTCTACCAGCTATCAGTCCTGTTGACAACTCTTCCACTGTTAGTACTTGCAAGTTATCAAAGGCGTAAGGCGACCGAGGCACAAAGGGCCCCTGGAGCTTAGGCGCATGCGCGTACTTGAGGCACGTGAGACACAAAAATGGAGGGAAAATTGAGCGAATTGGGCGCCCAATTCGCTGAAATTGAGCGCCCAATTCGCTGAAATTGAGCGCCCAATTCGCTGAAATTGAGCGCCAAATTTGCTGAAATTGAGAGCCCAATTCTCTAAAATTGTGCGTCCAATTCACTGAAATTGAACGTATCGGACGCCCGATTCGCTGAAACTGAGCGGTTCAGTTCGATTTTTGACCCTGTGATAAGAAGTAAACCAAGTAATAGTAATAAAACAGGTACATAATAGACATATATTTAAAAGAAGTAAAAGTAGATCTGCAAGCGGTTCGGTTCGATTTTATGTAAAACCGAAATCGAACCAAATAACCTCGGTTTTTACACACCCTAAACCGAAACCGAACCAAACCCAATCGGTTCGGTTTGGTTCGGTCCAGTTTTTTACCCGTCGGTTTGATTTTCTACATTTGCGTCAAAGTTGTTTTATGTTTTTTTTATGTGCATGAGTTCTATTATTAAATTCTATGAGATTTTTGAACTATAAGATCAATATTTAGATCAACTAGTGCACAAAAAAATATAAACCTATTCAAAATGATGTTTGACAGAACAAAAAAACTATTAAACTAGTAATATAGGGCACCACAAAGCATTCACTTATAGGCGAAAGTGAAACATTCTATAAACGTAGCATCTTATATTTCAGTTTGTTGTTTTCGATTTGCATCTTGTGCAAACCGAACCAAAATGAGATTGATTTTCAGCCACTTGAAACCGAAACCGAACCAAACAGGTCGGCTAGGTTTGAAAATCGGTTCAGTTGGATCGGTTCGGTACGGTTCGATCGGTTTCGGTTTTTTGTGCACACCCCTAACTAAAAGCACACTTACATCGGAAGTAAGATATGCCGAAAATGGTAAGCGAGGGTAGCTCAAATTTTGATTCACAGAGGTAACTAGTAATAAAAAGAACCATAAAATCAGAATTATTGAAAGTTTAAATAGTGTCTGATACATTGAAAACATTTGATAGTTCTAATACATTTAGTTTATAAATAAAAAGACAACAACCAATAAGAAATGCAACTGAAGGGAAAGAAAAACAAGAATGAGGAGCCGCGATGCTTATCCTAAGTGCAACTCCCCACCGGTGACCCGTGTAAAGAAATGTCTGAAGATGGGTCAGCTCAACCGGTGACTAAGAAAGACTATCGCTCACAGTAACACAAAAATGCATAATTAGTTTTTATATAAAAATAAGAGTTTTTGATTATTAATGTATGCTTCTTAATAATCCGTCTGTAATCTAATAAGTTATTATATTTAAAGATACATTATGGATTCAGTCTTATTATTTGAGTTATTGTAATAAGTTATTATCTTTATGATTTATTGTACTTAATCTGAATTTGAAGCCCAAATATTGACCAGAAGGTGCCCTTAACTGAAATGCTCTATGAGTGTAAATGATGAACCCAACCGACTCATTGAATGCAGACTCTACGTAGCAATGGAAGTCCTTACAGATGGGTGATTTATCAGAAGTTCGTAGGGCGGGTGTATTTACTCGTCAAGTGCATGCACACCCAAATGACTTCCCAGGGAATTGGTTCTGAGTTGTAATATCATGACATACCAAATGTCTCCTAAGGGATACGAATCTTCAGGAGGCTCACTGGTCGGTCGATAGAAAAATTCGTCGTGTAGGCACTCTCCCGAAGGAATGTCGAAGATAGTGGCATGAGAATGTGACTTATGAGGTTCACATGGCGGAAAGTAAGTACATTCATCGTTGATAGGACGAGCATCTAAAGAGACATATGAAGTATGGACACAAGGATGCAACGCATGGGTGGGTTGAATGTCTATTAAAATGAAAAATTCGTTATTTGGCTCTCCAGGAGGTTCAACGGGGTCTCGTCAAAGAACTCAATCGTAAGAAGATGATCTTTTAGATAAGTGTCATCGATAATAGTAATATTCTCATGAACTAGAGAGATAATCACTACGAAGTCAATACGATGCTCTTGACCATCACTTGTGGTATGACTCGGTACGACATTGTGTGGAAACTTAGATGAACATGCACGCATGAGTGAGTCTATGATCGAATAACTAAGTCAATGTCGGGGGCAGGTGCATGACACATCAATATAAGATCACCAGATTGCTCATAGTTCTCTTTTGAGGCATAGGTCTGAATCATGATCAAATGATGAGTCACTCATCTGACTAAATACCTTACTAGGGTGAGAGAAATCAACATCATGTATCACTTCTATCATGTCCGACATTGTAACAACCTCACCTAAACCTACCCCCCCATAATAATAATAAAATTATAAACCTAAACCTACCCCCCCCTCTTTTAAAAGCGAACCCGAGCCGACGGATACCCGCATCCCGCACCGTTGCAACCCGCAGTCTCGTCTCCGCGAAGTCGGACGATTCGCCGCTCCCGATCCCGCCTCCAGGCGTCCCGATTCTCCTTCCCGTGGCCGGAGATCACTTCCTCTAGGCCCGACACCTCATCCTCTTGTTTCCCCGTCGTCTCCGAAGCTCCCCTTTGCCGGCATCTTCCGCAACTCCAACTCCTCTTGGCCGACTGTCCTCTTCTTCAAGGCAGCAACCATCTCTTTCTCTTCCAAGGGGTTGACAACCACTGTCTCTCCCTCCGGCGACCTCTCCCGCTCCGTTTGGGTTGGTGCTTGCGAGAGGGACGACTAGGGTTTCCTCCCTTCTCCTCCTTGGGCCGGGATTCGGCTTCTCTTGGGTAAGAAACTCATCTTTCCTCCTAATTTCAGTTTTCTCACAATGTTTTAGGCTAATTTTCGCTCCCCAATCAATGTAATCACGTCAAGTCAACATGTGTTCGTCGTTTATTCGACTAACCCAGATTTATTTGTGTTTTCCGGTGCATCTCCTCGGATTTAGGTGGTGGAATCGCTCCAAGACCTCTCTGAATTAGGGCTTTCCGCATCCAAACGCCGCCAAAATCCCCGATCCCTCGCGGTAGCCTCTTTTCCCCTCACTCTCGAGGGAGGTAAATTCCTAACTCCTTTCATTTTGTGTAGCGCTGTCACCAAATGCGTGTGCGAGTGTAGGAACCTTATTATTGCTTTGATGTATAATTTTGATCTTGGAACAGGTTTAGCTAAAGCCGTTAACCTCGCTTGCACCATTTAGCTGTCGCTAGCGTTTTCGACGCCAGCTTAAGGCAAGTAGTGAACCCTCTCTCACTTGCAAAATTTTAGATTTAATCTGGATACCTGTCCTTTTACAATGCTTTTTCTACAAAGTTCTGAACTCTCATGATGTTGACATAGCAAAATATGATAAGTAACCACCTAAGCATGAATCATAAAGACAAATCCGTAGTTGTAAGCAAATCTTTGAATTGTAGCGTCTAACAGGGCATCTGTCTGCTGGCATGGTCACGGCAAGCATGATTACTTTTCTAATAAGACTTGCAGCTGGATCTGAATGTGAGCCATGTGCGCCCGCTATAGCACCTACACTTCATCGATCGCGACTTACAACATTTTTACATTAGGCTGTACTCCGGAGTAGGCTAATCTTTCAGAAATGTCTGTTTGACCTGTTTTTTTTTTGATATGTTTGGTAGCTTCGTACAAGATAGATCAGTACTCGAATATGTCTGTTTGTTTTTGCTCACATTTTAATTAATAAATTTGCTCCTGTTTAAATCTTAAGTTCTAAGTCATTTTTCTTCTGTCTTGAATTTGCCTTAGGTTTCGTGACTGCGCCGCCTGCCCCCTGAGCTACCTCTCGTTCAACTGCAGTTTTGCTTGGAGGTTTTTTTTTTCCTTTGTAGTTGCTTGTATCAGGTTCTATGTATCTAAATCATTTACTGTCTATTCGTTTATCATGTAATAGTTATGGTAAAACATTTTCCTTTGAATCATGGACAGCTCCTAGGATGTTTTTGATGTACTAAATCGTTTTATTTACTGTTGTTATTACATCTACTTCTAATTCACATGTGTGTAGCATTAAAGTTTTTTTTCAAGAAAATACATGTGCATTAATTTTCACTGTTTTAAAATCTTGAACGCTTCCGCATATACTTTTTTTAAAATAAAAATCATAATATTTTTAAACAAAACAGCTATTTTAAATTTCAGATTTTTTCTGTATCCGTCTTAGCAGGCATGGTTTCTTTTCGCCCATGCCTGTGTCATCACGACCCGCCCGAAGCGCACTCTGACTTTCGTCGAGACGGGTCGTGATAGTTGGTATCAGAGCGAGGTTAGCTCAAAAAAAATAGGAATAATGAAGTATTTTGAAATTTATCAAACATTTTAAATGTTATTATGTACATACAGAAACATGCATCATATCTCACTCACCCTGTCATTATTTGTTGTTCGCGACTGAAACATTGCACACACTCACTCATAATCATGAGTAGTATGCACACGAATGTTAAGGGGTTATGGACAAACTTAACATTTTTGTGCATATGAATTTCCACTAGTCTATACCGCTTGCGAATATTAAATTGTATGGGCGGTTTAATATTCTCAAGTGCGATGACATTAGAATCATAATATGCATGTCATGTTAAGTGATATGGGCGCTTAACATGACATGCGTATCCATTCATGAACATTCGTAGGAATGCATTTTAGACATAATTGCATTGCATGCATAACATGACTCATTACACAAATGTTAAGTCAAGAACAACAGATGATGATTGTACACACATAGTTTTAAAAAAAAAATTGTTTGACATTGCATGTGAATTTTTGTCATTTTAACATGAGCATTACCTAGAGTTGTCCAATGAAAATGTTGTAACTAATATATGATTTGTGTATTCGACAGTATCAAAATTCTAGAACCTGTTGTTCCGTAATCTTCTATGATTAACGTAACTGTCTCTCTTAATCGATTTCTTTGTGTTCCTGATTAGTTGGCCCCTAAGAGATCTCAGCGCAAGAAGGCTACCCCTCCCGCCGGGGCAGCTCATGGAGACGCCACTGCCCAGCTGTTGAGGCAGATTCTCGAGCGTCTCACTCGCTTAGAGGAAGATCGTCAAACTCCTGACACATCTCCTGATTCTGGCAGTGCAGGGACAGCTGGAGTCACTGCTACCGCCGCTCTTGGAACCACCCCTCTTGCACCTGGTTCAGGAACGGGCTTGCGTACTGACACCCTGGTGGTCCCGCTCGTGCCAGGTCTAGTTGCTCCTCCTGTAGCGATGGCAGATACGTTGATGTTCAAGAGGCTGAATCCGCCGTCCTTCAATGACAGTCGTGATTTCTTCGTCATTTCAGAATGGCTCTCCCAGATGGAAAAGCACTTCGAGTATGCCGGTGTCCCTGAGGCACAAAAGGTTCATCTTGCGGCCTACCAGCTGACCGAGGATGCATACACCTGGTGGCTTCAGCGCCGCAGTCTCCCCAATTCTTCCGCTATGACCTGGGAACAGTTCAAGAATGCGCTCATGGAAAAGTTTCTTTCGTCCGTGGAGCGAGACAAGTTAGCTGAGAGGTTCCCGTCCCTTCAGCAGCCCGGCAGGACCGTGACTAAATATGAGATAGAGTTCTCTCGCCTATCTCTCCTTGCCGCAGAGTTCGTGCCCGATGAGTCTAAGAAGATCAGTCGATTCGTGAATGGCCTCCGACATGACTTCCGCCAGCATGTGGTAGCCCACGGCGCCACCACCTACGCCGAGACTGTTGGGGCCGCCTTGAAGGTTGAGGCTATAGAGTTGGACCGCACTGCCAAGAAAGTTCAGCATGGTACGGGCAATGCCGCTGCACCTGACCACAAGCGTAAGAGTGCTCCACCGCAGGAGCAAGGTCCCAAGTCACAGGAGGTGTGCGCCTACTGCCATAAAGTTGGCCATACCATTCTAGTCTGCCGCTCCCTCCTGAAGAAGCAGAAGATGACTGTGCCTGCACAACAACCCCGAGTTACGCTTTCCTCTGCCTCCTCCGTCTGTACTTACTGCAAGAAGTCGGGTCACATGCTGGGAGATTGTCGCCGCAAGATGAATACCTGCTTTAGATGTGGGCAGTTTGGACATCAGATTAAAGATTGTCCCGTGAAGGAAAGTCCGATTCCCGCTCAGCCTTTGCATGCTATTTCTGGTGCCCAAGAAAAGGGCAAAGCTGTGCTGAACGTCACCACTCAGGGCGAGGCGCTCGCATCTACCTCTGTCATCTCTGGTATGTTTTATGTAAAGTTTATTTTGTTAATTTCCTGCATTTTTTCTTTCATTTGCTGCCTTAACATCTGATAATCTTGAATGTGCCCGTAATGTTCATTTCTAGGGAGTTTTAGGGTCAAGAACAAGTGGATGCAGATCCTATTCGATTCTGGGGCATCTCACTCTTTTATAGCACGTCATATCGTGGATCTCCATAGTTGGCCTACTTCGCCACTCGAAGTCCCTTTCGAGATCTCTGTGCCCGGTCATGTGCACCTTTCTAGCAGGGGTATTTGCAATTGTCCTATCCTGCTTGGCGAATTGCAAGTCTTCGCCGACCTCATAGTCCTGGATATGACAGAATTTGACGTAATCTTGGGTATGAACTGGTTGGTCGCGTATCGAGCAAAGCTGGACTGTGTGGCAAAGAGGGTCAATCTCAGTATCGATGGGAAGGACTTCAGCGTACATGTTCAGACCACCCGTAGCCACCTGAAGGTAATTTCTGCTGTGCGCGCTTCTCGACTTCTTAGCCCGGGATGTTTTGCTTGCTTTGTTTATGCTTCACATTCAGATGCTGTCATACCGCAACTTGGGTCTATCCCTATTGCTTCTGAATTCCCCGACGTGTTCCCCGCCGAGTTGCCTGGAATGCCTCCTGTTCGTGAAGTAGAGTTCTCCATCGATGTAGAGCCTGGAACGCGCCCCATATCTAAAGCTCCATACCGCATGGCACCGCGAGAACTGGATGAGCTTAGGTCACAATTGGATGAGTTGCTTGAGCGTGGGTACATTCGCCCCAGCTCTTCTCCTTGGGGAGCTCCCGTTCTCTTCGTTAAAAAGAAAGACGGATCCATGAGACTGTGCATCGACTATCGGGATCTGAACAAAGTAACCATCAAGAATAAGTACCCCCTCCCGCGCGTGGATGACCTATTTGATCAGCTCAAAGGCAGTACCGTCTTCTCCAAAATAGATCTCAGGTCGGGTTCCCATCAGTTGAAGATCAAGGAATCCGACATCCCCAGGACAGCCTTCCAGACTCGGTACGGACACTTTGAATTTTTGGTGATGTCTTTTGGGTTGACTAACGCCCCTTCTGCTTTCATGGATATGATGAACCGTGTCTTCCGCGACTACCTGGATAAGTTCATCATTGTTTTCATTGATGATATCTTGGTCTACTCAAAGACTCGTGAGGAGCATGTAACTCATCTTAAACTCACTCTCTCCACTCTTCGTCAACACCAGCTTTATGCCAAATTGGCGAAATGTGAGTTCTGGCTGGATCGTATTGCCTTTCTGGGGCATGTCATTTCAGGCGATGGACTTTCCGTTGACCCTGCCAAGGTCTCCGCTGTTATGGACTGGAAGCAGCCTTCTACTCCTACTGAGATTCGCAGTTTCCTTGGTTTGGCGGGCTATTACCGGCGTTTCGTCAAGAACTTCTCCTCTCTTGCTTCTCCCCTGACACAATTGACCCAAAAACATGCCCGATTCGAGTGGTCAGATCAATGTGAGCAGACCTTTTCTGAATTAAAGCAACGGTTGTGTTCAACGCCAGTTTTAGCTCTTCCTTCAGAGGGTTTGGACTTTTCAGTTTATACCGATGCTTCCGGAGTGGGCTTGGGATGTGTCCTGATGCAAGAAGATCGTGTTATTGCTTATGGGTCGAGACAGTTGAAGACCCATGAATGCAACTACCCCACTCATGATCTGGAGTTCGCTGCTGTGGTGTTTGCCTTGAAACTTTGGCGTCACTACCTCTATGGCGTGAAGTGTCACTTCTTCACTGACCATCAGAGTTTAAAATATATTTTCGTTCAGAAGGATCTCAATCTTCGTCAGAGGCGATGACTAGAATTCATAGCAGATTATGACCTGCAGCTCACTTATGTGCCCGGGAAAGCCAATTCAGTGGCGGATGCTTTGAGTCGTCAGGCTTCAGTTGCCACCTGTGCACCCATGTCAGCTTCTCTCGCGGCCCTGATTGATGACCTCGAGCGGATGGACATATCCTTCTCACCTGGAGGCCAATGAGAAGTCTCTGGTCCATTATGGGTAGAACATGTGAAGGATCTGCAACCATCTGATCCCGCACTCCAGCGCATTCGCCGGCAGGTTGAACTTGGTACTCTTCCGAATTTATCTATCTCTGACGATGTTCTACGTTTCCGAGGTCGCATATGTATTCCCGATGTCCCTGAGTTACTGGATAGTATTTGCCGAGAAGCTCACGAGTCCCGCACATCTGGCCATCCTGGAAACAACAAGATGTATCATGACCTGAAGCAGATCGTGTGGTGGCCTGGTATGAAGAATTATATTGCACGCTTCATCTCTCGATGTCTGACATGCCAGAAGGTGAAAGCTCAGCGTCAGCGTCCTGGTGGACTTTTGCAGCCTCTGCCTATCCCTGAATGGAAGTGAGAAGATATCTCTATGGACTTCATCACGGGTTTGCCCCGCACTCCGAGGGGACATGATGCGATTTGGGTCATAGTAGACCGCATGACTAAAGTGGCCCATTTCATCCCGTATAAGGAGGGTCATTCCACCGAGAAGATGGCCAGGATTTATGTTTCTGAGATCGTTAGGCTCCATGGGATTCCTCCGCGGATTGTTTCTGATAGCGACTCGAGATTTATATCACACTTCTGGAAGGGATTTCAGCAAACTTTGGGCACAGATCTCAACCTGAGTACCGCGTATCATCCGACGACCGATGACCAGACTGAGAGAGTTAATCAGATTCTTGAAGATATGCTACGGTGTTATATTTTGGACCACAAGGGAGCTTGGGATGATCATCTACCCTTGGTTGAATTCGCCTACAACAACAGCTATCAAGAGAGTCTCAAGATGGCTCCCTTCGAAGCACTGTACGGGCGTCGCTGTAGGATCCCGCTTTACTGGTCAGAGGTTGGCGAGAAGGTGGTATTGGGTCCATAGTTACTTCAGGAAATGGAAGAAGCCACCAAGAAGACTCGTCTTCAGCTCAGTCGTGCCATTGAGAGGCAGAGAAAGTATGCAGATCAGCGCCGCCGTCCGTTAGAGTTTGCTGTGGGCGATCAGGTGTTCCTGAAGCTTTCTCCTACTCCTGGGGTGAAACGGTTCGGTCGTCATCATAAGCTCAGCCCGAGGTTCGTGGGACCGTACTCCATTTCAGAGCGTGTTGGAGGATCTGCCTATCGTCTGGAGCTACCTACTTCTTTGGCCGGTGTCCATGACGTCTTTCATGTTAGCCAGCTTCGGAAATATATCCACGATCCAAATCGTGTTCTTGAAGAAGTTCCAGTGATTCCTGAAGCCAATCTGTCTTTTCTGATCGAGTCTTCGAAGATCGTCGAATTTCAAGAACGCAAGCTTCGCAAGAGAACCATTCCGATGGTGAAGGTACTTTGGCTGCATGGCAAGTCCGAGGAGTACACTTGGGAACTTGAATCTGATATGCGCAACAAGTATCCACAACTCTTCTCTTGATCTTGGTACGTCTCTTAGTCTTACTTGCTCGTTATTTCAGTATCTTTCATAGTTAGCATTCATGCGTTTTATCCGCAAACTTCTGAAGTATGTCATCTGAAACTTCGTTGTTTAGTATCATTCAGAGAATTCTCTGGAAAGTTTCAGGACGAAACTTCCTAAGTGGGGGAGAATGTAACAACCTCACCTAAACCTACGCCCCCCATAATAATAAAATTATAAACCTAAACCTAAACCTACCCCCCCTCTTTTAAAAGCGAACCCGAGCCGACGGATACCCGCATCCCGCACCGTCGCAACCCGCAGCCTCGTCTCCGCGAAGTCGGACGATTCGCCGCTCCTGATCCCGCCTCCAGGCGTCCCGATTCTCTTCCCGTGGCCGGAGATCACTTCCTCTAGGCCCGACACCTCATCCTCTTGTTTCCCCGTCGTCTCCGAAGCTCCCCTTGGCCGGCATCTTCCGCAACTCCAACTCCTCTTGGCCGACTGTCCTCTTCTTCAAGGCAGCAACCATCTCTTTCTCTTCCAAGGGGTTGACAACCACTGTCTCTCCCTCCGGCGACCTCTCCCGCTCCGTTTGGGTTGGTGCTTGCGAGAGGGACGACTAGGGCTTCCTCCCGTCTCCTCCTTGGGCCGGGATTCAGCTTCTCTTGGGTAAGAAACTCATCTTTCCTCCTAATTTCAGTTTTCTCACAATGTTTTAGGCTAATTTTCGCTCCCCAATCAATGTAATCACGTCAAGTCAACATGTGTTCGTCGTTTATTCGACTAACCCAGATTTATTTGTGTTTTCCGGTGCATCTCCTCGGATTTAGGTGGTGGAATCGCTCCAAGACCTCTCTGAATTAGGGCTTTCCGCATCCAAACGCCGCCAAAATCCCCGATCCCTCGCGGTAGCCTCTTTTCCCCTCACTCTCGAGGGAGGTAAATTCCTAACTCCTTTCATTTTGTGTAGCGCTGTCACCAAATGCGTGTGCGAGTGTAGAAACCTTATTATTGCTTTGATGCATAATTTTGATCTTGGAACAGGTTTAGCTAAAGCCGTTAACCTCGCTTGCACCATTTAGCTGTCGCTAGCGTTTTCGACGCCAGCTTAAGGCAAGTAGAGAACACTCTCTCACTTGCAAAACTTTAGATTTAATCTGGATACCTGTCCTTTTACAATGCTTTTTCTACAAAGTTCTGAACTCTCATGATGTTGACATAGCAAAATATGATAAGTAACCACCTAAGCATGAATCATAAAAACAAATCCGTAGTTGTAAGCAAATCTTTGAATTGTAGCGTCTAACAGGGCATCTGTATGCTGGCATGGTCACGGCAAGTAGGATTACTTTTCTAATAAGACTTGCAGCTAGATCTGAATGTGAGCCATGTGCGCCCGCTATAGCACCTACACTTCATCGATCGCGACTTACAACATTTTTACATTAGGCTGTACTCCGGAGTAGGCTAATCTTTCAGAAATGTCTGTTTGACCTGTTTTTTTTGATATGTTTGGTAGCTTCGTACAAGATAGATCAGTACTCGAATATGTCTGTTTGTTTTTGCTCACATTTTAATTAATAAATTTGCTCCTGTTTAAATCTTAAGTTCTAAGACATTTTTCTTCTGTCTTGAATTTGCCTTAGGTTTCGTGACTGCGCCGCCTGCCCCCTGAGCTGCTAGTGGACACTTCTCCCCTGACACAATTGACCCAAAAACATGCCCGATTCGAGTGGTCAGATCAATGTGAGCAGACCTTTTCTGAATTAAAGCAACGGTTGTGTTCAGCGCCAGTTTTAGCTCTTCTTTCAGAGGGTTTGGACTTTTCAGTTTATACCGATGCTTCCGGAGTGGGCTTGGGATGTGTCCTGATGCAAGAAGATCGTGTTATTGCTTATGGGTCGAGACAGTTGAAGACCCATGAATGCAACTACCCCACTCATGATCTGGAGTTCGCTGCTGTGGTGTTTGCCTTGAAACTTTGGCGTCACTACCTCTATGGCGTGAAGTGTCACTTCTTCACTGACCATCAGAGTTTAAAATATATTTTCGTTCAGAAGGATCTCAATCTTCGTCAGAGGCGATGGCTAGAATTCATAGCAGATTATGACCTGCAGCTCACTTATGTGCCCGGGAAAGCCAATTCAGTGGCGGATGCTTTGAGTCGTCAGGCTTCAGTTGCCACCTGTGCACCCATGTCAGCTTCTCTCGCGGCCCTGATTGATGACCTCGAGCGGATGGACATATCCTTCTCACCTGGAGGCCAAGGAGAAGTCTCTGGTCCATTATGGGTAGAACATGTGAAGGATCTGCAACCATCTGATCCCGCACTCCAGCGCATTCGCCGACAGGTTGAACTTGGTACTCTTCCGAATTTATCTATCTCTGACGATGTTCTACGTTTCCGAGGTCGCATATGTATTCCCGATGTCCCTGAGTTACTGGATAGTATTTGCCGAGAAGCTCACGAGTCCCGCACATCTGGCCATCCTGGAAACAACAAGATGTATCATGACCTGAAGCAGATCGTGTGGTGGCCTGGTATGAAGAATTATATTGCACGCTTCATCTCTCGATGTCTGACATGCCAGAAGGTGAAAGCTCAGCGTCAGCGTCCTGGTGGACTTTTGCAGCCTCTGCCTATCCCTGAATGGAAGTGGGAAGATATCTCTATGGACTTCATCACGGGTTTGCCCCGCACTCCGAGGGGACATGATGCGATTTGGGTCATAGTAGACCGCATGACTAAAGTGGCCCATTTCATCCGTATAAGGAGGGTCATTCCACCGAGAAGATGGCCAGGATTTATGTTTCTGAGATCGTTAGGCTCCATGGGATTCCTCTGCGGATTGTTTCTGATAGCGACTCGAGATTTGTATCACACTTCTGGAAGAGATTTCAGCAAACTTTGGGCACAGATCTCAACCTGAGTACCGCGTATCATCCGACGACCGATGACCAGACTGAGAGAGTTAATCAGATTCTTGAAGATATGCTACGGTGTTATATTTTGGACCACAAGGGAGCTTGGGATGATCATCTACCCTTGGTTGAATTCGCCTACAACAACAGCTATCAAGAGAGTCTCAAGATGGCTCCCTTCGAAGCACTGTACGGGCGTCGCTGTAGGATCCCGCTTTACTGGTCAGAGGTTGGCGAGAAGGTGGTATTGGGTCCATAGTTACTTCAGGAAATGGAAGAAGCCACCAAGAAGACTCGTCTTCAGCTCAGTCGTGCCATTGAGAGGCAGAGAAAGTATGCAGATCAGCGCCGCCGTCCGTTAGAGTTTGCTGTGTGCGATCAGGTGTTCCTGAAGGTTTCTCCTACTCCTGGGGTGAAACGGTTCGGTCGTCATCATAAGCTCAGCCCGAGGTTCGTGGGACCGTACTCCATTTCAGAGCGTGTTGGAGGATCTGCCTATCGTCTGAAGCTACCTACTTCTTTGGCCGGTGTCCATGACGTCTTTCATGTTAGCCAGCTTCGGAAATATATCCACGATCCAAATCGTGTTCTTGAAGAAGTTCCAGTGATTCCTGAAGCCAATCTGTCTTTTCTGATCGAGTCTTCGAAGATCGTCGAATTTCAAGAACGCAAGCTTCGCAAGAGAACCATTCCGATGGTGAAGGTACTTTGACTGCATGGCAAGTCCGAGGAGTACACTTGGGAACTTGAATCTGATATGCGCAACAAGTATCCACAACTCTTCTCTTGATCTTGGTACGTCTCTTAGTCTTACTTGTTCGTTATTTCAGTATCTTTCATAGTTAGCATTCATGCGTTTTATCCGCAAACTTCTGAAGTATATGTCATCTGAAACTTCGTTGTTTAGTATCATTCAGAGAATTCTCTGGAAAGTTTCAGGACGAAACTTCCTAAGTGGGGGAGAATGTAACAACCTCACCTAAACCTACGCCCCCCATAATAATAAAATTATAAACCTAAACCTACCCCCCCTCTTTTAAAAGCGAACCCGAGCCGACGGATACCCGCATCCCGCACCGTCGCAACCCGCAGCCTCGTCTCCGCGAAGTCGGACGATTCGCCGCTCCCGATCCCGCCTCCAGGCGTCCCGATTCTCTTCCCGTGGCCGGAGATCACTTCCTCTAGGCCCGACACCTCATCCTCTTGTTTCCCCGTCGTCTCCGAAGCTCCCCTTGGCCGGCATCTTCCGCAACTCCAACTCCTCTTGGCCGACTGTCCTCTTCTTCAAGGCAGCAACCATCTCTTTCTCTTCCAAGGGGTTGACAACCACTGTCTCTCCCTCCGGCGACCTCTCCCGCTCCGTTTGGGTTGGTGCTTGCGAGAGGGACGACTAGGGCTTCCTCCCGTCTCCTCCTTGGGCCGGGATTCGGCTTTTCTTGGGTAAGAAACTCATCTTTCCTCCTAATTTCAGTTTTCTCACAATGTTTTAGGCTAATTTTCGCTCCCCAATCAATGTAATCACGTCAAGTCAACATGTGTTCGTCGTTTATTCGACTAACCCAGATTTATTTGTGTTTTCCGGTGCATCTCCTCGGATTTAGGTGGTGGAATCGCTCCAAGACCTCTCTGAATTAGGGCTTTCCGCATCCAAACGCCGCCAAAATCCCCGATCCCTCGCGGTAGCCTCTTTTCCCCTCACTCTCGAGGGAGGTAAATTCCTAACTCCTTTCATTTTGTGTAGCGCTGTCACCAAATGCGTGTGCGAGTGTAGAAACCTTATTATTGCTTTGATGCATAATTTTGATCTTGGAACAGGTTTAGCTAAAGCCGTTAACCTCGCTTGCACCATTTAGCTGTCGCTAACGTTTTCGACGCCATCTTAAGGCAAGTAGAGAACACTCTCTCACTTGCAAAACTTTAGATTTAATCTGGATACCTGTCCTTTTACAATGCTTTTTCTACAAAGTTCTGAACTCTCATGATGTTGACATAGCAAAATATGATAAGTAACCACCTAAGCATGAATCATAAAAACAAATCCGTAGTTGTAAGCAAATCTTTGAATTGTAGCGTCTAACAGGGCATCTGTATGCTGGCATTGTCACGGCAAGTAGGATTACTTTTCTAATAAGACTTGCAGCTAGATCTGAATGTGAGCCATGTGCGCCCGCTATAGCACCTACACTTCATCGATCGCGACTTACAACATTTTTACATTAGTCTGTACTCCGGAGTAGGCTAATCTTTCAGAAATGTCTGTTTGACCTGTTTTTTTTTTGATATGTTTGGTAGCTTCGTACAAGATAGATCAGTACTCGAATATGTCTGTTTGTTTTTGCTCACATTTTAATTAATAAATTTGCTACTGTTTAAATCTTAAGTTCTAAGGCATTTTTCTTCTGTCTTGAATTTGCCTTAGGTTTCGTGACTGCGCCGCCTGCCCCCTGAGCTACCTCTCGTTCAGCTGCAGTTTTGTTTGGAGGTTTTTTTTTCCTTTGTAGTTGCTTGTATCAGGTTCTATGTATCTAAATCATTTACTGTTTATTCGTTTATCATGTACTAGTTATGGTAAAACATTTTCCTTTGAATCATGGACAGCTCCTAGGATGTTTCTGATGTACTAAATCGTTTTGTTTACTGTTGTTATTACATCTACTTCTAATTCACATGTGTGTAGCATTAAAGTTTTTTTTCAAGAAAATACATGTGCATTAATTTTCACTGTTTTAAAATCTTGAACGCTTCCGCATATACTTTTTTTTAAAATAAAAATCATAATATTTTTAAACAAAACAGCTATTTTAAATTTCAGATTTTTTCTGTATCCGCCTTAGCAGGCATGGTTTCTTTTCGCCCATGCCTGTGGCATCACGGCCCGCCCGAAGCGCACTCTGACTTTCGTCGAGAGGGTCGTGACAGACATGACAGGAGTTGGCAAAGTGGTGGCCTCAGAATAAGAGGAGTTCGTAGTGGGGTGGTCAAGTTACGAATCCACTCGGCTAACTTTAGAGGATCTCAAGTACTGCTCATAATGAAGGACGAGCTGGTACGTTTGCTCGAGAGATGCTGAGCAACGGTAGATTAATTTAGTACGTATCTCAAATCAAAATCAGGAAGCGGTCATAACTGTCACCTCGTGGATGTCATTCCTCACTACTAGATCATCAAAACGATCTTTGTACTTAGCAGTCGATAGGGATCCTTCCTGAAGGGTAAATAATTGATCGAGCAAGAGACTGCGATACGACCTAGGAAAATACCTCTAACACAACCTACGCTTCATCTGCACCCAACTGGTGATGCAGTGAAGACGATCCCACTCACAGGTCCTCTTAAGGCTATACCAATATGCTCTCGTCTAATCTATAAGTCTAAGTTTCATAAATTTAATGCGTTGCTCATTGTATAACTCAAAATGATCATGGTACTATTCTATATCCATGCGCTAATAACTAAATGACTCGAGACTCGATGAGCCGTCAGAAGATGGGACAACAACACAAAACCTACACTTTAGATCTCTCTCAAAATGATTATCATCGTAATAATCATCCCTAATGTAATTGAGTTGTGTCGAAGGATCAACACGATTCGTTCATGCACCGGTATAAGGATGAGAGTCATCGTAGTGATCGTCTCTAGCATAGAGGGATCATGACGAAGGTTTGACATGAACTTTGGAAGTGATGTGCAGTGATCGGAAATAATCAGCGTAGTAACATGCAGATATCTCTAAATGCACTCTAGGGGATTGGATGCAGATGGACTCAGGATCCCTAAATAGAGAAGACAAATGACGACGATAACTAGCCCTGAATGAACTTATGGACTCCACTACTTCGTATTAAAATAAAGCCCTAACATGAGCCTCTGATGACAATCTGATGCAAGATGAATTTATAAGTGAACTTACAATGCCCTAACCCTAAATACAACACAAGTGAGCATGCGATGATTGTAATTGACCAACGACGAACCCTAAAATGAAGATGCAGATGAACGTAAGCACACAATCCAATGAACTAACGATGGGTAGCCCCATTGTGATGCTTTTGCAATGATTCAATCACACACGCATTTTTCGATGCAAATTTAATTAAACAAATTAATTTTAAAATCTCGTGCATATATCACAACTAATGATAAATATTGTAATGGAAGTAAGCAATCAACAATTACAAGTTAATTGATAGTGCGCTGAATGTAAATGCATGTGGATATTGTTAGATATTGTGTGTATGTATAGGGGCTTATCTGTATTTACCTGTAAATGTTCGGGTATTGTATATATAACCCCAAGATGGGTCATTATAGTAATGCAATATACTTTTTCTAAGATGGTATCAGAGCCTAGGGTTTAACTCTCCCGATCCCTCTCCCTCTCTCGCTGGCCGATCTCTTCCGCTCGTCTGCGTCGATCAATCCCGGTCCCTCTCCCGCTCGTCGATCGATCGATCTCTCTCTCGGTCATCGATCGACCGCTGTGTCAATCCCGTTGATCCGATCGACTGCTTCCAGTTGTCTGCTCCGATCGACTGCTTTCTTCGATCGACTGCGTCGATCCGATCGATCCTCCGATCGTCTGCTTCCTCCGGTTTCAGGGCTCGATCCTCCGATCGATCCTGCTCCAGATCTCTGTGTCGGCCTTCAATGTATCCCGCCTCGACTCACAGTGGCTACCTTCCTAAGCCTGATGTGCTGCTCAACGGGCAGAACTACAAGACTTGGTCTTCCACCATGCGCATGCATCTCCGAGGCCTACGCCTTTGGGTCCATTTAGATGGATCCTGCCCAGCACCGTTGTTCCCTGCCGCCTATTCAACTGATTCTTCTGTTTCCACAGCCAGCACCAGTGTTTCCTCCACTCAAGCGTTGACCCAGTGGCAGGACGATGACTCCAGGGCTATTGCTATCCTTGGCCAGTCTTGTGAGGTACCCATCCGCCTGACCATCTGTGAGTTCCCTACTGCCAAGGCGATCTGGGATCATCTTTCCGATCTCTATCAGCCTTCCAGCCATGCACTTCAGTATTCATTGTTACAGACTCTTGCTGCTACCTACCAGCGTGACTGCTCAGTTCAGGAGTTTTTTTGCTGAGATCACTTCCCTCTGGCGTCAGTGTGACGAGATGGCGCCGCCCCATTGCTTGTCCTGCTGCCATTGCGTTGCCACGGCTCAGTACAGAGATGCCTGCCGTGTCTACGATTTCTTGATGCGTCTGTGCCCAGAATTTGAGTCTGCTTGCTCACAGTTTCTCCATCGGGGTACTCCACCCACACTTTGTGACACACTGTCCACGATTCTGTCGGAGGAGACTCGTCTTCGTACCATAGAGGGGACGCAACACATTACCTCCCCCATGTTGTCTTGGCTGCTCCTCAGTTTGCTCCGCAGCCTCCGCTGTCACCGTCTCCAGGGCTCAGTACTCCTGTGCGACCGTATGCTCCGTTTCCTACCCAGGGACCCTCTTCCCAGGGTCCCAATGCTGCGCAACGGCGGTCTGTTCGCGGTCATTATTGTCATGCACCGGGCCACAAAGTGTCTGAGTGTCGCAAGCTTCAGCGCTTCCAGCAGAACATCCAATCTCATGACACCCAGCAACGTGCTGCTCCAGTTCTAGCTGTACCTCCTCCGACAGCCTCCTTCTCTGAGCAGCTCATACAGCTGGCTCAGCAGCTGTCTTCAGGCACCTTCCCGAGTACATCTGCAGCCACAGTTGGTCAGACTTCTACCTCTGCTGATTCCTCAGCGGCCTCTGCCCCGTCAGGTATCTCTCCGTCCTCGTGGTTACTTGACTCTGGAGCCTCTTTTCATATGACCTATGATGCCACCCATCTTCATGCTTGCCAGCCTGTTTCCTCCGACCTACGTGTTATTATTGCTGATGACACCACCCTTCCTATTACCAGTCGTGGCCTTCTCCACACCCCTCAGTTCCACATTCCTGATGTTGCCTACATCCCTCAGCTCTCCATGAACCTCATCTTCGCCAGCCAGCTTGCCTCTAGTGGTTACCTTGTCGTTTTTGATGGGTTTGTTTGTCATGTGCAGGATCGTCTTACAGGGACCCTCATTGGAGCTGGCCGTCGCCATAGTGGGGTATATCTCCATGAGTACCTTCGTCTGCCATCCGTCACACCATTCCCAGCTGCTCCTCTTTTATGTCTTCCCGCTGTTTCCTTTCGTCAGTGGAACCATCGTCTTGGTCATCCCAGTGGCGCCCGTCTCTCAACTCTTGTTCGTCATGGTGTTTTGGGTCGTGTATCTGTTAACACTAGTCACTCTTGTACAGGTTGTAAGCTTGGAAAACAGCTACAACTCCCCTATCAATCTAGTATGTCTAGGTCTTCTGCTCCGTTTGTGTTAGTCCATTCTGATGTATGGGGGCCTGCTCCTTTTGTATCCAAGGGTGGACACCGCTATTATGTCTTGTTTATTGATGATTTTTCTCGTTTCACTTGGATATATATGTGGCGTTCTCGTGTTGAGTTTTTTCAGGTTTATGTTACTTTCTCCACCATGGTTCATACTCAGTTCTCCGCCTCTATTCGTATTTTTCGCTCCGACTCAGGGGGGAGTACCTATCGCATGAGTTCCGTGACCTTCCCGCCTCTCATGGCACGCCCCCGCAGCTCTCCTGTCCTGGTGCTCATTCCCAGAATGGTACTGCAGAAAGGAAACATCGCCACATCATTGAGACCGCTCTCACTCTTCTTTTGACTTCCCATGTTCCCCCACATTTTTGGGCTAAGGCTATCTCCACCGCTGTCTATCTCATCAACCTTCAGCCATCCACTTTCCTTCAGGCTCGGTGTCCCGGTCAGTGTTTGTTCTCTCATCCTCCTCGATACACTCATCTTCGTGTGTTCAGATGTCTGTGTTATGTCCTATTACCACCACGTGAGCGGACTTAGCTCTCTGCTCAGTCTGCTGCATGTGTTTTTCTAGGCTACAACTCAAAACACAAGGGTTACCGCTGTTATGACCCTGTTGCGCGCCGTCTTCGCATTTCTCGTGTTGTCACCTTCGTTGAAGACCAACCTTTCTTCCTTTCTTCATCCACCTCTGCTTCACCCTCATTCACTACCCGGACTGACATTCAGTTCCTTATTTTTCCTACCGTACCACCACCTGTTTTGCCACCACCGTCAGACCAGTCACCAGCAGAGCTACCGCCATCATCGTCATCTCCCTCTTCTGAGTCCTCTCCACCTCCTCATGTTCTGCCATCTCCCGGCCCTCTACCTCTTATTCTCCACCACTACACTCGTCGTGCTCCGACTACCCCTCAGGTGCCCCCAGTCTTCAGTGAGAGTCCCGTGGATGATCCGCCTGCCAGACGTTACCCCCTTCGAGATCGACATCCACCAGATCGCCTCGGTTTTACCACCCAGCCACTCGACCTCACTGCTCTTCCTGCTACCTCCACCAGTACTGCAGAGCCTAGTTCCTACCGCGAGGCTGCTCAGGTTCCTGAGTGGCAGGCCGCTATGTTTGATGAGTTGGCTGCCCTTGAGCTTACCTCTACTTGGGATCTTGTGCCTCTTCCTCCTGGTGCTGTTCTCATCACTTGCAAGTGGGTCTATAAGATCAAGACTCGCTCTGATGGTTCTATTGAGCGGTACAAGCCTCGCCTGGTTGCTCAGGGTTTTCAGCAGGAGCATGGTCGAGACTATGATGAGACTTTTGCTCTTGTGGCACACATGACCACGATCAGGACACTTGTTTCTGTTGCTGCTGTCCATCGTTGGTCCCTGTTTCAGCTGGATGTGAAGAATGCGTTTCTTCACGGTGACCTACAGCAAGAGGTCTACATGGTTCCTCCTCCCGGTTTTGCTGCTCCTCCTGGCATGGTTTGTCGGTTGCGTCGTGCTCTCTATGGTCTCAAACAGGCTCCTCGAGCCTAGTTCGAGCGCTTCAGCTCTGTCTTTACAGCCGCTGGTTTTCAGCCCAGCCAGCACGACCCGGCCCTGTTTGTTCACACCTCTTCCTGGGGCCGGACCCTTCTTCTACTCTATGTGGATGATATGATCATCACTGGTGATGACCTGACTTTCATTGAATTTGTCAAGCATCACCTGCAGCAACAATTTCAGATGACAGATTTGGGACCTTTGAGCTATTTTCTGGGCATTGAGTTCTCTTCCACCTCTGCAGGGTTCCAGCTCTCTCAGCATCGGTATACTACTGATCTTCTAGCTCGGGCTGCTCTTTCCGACACCCGCACTGTTGCCACACCGATGGAGCTTCACCTGCAACTTCAGGCTGATGAAGAGATCCCTCTTGCTGACCCCACTCGCTATCGTCATTTGGTCGGCAGCCTGGTCTATCTCACCATCACTCGGCCAGATATTGCTCATGCAGTCCATGTGTTGAGCCAGTTTGTCAGCACTCCTACATCAGTCCATTATGCTCACTTATTGCGTGTACTGAGGTACCTTCGTGCGACTCCTGGTCGTGGTCTGTTCTTCTCCAGCAGCAGTTCCCTCCAGCTTTCTGCTTTCTCTGATGCTACTTGGGCTACTGATCCTTCTGATCGTCGCTCTGTCACTGATTTCTGTCTGTTTTTGGGCTGCTCCTTGCTTGCCTGGAAGTCCAAGAAACAGTCTGGTGTTTCCCGCTCTAGTATTGAGGCTGAGCTACGCGCCATGGCGTCTACGACCGAGGAGATTATCTGGCTTCGTTGGCTTCTTGCAGATTTTGGCATTGTCTCCTCAGGACCGACCACTCTCTTTTGTGACAACACTGGTGTCATTCAGCTCACTCTGAATCCAGTGAAGTTTTCCCTCTCCAAGCACATTGGAGTCGACGTCTTCTTCCTCCGTGAGCAGTACAACCGACGTGCATTCGTTCCCCAGTATGTTCCCACCGAGCATCAGATTGCGGACTTGTTCACCAAGTCCCAGACGAGGGTTCAACATGACTACCTTATGTCCAAACTCTCGATGTATGATCCCCCGTGAGTTTGAAGGGGGTGTTAGATATTGTGTGTATATATAGGGACTTATCTGTATTTACCTGTATATGTTCGGGTCTTGTATATATAACCCCAAGATGGGTCATTATAGTAATGCAATATACTTTTTCTAAGAGTTATACAATGCACAATTAAGATAACAATAATTAAATAAGTACAAGCCCAATAACTTCGAGGAATACAAGTAGTTTTCATATAATGCAGAGAAAATGGAATTATAATGTAAAAACTCATCAAGTACTCAATGCAGGAGGTGGTGGGGGAGATTCGATGGTGATGGTAGCTGTCCAGGATTGTAGATGCTACTGTGTAGAGGCTGCCAGAGAGTGGTTGCGGCGGTTTAGTGGGCTGGAATGGATTGGGAGGGCTATTAAAGGGTGCGGGGAGGCCGTTGGGTGATTGTGGTGGGGTTAGAAAGGGGCTAGGGGCGTAGGAATAGTAAAATTTGGCTGTTTGGGGGTTGGATGAGGTGGAAAATGAGCTTGGGGGTGCCTTTAGGGATGGAGGGGGTGTGAGGAGGTTCATGGATGGTGTGGGATGGCTGTGGAGGAACTCAAAGGTGGCTAGGGGCAGAGAATACTGGATTCTTGCGGTTGCATGGGTTTCCGTGGATAGGAAAGGCGCCAGAAGGTGCCGAAGGGGATGGCTGTGATGGGGAGGCTTCGATTGAGGTAAGAAATGGAAGGAGTAGTGGCTGGCTGAGGCCGAAGCAGGGCTGGAGGGAATGGTAGACGTCGTTGGTGGCTTTTGTGGCCCTCGACCGAAGGAGCGACAATGTTCGACTGCTAGGAGGACTTGGAAGAGGACAAGAGGCAAAACTTGGCAGTGAGAGGCGGCAGAGGTAAGGATATGCAACGATGAAGGCAGCGGGGCCGCTCGGCGTCACACCGAGCGGGATAGAGTCATCACTTCTCTCACGACCAAGCGATTTCTCTTCCACGATAGAATCGTAACTCTCGATACCCCCCTTAACCGGTTGCTAGTCTGATATAAAGGGGGGTTTTAGGTTAAATTTATCTTATGACCATGTTTGCCTAACCGATAATTTATCCCAACTCTCAAAATAAAACAAAAAAAGAAAATACATAAAAATAGGAAAAATCGAGCTGGTCGTGATCATGATCTCCGATCGTCCATCTGACAATCCAAAATGTATCGACCCAATAATTTCTCACATGAAGCACAAACGATCCCCATCAAGCTCCCTAACTCTTTAATTTTGTTTATGATTGATTTTATTGCTTTGCCAAATTACTTTAATTTTCATTCTTGATCTTTCTCCCTTGTTTCAGATGATGTCATGGTTACTGGGATTCTATCTGCAAAATGGTCATCAGATATCAAGGATGTACGCTGTGACCTTGATCCCATGATTATTGCAAATTATGTAAGGTATTGATGTTTTTAATGCCATCATATTTTCAATACATTCTTCTAGATATCCAACTTAATAAAATTGTCACAATGAACAACATTTGTAATAAAATCCAGTGTTTACATGCCAACTTAATGGTAGGGCTATAAACGAGCTGGACATACATTGGCTATGTTTTTTCATCTTTCTTAATCAATTTTTAAGCTCAACACGAACAAGCTCAAGTTTTATAATGCCTTGAAAAATCTTGTTTATGTTTGACTTGTTTATTCATGATTTGCACGCGAACCGAAAACAAATAGTTAGGTAAGTTAATGACCCTATAATGCAACTACACTTGTTCAATTGATGGTTCCGTATTAGCGCTACACAAAAGTTAGGGCTTCAAAATGAAATACAACTACTATAGCACACTGTATATACATCATATGTAGATGCAACTAAACTACATAAAATAAAACTTAAAACTCTCTTGCATATCAGGATCCTTGCAACTCTCCCGGTGAGTCTCTAGTATCCCGAGCACAACCATAGTCACCTCCACCCATAAGCAATACCTCTTTTTCACTTGTAATTGTTTCCTCTCATATACATTGGGAACCAAAGTGTCCTATATTAATTTAATCATCTAAATAATTAGTCAAATGACTAAGCAAATTCTTACCTTTCCTACAAATATATTAGCAACAATTTATAATAAGGAAGTGCATTAATTCTTCTTATATTACAAGTCCGTTTCCTTGTATCATTTTGTATTGTATGTAATTGATCATTTATTTCAATTCTTATATTTGTTCCATCATTCATTTCATCATTCTTTATATGCATTCATATATGCATTCCATCCTTATTAAATCATCACTTACTGTGTGCAATTGCATCAATCATTCATTATGTGCCTTATGTTTATCACACTCATATTTTTCAAATTCAGGACTATTATCTAGCACTGGTGTTCAATTAGGACTCCTGCATCTAAGAACATTCATAATGGGAGGACATTCACCCTACCACCACAAATTGGGTCTACCCTTAGCATAACCCATTGCATTGATGCCTTATTTATATCATTTTCATTTTTGTCATTCCTTTAGTTTAGGTTTAGCATTTTAGTCATTTAAGAATACATTGTATTTTTGTTCTCTTTAGAGTTTCAGTTTTTGTCCTTATAATAGTTAAACAGGTAAACATTAAAACATCATAAGCAATATCAATAATATCAATAAAATGCAGGAGTAAGAACTCACCCTGATCTTTTCGTTTCCTTTGTCTTTGCGATGGTCATTATTCTTTCTCCACGGGACGCTATGTCCTACGATAATTTATTGCGTATATGTATTTAAAAATTAAGTGAAAAGAAATAAAATTTCATTTTTGGGTGTTTCTCTACATGACATTAGAGCGATCCGGTCCTCTATTCTCCAGCTACCTACGAAGCACAAATACCTAAAAGTGCTCTGCGTATCGGCTCAAACACGTATTAAATACGAGAAATGCACAGAAACCCTTTTTCAAAACTCCAAGAAACACATTTTAAAATAAAAAATAATAATTCAGGATTGCGTATCCCACAAGGGGAATACGCGATTCCCGCGCAGTAAAGTTGCGCACTTATCTATTTCATTTCACTCGTCAAATTTTAGGTTTACGTGACTCACAAGCTGCCACGCTTCTCCACGCTTCTCCAGATCCCGCTCCCTGCTCTCGATCCCGCTCCAGATCCTGCTCCCGATTCCAACTCTTGATCTCGCCACGCTAGTAATCTCTTCCTCCTCTTCTTCTTCCTCTTCTTCTTCCTCCTCTTCTTACTCTTCTTCTTCTTCCTCCTCTTCTTACTCTTCTTCTTCCTCCTCTTCTTACTCTTCTTCTTCTTACTCCTCCTTTTCTTCCTCTTCTTCTTCATTTTCTTCTTCTTCTTCTTCGTCATCTTATTCCACTTCTTCCTCCTCTTCTTCTTACTCTTCCTCTTGTTCTTCTTTCTATTATTAGTGCAAAAGTTTTTCGTTTTTTGTTCCTATGGGATGTTATGCGTCTATGACTGATTTATATGTTTTTTATAACGTTTGTGATCCAATATCTTTGTGATAAATTCAGCAAAAACAAATCATTTCATGTACACGACTCTGAGATCATTTTGTGATGTTTTTATCAATATTTATCAGTCTTAACAAGTCATCTCTATAATTTTCTTTTGATGTAGTTATTAGTAGATAATGAAATGATGAAAGCTTTGTGAATAATAAATACAATTGTATGCATGCTAGTCTTCCGTATATTGGGCACTACACAAATGCATTGATAATCTATATTCATTTTTTTATTACAATTCAAGATATGCACAATTAGTTTGTTAGTTGTCATATTTTTATATTATTTAATACTTATATTTAAATAGTAATAAAAATTAAAAACATTTCTCGTATCCTCATGTTTTAAAAAATCTTGTTTCCCGTATCTGTTTCATATCATATCACGTATCCCGTTTCCATCCCCATGCTATATAGCCTGCTATGGGTTCCTCTCACGCTCAGTTGGGCGGTTAGAAAATTTCTAACCGCAGGTCCACCTACCCTCCTCTCCCGTAACTTCATCTCTCCCGTCCATTCCCCTTGTTCTTATAGTTTTTCCTTTCTCTGACAAGTGGGCCCCCTACCTTCTCTTCTCGCCGCGGTCTGTTCGTCTTGCCGTGCGCCTTCGGTGCTCTGCTCGTTGGTTTTACGACATTGTGTTCCTTTAGCCGCTTTTTTTTCAGTTCTTTGGGCTTCACCGTGCTTTCTCCTGGTTGAGCTCGCTGGTCTCCTACTGCTTCTTGTGCCCAGACTCCTGATTGTTGCCCTTGCGGTCTCCCTGGGCTTGCCGCCGTTTTTCGTCTCCATGCTGCCTTCTCGCACGACCTCTCTTCTCGCGTGGCCTGCCTTCTCTACCGAACTTTGCCGACCAGTTGCTTAGTTCGCTGATTCTCCTTGTGCGGGCTCCTTTATCGCCTCTGCGTGCTTCCTTCTCGCGCAGGCTTGTCTCTGCCCGCTTCTGCAACCTACCTCTCCTCGCACGGGCTACTTAGCTCGCTGATTCTTCTATTGCGGGCTTCTTTCTCTCCTCTGCTCGCGTACTCATCCCTTTGTCGTCTGTTTATTACCGCTTCTCCATTCTCGCGCGGACTTTCTTTGCCGCCGATCTCCATCTAGTCGCCCAGGGTTTGGTGCTCCAGCTGTTTCAGCGCCTACCAGCGTTTTACTCTTGTCTAGCTGCCAGTCCGCTAGATTCTTGCAGTTTTTTTCTAGCCTCCTGTGAGCTCGATGACGTCTATTGATGCACCTTCTCTTCCTGCTCGTGCTGCGATACTGATTTTTGAAGTCCGCGATGAGTTACGAATCACTACTATTTCTCTAAGTGGGAAGAAGAATTTTTTTGAGTGCGTGTATTCCGTTCGTCGTGTTCTTCAGACTAAAGGCCTTTTGCATCATGTCACGAAGGACACCCCTTCTGCTCCTTCTGACGACCGGCTTCGTAATGATGGACATGTGCAGACATGACTCCTCAACTCCCTGGATAGTGAACCCTATCACATGACCATGTATCATGAGACGACTAAGACAATGTGGGATGAACTACATTCTCTCTATTCCGGCAAGGACAGTCATCAACATATGTTTGACATCATCACAAATCTTCAATTTCTCGATTCAGGAAGTAGTGGCGACTTAACCTCCTTTTTCGCACGCTCAAAAACTTTGGTTGAAGCATGAATTCAACATCAACCGCTGATGCAACCTGGGTCACACCCGTGTCTCATTTTATCTCATTTTTTTAATTTAGTATTTTGTAGCGCATGTATTAGGGCATACACATTTTGCTTCACACTCATTGTATTACTTTTTGCTTTGCACTCATTGTATGACTTATTAAGGTGATCATCTAATAAGTTCCTGAATAAAAAGATCCGTCAAATTAGGTATAATGGTAATTAGGGCAAGCACTCAAAAATGATCTATCAAAATAAAGCATATTTTTATTTAGGTAACATTGACATTTAAATCAAATTATACCTTTAAATTTAATCGATATTGGAAAGAAGAGAAACCAGCTATTTGATTCCTTAAATTTAAAAGAAAATCATTTTTGTTCATTTCTATTGGAACATAATACACTCCATTAAATTGATTTTCCCTTGTATTCTCAATAAATAGCTGCCTTGAAAAGCACTTTTATTTCTCAATAAATAGCTTCCTTGAAGATTTTATTGCCTTTTATTGATTTTAATTCTCAAGCCCATTATAAATGGCTCCTCCTTCTTGAAAAAAAAACAGGCGGGTACAAATTCAAAACAAAGAACTTTTTCTTTGTTTTGGAAGTCAGGCCGACACCCTCCCATGCTCAGTCCTCCAGTGTTTTTTCTCCGGCCGCCACCGCCGCGATTACCGCCTCCGTCGGAAGGTCCCACTTATTCCGGTTCTCCTTCCTCCGCCATCCGTCGATCTGCTCGACAATCTCTTGGGGCTCTTCGCCACGATGATCCAGCCTTGGCCGGTCACCTTCCGGTCCGCTTAAGATCCATTTCTGCCGGTTGTTTCACCTTCAGAGATCTGCCCTATTGACATCCAGCTCTCCTCTTCCTCCTCTTCTTGTGGATCCCGTGTCTGCTGCTTCATGCACCGAGGGTATACTCCATCTTGTTCACTTATTAATGGTTTTAATTTTATTTAAAATTTATTAGATCTTTAAAATCAGAGTATGCTTGTACACAAACTTAAAACAAAAATGCACGAACGATATGTTTTTTCTAATCACTTCCCAACAACGTTTCAATTAGTGGAACCAGGGCTTCAGAATCTAAATAGTGGTCCTACGTGTCACGTCGTTTTCCCCACGGGCACATTTACACCACGTATCTTCACAGTAACACCCCCTCTAGTTGTCGAGTCTCTTCCCGAGCCCCAGCTTCAAGAAAAAGAGTTTCTTCCTCCTATTTATGTGATCCCAATTGGAGTAAAGACTCCACTTGCCACTGCTGAATCACCAACTGTAGTCACTGATTTTCTTCCCGAGCCCCTACTCCAGGACGAAGAACATAATAGCGGCGTGGCCCTCATCTTGGATGACAGTTTCAATATCAATTCTCCCGAAGATGGAGTTGGCTAGTGATGAGCACCACACCTTAGGTTGCTTATACTCGAGCTACTTATTTGCTGATTCTCCTAGCCCACTACAACCACAAACACTTGAGCCTAGTGACATTATGTTTGATGGTCAACCACTCATAGCACAAGTGTCACCACCATATATTGATTTCGTATTTGGAGAACATCATTTTGTGTCATTACATTATCCCATAATTATAAACGTGTCTGGAATTTTTTATTATCAAATTATCGATTTATTTAAGCGAACTCGTGTTTTAAGGATAATAAGAACCCCCAAAATTTTCACACCAAACAAAGATACTCGATTTAAAGAATTTCTCTGGAAAATTTTAAATACTAAATTTTGGATTAATTTTAAATTTTGTAACGTTAGTCAGATTCGATCAAATAATATGTGTGTAATAGTTGATTTTGGTCTAGTAAACACTCGTAGGTGTCTAATAGGAGAACATATGATGCGACGTGATTTAACGATTCCAAAAATCGACCGTACTTTCTTTATACCCCGTTTCGTTGATCCCCACTCTCCCTCAGTTTGTGATACCTTCTTTTTTATGCTCTGTTTTTTATCGATCATTTAAATAATATGCATAAAATTATATCTAATAGTTTGCGAGCATCTTCGAAAGATTATAATTCCATTATTGATTTTTTTATCAGGACTTATACTCTTTCGAAGGAGATTGGTTTCCTGTATTTTTCAGGAAATGGAGTTTGCCTATAGGTCATGAGTTACAACAAAGGATCCTCTTGCTGCCTCACTAGCTATGTTGTTAAAGGCGCACCCCAGGTGCGCCTAAGACTTTATGCTCACTAGGCTCAAAGTTTTGCGCATTTTTTGCGCCTTTGGACTCTAAAGGCGCATGTGAGTGTGATTTTTGTTGTAAACTATTTTTTTTTCAAAATAATGAAAAATATAATGCAAGAATTCAATATTTTTTATATGATTTAGTGTTTTTGAAACATAATCGATCATTGAGAAATGAATGATTAATGAGTAGAATATACGAATAATCTGTTCAAGAAGATGAACTGATGTTTGATGTTGATTATTTAAAATGAATATGGTTGCGCTTTGCTTTCTTTGGACGCGCGCCTGCGCCTAAATCATTGCGCTTAGGCTCCAAGGCCCGTTTGCGTCTTGGTGCGCCTTGCTCCTTTAATAACTAAGCTCACTAGTCACTACCTACCACCATCCACAACATGATATGAGCGGAGCAGTTCCAGATCGACGTTTGGATATTCTAGTAACATGTCACATGACAGTCTCGCCAGGGTCGAGCTCTTTCAACCCGGGAGAATTGATGCAAACTGGGTCACACCCGTGTCTCATTTTATCTCATGCATTTTTATTTAGTATTTTGTTGTGAATGTATTAGCACATGCATTTTGCTTCACACTCATTGTACGACTTATTGAGGTGATCGTCCAATAAGTTCCTGAATAAAAAGATCCGTCAAATTAGGTATAATGATAATTAGGGCAATTACTCAAAAAAGATCTATGAAAATTAAGCATATTTTTATTTAGGTAACATTGACATTAAAATCAAATTATACCTTTAAATTTAATTGATATGGGAAAGATGTGAAACCAACTATTTGATTCCTTATATTAAAAATAAAATATTTTTTGTTAATTTCTATTGGGACAAAATACACTCCATTAAATTGATTTAGCCTTGTATTCTCAATAAATAGCTTCCTTGAATTACACTTCTCTTTCTCAATAAATAGCTTCCTTGAAGATTTTATTGCCTTTTATTGATTTTAATGCCCAAGACCATTATAACCGGCTCCTCCTTACCGAAAAAATAGGCAGGGACAAATTCAAAATAGATAACTTTTTCTCTGTTTCAGAAGTCCGGGCGACACCCTCCCGTGCTCAGTCCTCCCGTATTTTTCCTCCCGCCGCCGTCGCCGGAGGTCCCACTTATTCTGGTTCTTGTTCCTCCGCCATCCGTCGATCTGTTCGACGATCTCTGGGGGCTCTTCCCCACGACGATCCAGCCTTGTCCGACCACCTTCCGGTTCGCTCAAGATCCATTTCCGCCCGGTTATTTCACCTTCATAGATCTGCCCCATTGACATCCAACCCTCCTCTTACTCCTCTTCCTCCTCTTCATGTGGATCCCGTGTCGGCTGCTTCATGCGCCGAGGGTATACTCCATCTTGTTCACTTATTGCTGGTTTTAATTTATGCTTAAAATTTAATAGATCTTTAAAATTAGAATATTCTTGCAATTAATTACCAAAATACTTGTTTGTCGTTAATTTGAAAATCCCTTATTTTTCGCCCGTGGATGAGTTACTTTGCGTTGTTGATTACGGTCGAATGCTTGCTCTTATGCACGCGTGCGAGCCTTTGATCGATTATTACATACCGTTTACTCGAGAACATCACGCCAGTGCTACAAGTTTTATAAGAAAATTCAAATTGATTTTATTTAAAATCAACTCGAGAAATCCGGTTTACATCGACCACCTACTACTGATCTTACTGCTCAGCGTGGTCAAAAAGTGGTTGTTGGTATCACCAAATTAATGACTTGTGTTCCGCTTCATTTTCACAGTGTTTGGGCTCAGATACTTTTTTCTTCCACTATTCCCTCATTCTCCGACGTTTGCTAAATGTTGTTGAAGGTGAGACCACCTCCAGATGTTCCCGGACCTCTCTCTCTGTCTCTTCTCCAGCACTTCGTTGTCTCTCACCCCCCACCATCATCTAACCGAGGAGGTTACACCGACTACCAGGGGAGGGGTCGCAACAATCCGCCTAAATTCAAGTGTACTCATTGTGGTAGGGATGAACATCTTGTGACAAATTGTTATCGTAAACATGGTCTGGCTCCTCCGGCTAATGTCTCTGTTACTGCTGACACATCTTCTGCCACTCACAGCGACATTGAAACAATGCGTCTTTAGCTCCAGCATCTCCAATGGTTACTCAACTGTCCGTCTGGTTCCGTTGCCTCAATCTCCAATGAAGCTATTGCTTGTCTCTTTAATAGTCCATGTTGAATTGTGGACTCCGACTCTACTCATCATATCACTTCTCTGAAACCACCTCAGTACTTGTCATCTCTGCATCCCAAGTTTATCACCGTAGCTAATGATGACATCACTCCTATCTCCAGCTCTGCTGATATGCCTCTCAGCTCTTCTATCTCTCTTCGCTCGATCCTTCATGTCCCGGACTCCCCTTTCAATCCACTTTATTAGTCGCCTCACTGATGACCTTGACTGCTCTATCACCTTCATGTCTTCTTCTTTTGTGATGCTGGATCGACAGACGCAGAGTATCATTAGTAAAGGACGACTGTGCAACGAGTTCTACCTTCTTGACGTTTCTCCCACCATTCTCTCATCTGCCAGCTCTGCAGAGTGGCATCGATATCTTGGGCATGCCCTCTTCCATCCTCAAGAAGGGCTCTTCTTGACCTACCTCTTCCGACGTTTTCCTGCGACTCATGTATTTTTGGAAAACAACATCGTTCTTCTTTTCTTGCTCAATGTACTCGGAGCGCTATTACTTTTGATTCAGTGCATTCAGATGTTTGGGGCCCGTATAAAATTATAAGTCATTCTGGTTATCGCTATTTCATTACTTTTATTGATGATTACTCTCGTATGACGTGATTATATTTACTTCATGATTGCCCAGATCTTACTCGTGTGTTTCTTGCATTTATTCTTGAAACTTGTACTCAATTTTTCCGCACCATTAAAACTCTCCATACAGACAATGCACGAGAATACAACAGTCATGCCTTTGATGATCTCTGTGCTGAGTTTGGGATCATCAATCAAACCTCTTGTGCTTATACCCCCCCAATCCCCAATAGAATGGTGTGGCGGAGCGCAAGAATCGACATCTTCTTGATGTTTCTCGCTCCCTCATGTTTTAAATGCAGGTTCCCAAGACTTAATGACACTTTGCTGTCTCTACGACATGCTATCTCATCAATCGTCTGCCTTCCTTTGTTTTTAACTATGCCACTCCGTTCAGTCTTCTCTTTCCCTCCACACCGCCCTTCTCTCTCACACCGCGGATATTTGGATGTACCTTTTATGTCCATAATCATGGTCCTGCCCCTGACAAGCTTGTTTCCCGGGCTACCAAATATATGTTTGTTGGTTACTCCCGTACTCAGAAAGGTTATACATGCTACTCCCTCACTGATCGCAAGGTTATTGTGTCCGTTGATGTTACTTTTCTGGAAGTCAACCTTTCTACTCTCCTCCTTCCTCTTCTCCTACACCGCCGTTATTTCCCGGCCCTGCCATCCCTGTTACTACTCCTCTCCCACCACTCCTCCCAACCCGGTTCCCGTACCGGACAAACCACCACTTCTTCGTATCTACACTCGCCTCCCTCCTCGCTTGGACGCCCCTTCACAGTCGCCTTCAATCTCCGGTGCCTCGCGACCTGCTTATCTGGCTCCTATCTCTACAATACATCTCCAAGCGAATTATGTATCCTTGCATCGCCTCTCCCCGACGCTTCTACAGTTTACAACTTTTTTATCCTCCATCTGTATACCTAACTCTGTGCAGGAGGCTCCTCAGCATCCGGGCTGGCATGCGGTAATGAATGAGTGAATGACTGCCCTCTGGGCTAATCAAACCTGGGATCTGGTGTCCCTTCCTCTGGGGCAGACTTGTGTTGGGTGTAAACGGTTCTTCACGATCAAACATGCTCCTAATGAGAAAATTGTCCTTAACGTTTGTATTGTGGCTCGTGGGTTTACTCAGCAACATGATGTCGATTATGATGAGACCTTTTCCCCAATTGCAAAGTTAAACACCGTTCGTGTCCTGATCTCTTTGTTTGTCCATCGCCAGTGATTATTACGTCAGTTAGATTAGATTTCAAGAATGCTTTTCTTAATGACGAACTTTAAGAAACTATCTACCTGCAACGGTCTCCCGGGTTTGAGATCACGGGGGAGTCACTTATTTGTCACCTGCAGAAATTGATTTATGCTCTCAAACAGTCTCATTGTGCATGGTTTAACAAGTTCAGTAAAGTTGTCCGTGATGTTGGATTTACTCGGAGCTCGACAGACTTCTCTCTCTTTACTCGTCATCAAAGAACAAGCACTGTTCTCTTAGTTTATGTCGATGACATTGTAATTACGGGAGATGATTCAAAAAGGATACAAATGATCAAACATCACCTGAATTCAGTTTTTCAGATAAAAGACTTGGGGAATCTTCAGTACTTCCTTGGCCTAGAGATTGTATGACGTCCTAATCTCCTTGTTCTATCCTAACAGAAGTATTGTCTTGATCTTCTTCATGACACTGGCTATTTTGGATTCAAGCCTATTGATACTGCTATGAATGTCAATCACAAGCTGTGTGCTCATGCCTCTGACACCGATCGACTTCTTCCAAATCCGGAGTATTAGCGACGTCTTATAAGAAAGTTGATTTTTGTTACAATTACAAGAACAGACATCTCATTTACTGTTGGGGTTGTTAGGCGATTCATACACTCTCCACAGATGTCTCACCTCCTGGCGGTCGAGTGTATCCTAAGATATTTGAAGACAGCTCCGGGACAAGGGCTTACATACAAAACCTCTTCCTCTTCCACTCCGACGTTGGTTGCTTATTCAGATGTTGATTTTGCTGGTTCCCTGGATGATCGACGTTCCACAAGCCGATTCTGTACATACTTTGGAGGACATCTTATTACCTGGCGCAGGCGCAACAATAAACAATCTGTGATTGCTCGCTCTTCAACCGAAGCTGTGTATTGTTCGATGACATATGTTGTATTTGAGCTTACATGGTTAGAAATTCTCCGAGATTATTTAGGAGTCAAACTTTCCTCACCATCTACTTTATTTTGTGACAGTCAAGTGACTGCACATTTCCAAGAATCCTGTGTTCCCTGAGCGGTCTAAACACATTGAAGGTGACTGTCACTTTATTCGGGAGAAAGTTCAAATGGAGAATATAGAGTTGAAACATGTTCCAACTATTAATCAAGTTACTGATATCCTCACAAAGGCATTACCACGTGCGTTATATTGTCAGTTCTTGTCCAAGCTGGGAGCTTATGATTTGTATGCTCCAGCTCACGGGGGAGTGTTAGAAAAGAAACCTGTAATGGCCCAAAGAAAGACCCATTTTGGACCCTCTTCCTCCTTATGTCTTTAGTCCCACATCTTAGATTGTGATGTAAACTCGATTTAGGGTTCTCAAGAATAAATTTTTTAATCAAATATTTTACTAGTTTTAAAATAGAAAATTAGATTTGAAAATCGATGTTGAGTTTTAAATTTTGAAGAGAAGCCGAGCGGCCCAAAATCGAAGCTTTGCACGTGAAATCACTCCCAACGTCCGAATTTCGAGAAAGCCGTTAATTGTTATTTGGAAGAAAACTCTTCAACTATTTAATGAGTTGAATCGTCGCGAGACTGGTAAATCCACAAGCATAAATCACAAACCAAAGTATGTACAGATACTGGATGATCACGTGATTGTAGGGGGATAGGAGACTCACGATATACGCAGCTCGAGTCTACGTCACCTATGGTGTGGGACTCATCACTAGCCAACTCCATCTTCGGGAGAATTGGAATCGAGACCGTGCCATCCAAGGTGAGTGTTTCATTGTTATTATGTTCTTCTTCCTGGAGTAGGGGCTCGGGAAGAAACTCAATGACTATAGTTGATGATTCAGTGGTGGCGAGTGGAATCTCTACTTCAATTGGGATGACATAACTGGGAGGAAGAAACTCTTCTTTCTGGAGCTGGGGCTCAGGAAGAGTCTCCTCGATTGAAGGGAGTGACAATAATTGAGGATAAGGTGTTTGTGGGGGAAACGAGTTTAGAAAGATGACTATTAAAATTTTGAAACGTGAGTTCCACCGATTGATATGTACTTGAGAAGTGATTAGAAAAAACATATAGTTCGTGCATTTTTATTTCAAGGTTGTGCCCATCGACGCACAATCCATTCAGACTCTGCTTGAGGTCTGCAGTGACAAAGTCAACGCTTCTCATTAACTTTTTAAGTCGCTCGTCCATATCTTCCATTTTCTTAAATTATTATTACTATTATTATTTTTTAAATAAGATAAAGTTTTTTTAAAATGAAAGGACATAACAAATTTTTTTATTATTCTTAATTTTTTTGTTTTTAGAATAAAATTATAAATATTTAAAAGAGCTTTGTTTTTTAATTTTTTTTGAAATGCGGATCGCGTGATTCGCGATAGAAGCGAATCACAACGCTCTGATACCAAACTGATGTAAACTCGATTTAGGGTTCTCAAGACTAAATATTTTTAATCAAATATTTTACTAGTTTTAAAATAGAAAATTAGATTTGAAAATCGATGTTGAGTTTTAAATTTTGAAGAGGGGCCGAGCGGCGCAAAATCGAAGCTTTGCACGTGAAATCACTCCCAACGTCCGAATTTCGAGAAAGCCGTTAATTGTTATTTGGAAGAAAACTCTTCGACTATTTAATGAGTTGAATCGTCGCGAGACTTGTAAATCCCCATGTATAAATCACAGGCAATAATTTATGAAATAACGACATTTAAAATAGATTGAACGTTCGAGGCAAGCTTTACTAATTAGATGATTTGCATACGATTAAGCTAATAATCGGAGCACGATAAAAGGGAGGAGTTTACCCAAGCGTATCCAGTTCTATTGCGGGGAAGTGGCCCCTTTTCAATCACGCGCCTGGATGGAGAAGCTGTTTCTCCTACTAGATTTGTCGGACGAACGGATTGTCGGAGGGGATGTTGAAGTCGACGACAATCCTAGCTGTGGGGTGTCATGAACAGCCAGGCCAGCCACCGGAATAAGTGCCCATGGTCAACGGTACAAGCCAGAAACCAGGTCGTCAGAAGAGGTGTCGACGTCGACGACGACCTAGAACGCGAATGGTGGAGCTTGGCGTGTCGGGTGGGGGTTTTCCTGCACGCCGATCGTGGAAGACGGGGAAGCGGTCGGCCACGAATATTTGCGTCGGATGGAAGGCTCCGCCGGACGACCTCTCTCCTGGATGCAGACGATGGCAACTTGGATCGCTGGACGGGCGACTTCTTTCACGGGAGATCCTGTTGGTTAACAAAAGAAACGATTTTGAAATCGTTTTCCTGTTATTCTTCCAGCCACCTTTCCTTCTCATAGGTGACCCTTTTAATGAGCCAAATAATTTTATTTTTATTTGTTTCCAATTCTCAAGGTGGTCTTTTAGCAAGGAGCCAAACTTTACATATTTTATTGATTCCTAAAAACTCACGGGAGAACAAAATCTGCCCTTGATAATTCCATATGCATATATATTTCCCAAATATCTTTACTGGTTAATTTCTCTTACTTGGAAATGATTTGATTTTGAATTAGCAACCTTATGCATTCATAATTAGGGTAAGCTTGCCTCTTACGTCCTAATTATTCAAAATTACCGGACCTATTTATTCAGGGTCTTATCGGGCGGTCAAACCGATGAGCCAAAACAAGTACATGAATGAGGACGAGTACATGAAATGAAAACGAGTACGTGAAATGAAATACAAAAATAAATATATGGGAAAGAACTACGATGCGACAAAGGATGCATCAGATTGGGATGTATCTTCATCCTTTTCTTCTTATATTAGTGTACAAATACTTGTATTTAAAGATTAATTGAAGAAATAAAATTTCATTTTTATTTAAAATTTCATTTTGGGTGTCTCTACATTTACCATTCCTTTTCTGCTTACGCGCGAGTTATATTGCGCTTGTTTTAAATCTCTAACATCCTTAGAAAGGTGTACGCATTACACTGACACGCTAATGTCCTTGCGTCGAAATATTTACGACATCTTCCTAGTGTTAGAAATATTGCTCACATATTTACCCTTCTCGAATACGTCAATTATCCTAAAATCATTAATTGCACTGGACATTTCCAATTTGGCTTTCATGTCCAACCTAACCCAAAAAATAATTTAATTACTTCAAATTAAGCCGAGAACCAGCTGTCCACTGCCTCCTAAAATCTCCATGTATGTTTTAAATGACCTAATTCTGCAATTTTTGCCTCAAGTCATCTACAAGTTGGCTGCCCTAAAACGGTGGAAAGGAATTTTTCTTTAATTGTGATGGGGAACGTCCTAATAATCCTTTGTGTAGGTTTTACTTAACCTAATTTCTCAAAGGGAGTCATGATCCAACTAAAAGTTGGCTTCCCTTCCTACAATATCTTCAATGTTTTGCATGAGATACCTATATTTGATGCATTCTATCCCTTCTCCCTCACATGGACTACGTAATATAGGAAAAATTCAACTTTCTACCGTTCAAGTTCACTATTTTTAAGCAAACTCGTGAAATAGGAGTATCAACATCATATATGTTTTCAGAAACTCTCTTTATCATTTAGAATGTGTAACAACCCGTTTTTAATATAGGTTATAATAATAATAAAAAATAATAAACAATCTAATCTACCCCATATAACCCGTGCCCCCCCCCCCCCCCCCCGCTTCTATTTCTCCCGCAGGTCGCATATCCCGTCTCCCGATCCTGCACAACTGCGACTCCCTGCTTTTGCCGATGCCTCCTCTAGATCCTCCTCCGTCTCTGGCCGCCACCTTCTCCTCTCGTTGTCGATGTCTCTTCCTCCTGCCATGGCCGGCTGCTTCAGCTCCTTCTTTGCAAGCGCCGACAACCTCTGTTGCTTCTTCTCCCTCAGTCTGACGACAACAATCTCCCCCCTTGCTTTGGGCGGCAGTCCCTCCTCTCCTAGTGCCGACAACGCCACCTCTTCTTCGATTAGCGAGGGCAACGATCCTTCTCCTCCTAAGGGCCCGACATCAGCTTCCTCGCTTCCTTGCCTGCGTTTTCGCCTATGGTTTCCTTCCATCACCCCGTTGGGACCGGATTTGACTTCTTTTGGGTAAGATTTCTCCTCCACCACCTCTATTCAGTTTTGCCCTAATCTTTCTTGAAATGATTCGTGCCCCAAATTTCATATATCTTGTGTTTCGCCACTTTTGCACCTCTTATAATCATCTAACCATTTTGTATTCGTGATTTCTGACGCCTCTCCTCGATTCAAGTGGCGGGAATTATCCAAGTCCTCTCCAAATTAGGGTTTTTCCATACCCAAGCGCCGCCAAGTCTCTGTCTCCGTGTGGTGTCTCCTCTCCCCTCACTTTTGAGGGAGGTAAATCGCTAACTCTCTTGTGCTTTAAGTTTTATAAGTAAGTCCCCGTGTTAGCGTAAATTTCCGTCTTGCCAAATATCAATTGTGATTGTTCTTGAACATGTTTGCTTGGGGTCCTTGATTGTTGCTTGCGCCGGTTAGCCGCCTCTGTCAGATTCAGTCTCCTTCAGGAAAGTAGAGATCATTTCTCTCTTGCAAACATTGAACTTAATTGTCTTGTCTGATCTTATGTTTATATGAATTCACCCTTAATTGCTTGTTTCGTCAAATAAATTTAGACCTCGAATCCCTAAATAGACTTGTTATCAGTTTGAGGTTCGCGCGATAAGAATAACACGAGTTGTGAATGTAAATGATGATATTTGGATAATTGAAAGACGAGTTAGTGAATGATAGTTAATTGGATATTCAATTAGATAATTTGCATCTCATTTGATGAATAATTTGAAGAATCGTAGAGCGTTAATCACTAACAACATTGTCACGATAATAATTATAATGAATTCAGGTTAGCAAGTATATGATTGGTGTTTTGATATATCACGCTCGTATGACATTTTTTTAACTTGGAAAAATGCTTGTGCCAAATGACGATTTAACCTTGATCTGATCTTTCACTTTAAGTGTTTGCGTTTCTGTTTAAATTCACTAAAGTATGAATCATGTAACTCATAATATCATAAACAAATATTGAAATGTATTGGGGTCACTTGGGTTGCAGCCCTCACGGTTGTACCGGTCGGGTCCCATTAAGACTCCTTGAGCCGGGCCTGAGCCGTGACAATGGTCACGACAAGCAAGAATTTTTTCTAATAAGACTTGTATTTGGACTGAGTGTGAACCATGCACACCCACTAAAAACACCCATACTTTTCATTGATTACAACTTATGATATTGTATGATCAATATATATTATTCTCCGGAGTACTCTCTTGATTCTAGTTATTTCTATCGACTCATTTACTTGTCTGTTTTGGTAGCATCGCTTCATGAAAACTGGTACTTGTATATTTCTGTTTCTATTGTTTTGTATTTTACTTTGCTCACCTGATTATTTTAATGTTCTGAGGCTTTTTTTTTTATTTTGGAATTGCCATATCGTTCGTGCTGCGCCGCCAGGTTCTTGAGCCCGTTTTGCGTCAAACTTCTGTTTGCATAGATTGATCTTCCCTCAGTGTCAGGTTCCATGTTTATGTTTCATTTCTTTTACTGCCAGACGTTTCTTCTATGTGATAAATATGATTAATAAATCATGGACAACTGATAGGATAAATATTATATGTACTAGAACTTAACATCATTTGCATATTCATCCGCTTTTGAATCATAATTGCATGAAATCTGTAGCAGTTCCCTGAAAAATATGATTTTTTACAAAATACATGTGCATTTAAAATTCTCACTGTTTTAAACTCTAAAAGCTTTCACATAAAAATCAATATGTTTTTTTTAAAAGTAATTATTTTAAACCTACTAACAGTGTCTCTACATCCGCCTTAGCAGACATGGTTTTCTTTCCGCCCATGTCTGTGACATCACGGCCCGCCAGAATCGCACTCTAACTTTTGTTGAGATAGGTCGTGACAGAATGTTACAGAAATGGGAAAAATCCAAGAATCAAACCTAGGTTTTACTGTCCTTTATACGAAATTAAGAAATGGAGGTTTTGGCATCAAAAATTCCTTCAAAAACTTTTGCACATCCCATAACATGCATAGAAATAGAAAATATCCAAAATACAAATCTAGGGTTTTCGACCTTATGTAATCCAAGCTAAATCTTCACATAGGAATGAAAATGAGTGGAGAGGGAAGGATTACCTTGCTGTTGGAGAAAAAATTATGAGAATCAGATATTTGAGGTGTCAGAAAGGAGTGGTGTCTAGTGGCAGTCGAGCTACGTGCATCTGGAGTGAAGAACCCGTGAGCAAGAAGAGGGAAATGTAGAGGGCTCGGTTCCTGGTTCATTTTATCGTGACCCCCCTTCTCTCCTTCCATGACACACCATTAATTTTCATGAGTGAGTAACTTAGACTGATCACCTCTTCTAATCTAGCGGTGGTTTGTGAGTCACTTAGACCCGATGCCTCTTGGAGGATTAGTGTTGGTGGATCTTGGGGGATAGGTGGCGTGCCTAACTGCTGCTCGCTTGATCGTGTGCGGGGGTGGTAGAGAGATGATCGATGCACTTGGAAAGTGTAGTAATGACCTAATAATGATGGTCCATGAGGGAAGTCTGTTGTGCCATGAACTGAGGAGAAATGATTCTATCGGGTTTCTTGGGTGTTTTGTGTTAAGCTGCAGCCTTATCATTTCCCATTTCCTGAAATTCCTCTTGATATTATGCCTCCCACCTACTTGATTCAAGGCTACAAAAGTCCAGCCGGTTCATGCCTTTGAATCCAACTTGTTCTCTTTTCTTTGGCCAGCCCTAATGCCTTAGTTGATGTGTTATTTTAACACCTACGCATAGTAGGAATGAAATGCAAAAAATTAATTCATTGCATTTTTGATGTACACAGTTACATAATTTTTGTAGTCACAAAATTAAAATTTCCTAATATCATAAAATGATGCGTAATAAACTACTGTTTACCTATTTATGCTCATCGTCACATCACATGGTGTAATTCTCTAGACATAACCAAACATTCGTAGGCTCTTCAGGGCAAGAGTAATAGACCGTGCCCACGAGAGATAATTAGATTCATCCAAGCACGTTGTAGTAATTTGAGGCATGTTGTGGTCATGGCTTGCCCAGATAGATCCCACGGAAAGGAAGAGACCCCGACTCCTGATGAGATAGTAAGGGATTCTTCGTTCCCCAACATGATGGTCTAAGAACATAAATCAAGGAATCAAAGGAACGAAATGGGTCTTTAGGATTTGCTCATGGAAAGAGGGAAAGACTAAGATTCATTAAGATTCTTAATCCAACCCACGTATCCAGTCTTAATCCGTGATGAGATAGAGGAGAAAAAATCATCTCATCAAAAAAAGAAGAGGGAACAACGCCGAAAATAAGGCTTAGACCTTCATTTCTGTCTTCAGTTCAAGGGGGTTAGTCGTCGACTGACTAAAGACAAGCAAGCACTTGCGGTATGACTGAGCGTGGTTATGCCGGCTTGGCGAGGTCGACCCGAGATGATGGAAGTGGAGCGAGGAGGCTGGAGATCGAAGTGATACACGGTTGAGCGAGATCGAACAGGTCGCGCTTGCGGGAACGAGTGCTTGCGGGACTCAGTTTACGCCTTAAGGAGGCTCTGATACCATATTGGAATGTTTTGAAAAATACTCTCCTAATTACAAAGGATTTCACACCTATATATATGAGTGAAGAAAAATAATGGAGTGGATAGAAATACATGAAGTAGAAAGTGTAGGCAGTAACTAGTAATAAATGCTAACGCTAATAAATCAATAGTTAATATTAGGAGTAGTTGCTTCCTGGCTCAAGAATTCTCAATCACAATAGATTTACAACATTAATCAATGGTTCACATCATTTTTAATAGTTGTGTAGTCCTTGTAAAACATATCTAAAGCAGGATATCTTGGTGTATATTTTTTGCAGAAGATAATTTCAATCATCAAGTTAGAATTATGGAGATATTTTCTAGGAAGTAAAGGGTTTCAAATTAGTTGAACGAAGTCCAAATGCATGCTATGTAATTTAATTAAGGCTGGTTGATTGAGATGGAGCAATGCCTTGACTGTACTACATGATAAGACAATATCATAGAAACCTAAAGGTAAGTTTTGTAAAATCACAATTGGGTTGATGTATATTAGTGTTGGGTAATAAAAAACATTGATATTTAAGTTAAATGTGATGGCATTGAGAGCGGTAAGATGTATTTTTGACAAAACTAAGAAAATATTAATTAAACAATGATACTATTAAATAAATAATGATGGTGTCATCTATTGAAGATAATTCATTAGAATACAAACTTGGCTATCATAGAGTTAGTGGCAAAGAAGTGAGTAATAGAAAGTATAGACCCTAGGTTATATGAATAGTTGCTGTTGAAGATGATTTACATAGTTTTAAATTACACATCATGCAACACTTTATAGGATTGAATGGTAGATGAGATTCTTAAAATTGACCAAAAGTACTTTGGATAAAGATATTTATGATTACATTGCTGACTTTTCAGGAGAACTAATGAATTAAAATCAGAAATTGAAATCCCCGATGATGTTGTTAAAATGTTTAAGCAGTTCTGGTCAGATTTGAAGGACACTCCACTCAAAGGTATTAAATTTTCACATATCATACTTCTTTAAAATTTAAGAATATAAACTTCATGCTCAAGCTTTGTTCACCATGGAGGGGTACCAAAACATATTGCATATGTTAAAACATGCTTCTTCTAAAATGTAACATTTCAGGAAGAAATGCTATTCTTCAAGGAATTTGTCCTCAAGTCTTTGGTCTTTTCACAGTGAAGCTTGCAGGTATACATAATTCAAGTTATGCTGTAGTATATTTATTGAAATTGAATTGCATTTCTGGTATTGCTTATGTTTATATATTTTATGCCTAAGGGCCTCTGCTAAGTAATCTATTTTACTCAGATATAGCCATATAGGTTCTCATAACATCAATAACCTTATCTCAAATTTTTGTGTCAGGGTTTATGAATTCTCATTTTTAATTTGTTCCTCTCGGGCCCTGATAGTCTGTTAGAGATTTTAAGCCTTAATTGTGCAAAAAAAATTGAACAACTTTCATATATGTTATTTTGCGTTTACCGCTTTCTTTATCTAATCCTTCAACACAAACTCTATTTACTCCCAACCAACACCCTGCCATAGCCCAGACAATATCATCCCGCCAAACCCTACTACTTCCTGTACGAACCTCCTAACAGCCTCCCCCTCCCCACCGTGAGCCTCTCCCTTTTCCCAGTTACCAAACAGCCGACCTCCACTCCTTAACAGCCATTCAGAATTCCTCCCAAGCCTCCAGCAGTCCCGACCCTACTCCCGATGTATTCCTCCTATTGCATCCACCTCGAATGCCCCCACCATCCGCTTTTGCCGCCTCCAACATGTGTGAATTGTGGTAACAATCATTTCTTTGTTGTTTATTTTGGTAACTTATATTGTGGTGGATATCTAGTTTATTGTGCTATTAGTTCATTTTGTCATACAATTTGCGGGACATATTCTGTGCGTGCTTAAATAATTGCGCCCCCGTCGAATTAAAGTTGATATTTCTGCTGCAGTATGGAAACCGTGCGGTCTGGCGGCTTGTCTCTGGCGGTTTGGAGACCGGGCGGTCTGGCGGTTTCACTCTGGCGGCTTGATAGTCGTGCGGTCTGGCGGCTTCTCTCCAGTGGCTTGGTAGCCAGACGGTCTAGCGTTCTCCTAGCCTATGGCGGTTTCACTCTCCTAGCCTCTGGCGGTTTCACTCTGTCTAGCCTCTGGCGGCTTGTCGTTATGGTCGGGCGGTTAGCCTTTTAGTCTAACAGCGCGACCTGTGCTGTCTGGTTTTGTCTAGCCGCTTGTCACCGTAAATGTATTGAGTTTCACATTGCTTATTTGTAATCTCTCTTTTCTCCTCCATTCTATAAAAGGCAGACTATGCCTTTGTAATAGATACACTTTTTGGAAATAAAAACTCTACTACTGTCCATTTTTCGGTTTCTCTTTTTCTATTCGCACATGGTATCAGAGGAATCGATCTTTTCCACCTGATTTTATGAGCTTCTTCTGTCCGCTCGGTTTGCCCTTTCTTCTTGCGGTCTGTTCGCGCGGCTTCCTTTTCTTCTGTGAGCTTCATCTGTCCGTGCGGTTTGTCTCTGCCCGCGCGCCCTCTCTGTCCGAGCGGCCTGTTCACGCGGTTTGCCTTTTTCTGTTCTCTGCTCGCGCCTGTTTTCGCAACATCTCCATCTCCCCGCGACCTGTTTGCCTGTTTGCGCGACCTCTCTTTCCCTGTTCGTGCGGTCTCTTTGTCTGTTCGCGCGACCTCTTTGCTTGTTCGAGAGGCTTCTTTTCTGTTCGCTCTCTTATTCTCTATGGCTCTCTCCGATTTCTCTACTACCACTACTCCACCGGCCAATGAGACGGGAGTGGTTCAAGTCACTGCGTCTCTTCACCTGGCGGACACCCTATACGTGCCGCAGTTTCCATGCAATTTGTTATCTGTTACTTCTCTTTGCAAGCAACTACAGTGCTCCGTCACGTTCACCCATATTTCTTGTTTTTTTAGGATCCGAGCTCGCAAAGGATGATTGCTACTGGGACTGAGAGCGACGACCTCTACTTCCTAGACAATGTATCTGCTCTATTCGTTTTTTCGTCTTCTTCTACGGATCTTCTACAATGATATTTTCGCCTTGGTCATCCTCCTCCACGACTTTTTCGCCAACTTCCGCCCCACCTACCTCCGCACAGTCCTCTCAACTGTGACGCCTGTCAGCTTGGCAAGCATCATCGCTCCTTCCCGCCGAAGCAAGGTCGGGGCTCTTCCCGTCCGTTTGATCTCGTTCACTCCGATGTCTGGGGTCCTGCTCCTACCCTCACCGTAGGTCGGGGTAGTTCATATTTTGTAACTTTTATTGATGATTTATCTCGCTGTACGTGAGTGTATCTCTTAAAAGATCACTCAGAATTATTCTCTGTATGAACATCTTTTTACTTTATGATTAAAACTCAGTTTAATGTCTCTATTAAAATTGTTCGCTCTGATAATGACAGAATATCTTAGTCATGATTTTTCTTCTTTCTGTATGCAAAATAAGATTGTTCATCAAACTACCTGTGTCTATACCTCACAGCAAAATGGCATGGCGGAGCGCAAAAACCGTCACCTCCTTGATGTCGATTGCACTCTGATGACACAGATGCAGGTTCCTCGCTCCTATTGGGGCTATGCCGTTCTCATCTCCTGCTATCTTATCAATCACATTCCCTCCACAGTTCGCCACAGTCAAACCCAATTCTCCATTCTCTATTCGGGCAAGGATCCGTTTCCTCTCCCTCTGCGTATCTTTGGGTGCACAGCTTTTGTGCACACTCCCTCCGCTACCCGTGACAAACTCTCCCCATGTGTCACCAAATGTGTCTTTCTGGGTTACTCTAACACTCAGAAAGGTTATTGTTGTTTTGACCATGTTCTTCGCAAGCAGTTCGTCTCCGCGGACGTAACCTTCTTTGAAAATGCATACTATTTCTCTTGCGACTCCTCTCTTCCTGATGTCCTGCTTCTCCTACCATCCCCTCTGTCCCATCTACACCTACCGAGATTTCTCCTCCTCCGCCGTGTCCACCGTCTCCTCCTCCTCTCTCTCCGCCTCCTTCCTCTTCTCCGCAGCCGTCTCTCTACTCCCGGGCCAGCTCTCTCCGCCATGGATGCACCAGATACTGAGGAACACGCCGATCTGGATCTTCCCATTGCTCTTCGCAAAGGGGTGCAGACATGTACCATCACTCGCTTGCTGCTGTTGTTTCCTATGCTCGTCTTACTCCTTCTCGCAGGACTTTTGCGTTGGCTATCTCTGTCACTGTCACTCCCCGCACCTACCAGGAAGCCCTTGCTGTTCCTCATTGGAAGACTGCCATGGATGAGGAAATTGCCACCCTCACTAAGCGGGGTATATGGATCCTTGTTCCTCCTCCGTTGGGCTCCGATGTTGTTAGCTGTCGCTGGGTCTTTGTTGTGAAGTTCAGTCCGGACTGCATTGTGGATCGTTACAAGACACGTCTTGTCGCAAAAGGCTTCACTCAAACTTATGGTGTTGATTACTTTGACCCCTTCTCTCCCGTTGCTCGTTTGAGCACTATTCAGGTACTCCTCTCCGTGGCCGTCAATAAAGATTGGCCCATTTCCCAACTGGATGTCAAGAATGTCTTTCTCTATAGTGATCTCCAGGTGGATATCTACATGGAGCAACCTCCTGGTTATGTTGCTCCGGGGGAGACAAATGTATGCAGGCTGAATAAGGTCATCTATAGCCTAAAACAAATCCCTCAAACTTGGTTTGACAAGTTTAGCGGCATTGTGGCGGCCGCGAGTTTTACAAGAAGTTCTGCTGATCACTCATTGTTCATTCGTAAAACCTCCTTGGGTCTGATGGTTCTTGCCGTATATGTGGATGATATTTTTCTCACTGGAGATGACCAGGCTGGGGTAGCCTTGACAAAGAAACATCTCCGTCAACATCTGGTCACGAAGGATATTGGCTCCCCAAAATACTTTATGAGGATAGAAATCTCTCGAAAGCTCAACTCCTTTGTCCTCTCCCACGTAAGTATGCTTTTGATCTTCTAAAATAGATAAGGTTGACTGGGGCTAAACCTGCCCGATGCCTCATGGCTACTGGAGAAGATAAAACCTGTACAGATGACTCACCTCCTCTATCAAATATTACGAGGTACAGACGTCTGGTCGGCTAACTCATTTATCTCACGGTAATCAGACTCAACATCTTCTACGTTGTAGGCAAGGTTAGCCAGTTCATGCAAGCTCCTAGGGAGTGCCATCTACAATCTGCCATGAGGATATTGGAATATATTAAAGCGACGCCAGATAAAGGACCACTGTTTCAGAAGAATGGTCATTTAAAGGTTGAAGCGTACTCAGATTCTAGCTATGCTGATGACAAAGGAGATCGCAAGTCCCCATCGGGCTTTTGCACATTTGTGGGGGGAAATCTTATAAGCTGGAAGAGCAAAAACAGTCGGTCGTCTCCAGGGCTAGTGCCGAAGCTGAATATCAGAGTATGACGTCAACCATTTGTGAGTTAAAGTGATTACGGGCTCTCATGATGAACTTAGGAGAAATCTAAAATCATCCTCTACCTATGTTCTGCGACAACAAGGCCGCTATATATATTTCAAAAAATCCGGTATTTCATGAGAGAACAAAGCACATCGAAGTTGACTGTCATTTCATTAGAGAAGAGATCATGAAGAAACAGATTTGCACTCCGTTCGTTACTTCAGACAACAAGTTGACAGATGTCTTCACCAAACTTATGTCCGCTTCCTTCTTTCACATTTGCGACAAGCTGTGCATGATTGAAGGCTAAGTTATCAAAGGCGCAAGGCGCACCGAGGCGCAAAGGGACCCTGGAGCCTAGGCGCAAGGCGTAGACGCGCGCTTGAGACACGTAAGGCGTAAAAAAAAGGGAAAAAGGAAATTGAGCGAATTGAGCTTCCAATTAGCTGAACTTGTGCGAATTGGGCGCCCAATTCGCTGAAATTGTGCGAATTGGGCGCCCAATTCGCTGAAATTGTGCGAATTGGGCGCCCAATTTGCTGAAATTGAGCGAATTCGCGGAATTTCAGCGAATTGGACGCCCAATTCGCTCAATTTCAGCGAATTGGGCGCCCAAGTGCGCCTAGGGGGTGCCTCGGGTGCGTCTAAGATCATGCTTTTGCCCTTATCAATTTTTTTCTTTTTAAAATACCTTGAAAGGCCCGGGCGCGCCTGAGAGCCTGTAAGGCGCCCGCCCAGGCGCGGCAGGGCGCGCCTGTGGCACATCGCCCACCTCAGCTGTGCTGAGGCGCGGTGGGCTGCGCCCGGCGCCTCAGGCGCGCCTAAGCGCGCGCCTTGACAACTAAGCTTGAGGGGGAGTGTTGCAGTATGGAAACCAGACGGTCTGGCGGCTTCTCTCTGGTGGTTTGGAGACCGGGAGGTCTGGCGGTTTCACTCTGACGGCTTGATAGCCGGGCGGTCTGGCGGCTTGGTAGCCGGGCGGTCTAGCGTTCTCCTAAACTTTGGCGGTTTCACTCTCCTAGCCTCTGGCGGTTTCACACTATCTAGTCTCTGGCGGCTTGTCGTGATGGTTAGGCGGTTAGCCTTCTAGTCTAACCGTGCGACTTGTACGGTTTGGTTTTGTCTAGCCTCTAGTCACCGTAAATGTATTTAATCCCACATTGCTTATTTGTAATCTCTCTTCTATTGTATAAAAGGGAGACTATACTTTTGTAATAGATACAATTTTTGGAAATAAAAACTCTGTTATTGTACATTTTTCAGTTTCTCGTTTTCTATTCACACAATTTCTTTTTCTTACATTAATTATTTGCAACCGCGCTAGACTCTGCTATTTTCTATAATATTTAATTACTTGTTGTAATTTTGCGGACCACTCTCACACTAGCACTCCAATGCATCACATTTAGGGCTGCATTCAGATGGTCCACCCCGTGTTGGCCTTACCACTGCATCACTAATCCAACCAAAGGATTTAAAATATCGTATATTTAGATAGATTGATGATAGCTAATATCACCAACATTAAAATTGCAAATTATGTGCTCGATCTTTATCCTTCTAATTCAAATCCATCCATCTTCTAAATAATATCTCTTTTTTTCCTAACTTTCCACTTAATTCATTAGATGCCTATTTTATTAAAACTATGTCTTCACAAAAAACATACACCAAGACACTTAATTTTAGAATTTTTTGTCTACACAATAAATATAAAAAAGTATGGAATGATTGTTGATCCTTGATGCTCACCAAATAAAATGTTGGTGGTTCGATCAAATGCCTTTTCAATTTCAATATAAGTCACATGAGGACATTTTTTTTGCTTTCTATATTTTGTCGGTAATTTTATCAACTCAAAATTCAAGTTCATGGTAGATCTTTATGACATGAAATCAAATTGTGAAAATGGGATAATTTTTATATGCTTATGATCCATAACTATTTTTCATAGCTTCATTGTCCATCTCTTAAGTTTGATTCCTCTATAATAAATATAATCTCGATTATCTTGTTTGTTCATAAATACTAGTGGCAATGTATTTTTCCTATCTTTGACATCCTCTTAGTCATCAAAATTTCATTGAAAAGACTTGTCAACCAAACCATTTTAATATCCCTCTCCAAATTTCAATAACTATATCATCATGATCTGAAGCCTTAATTATATTTATATTTTCAAAACTAATTGTACTTTACTTTCTTGGATTAATCTATAATTAGCTTATTATTCTATTCATAAAAAGGAAAAAAAGAAAGAAACTTATTTTTTCTGTTCATCATGCTTTTCCAAATTTTTTCCGTACAACTCCCATTTATTAGCATCTCAGGGTAGCATTTGCAGCTCCCTGATTTCTTTATCTTTAATTAAGATTTAATTATCTTCACTTTTAATGTATCTAAATTAAAGTATCTTGACCTTTTCTTTCCCGCCTTAGCTATTTCTTAAGTTAACATACGCCCGATCATTTAATATTTTTTGTAGTTGCATTAACACTAATTGGAGGTGTGCAACATGTTGATACATCTGGGACAAAGGTTCGTGGGGAATCTCACCTCCTTCTTGTTGGCGATCCAGGTATTATGAGTTTTGTTGGAGATCACTGCTTAAGTTTGTTGAGTTTCACATCAAATCATCATCAAGGCACACTAACATTGGAATTACACACACACACACACACGAGCATCTTCGCACGGGATACGAGTCCGTGCTTGATGCTCTCGGGCGGTCTTCGGTCGCATCCAGGCGGGCTTCGCCCGCGATCGATGTGCTCGCATTAAGGCGGGCTGTGCCCGCAACATATACATATGAGTGCTCCAAATGTCCGTAAAAAATATTAATCAATATTACAATTTTTATTTTATAAAAAAATATATGTTTTGATGTAAAAAGATTAATTTCTCTCTCCTTATTACTCCAGTTGTCTCTCTCCCTGTCTTTTTCTTCATTAAATATCTCCCTCTCTCTCCCCCTCTCTTTCCTTATCCCATCGGTTGTCTCTCCCTCTCCCTCTCCCTCCCCCTCTCTCTCTCCCAAATCTCTCCCCTCCCACCCTCTCTCTCATCATCCAACGGCTGTTATCAATGGTTGACTATATCCAATGGTTGGTATCCAATTTTTGGTGTGCCTCAACATATGCATATTGATTTATATATATAAGATATGTAGGCACACACATTGACAAACATATCTGCATACTCACTAAGGTTCGTGGCTGTTTGGCATAATGTCCCTTTGCATAAAATATAATCCAATTGATATTATTAGAGGTATTGTTCACTTTTCTTCAACACAGAGAATGCAAGATTATACCACATGGTCTTTTTTTCATAAGTGCCCTATACATATTTTTTTTTGATGTCACCAATCTCAGAATTACTCCCACCCAATGCACGCTTAACTGCGAAGTCCCTAATAGAATTCCACCACTTGTTCTGAAAAAATGCCTATGAAATTTTTGGGTCCAATTTATTGCTTTAGTGCAATAATTTTTTTTTCCAATTTTGACGAGTAATTTAGTTTATTCATGTTATTATTATTAAATTGAAGTCAGTCATCCTACAAGTCTGTAAGGACATGTCTTTGTCTCCTGCCATGATAACACTTAGATGAGGGTGGTGAGTGTCTTGTGCCAGGGAACTCGGGACAAATGTAACTCTACCAAGTTTCTAGGATGATAGTCCTTTATGTGATAGAATGTGCTTAAATGAACTGAATTACACATTGGAATTGGAAGAAAAGTTATTGTGCTTAAACAATAACTTGAAGCCTCAAATATTACACGCGTCTTTTCAGAGTAAGTAGTATTTTGTTGAGAACTCCATAGTTAAGCGTGTTTTTGGAGGAGGTAATTCTGGGAGGGGTGATCTACTGTGAAATACTCTTAAGTAACCTGTGGAAAATGATAAAATTAGCCATTTTAGTTTAGTGTTCACTGGGTTGAACCTAAGTGGTAAATACTTCTGATATTGTGGTTTGGATTATTAGATAAAACACTTTTTTTAATGTGGATCTCCTTGCAACAGAATGACTCGCACCAGTATCACTTTGAATTGAGGGAAGTGTTCCATCTATCTTTTTTACAAAAAACACCGAAGCTCATTATGAAGATGAAATTATGAATGACGTTCTTTTATGAGTTTGTTATGGGTTATTATGGGTCTCGAGCACCCAATCCTTTTATATTTATTATTTTAAGTGAGTGTTAGGAGTTATGAGTGTTATTATTATCCTATAGCGTATATAAAGGCATGAACATTGTATGCATGGTATGAATGAATGAAGTTATAGTTCTTGTTCCCTTGTGTGAGATCTTTGTTACTCTCTCCTCTAACGAGCAATCCCGCATAGGCAGTCGTGGTTCCAGCTCCATAGTATCCTCCACCACCGTCTTCTCCACCTCCGGCCTCTCCTCCGATAACATTCTAAGGCCCATAACATCTGATATCAGAGCCATTCGTTCCTCCCACAGAACATAACATCCATCCTCGCTACCTCAACCCTCCAGCCGCTTCCTCGAGGCGAGCTTCGCCATAGTTCTTCGGGAGAACCACACTGGACATCAACCCGCCGCTACTTCATCCAGACAACTACAACTTCAACCTACAACTCCTTTATCGATGAGACCACAAGTTGCTGCGTGCCTGTGTCACTTATCGGCATCGATTCAGCGCCCTGCCCTACATTTCCCTTCCTCCAGCGCCATTGATGGATCCCCATCACCCTCCAAAACGTCCCGCATCCCCTCCGCCATCGCAAGGTCCCCCAAAGACCATTGCCAACGTTCAACGAGACCTTATCTCGCCTTCTCTTGCGCTGCATACTCCACGCTGCATCCCTCTCGAGCCCAACCTAGCCGCCTGTTGTTTTCCATCGAGTCCCCCGCTAGACACTCGCTTCTGTTCCCATTTTAACCCGCATCGCTCTCTTGAGCCTACAAAACCGCCAATCCCTCTTTTATTTTTTTAAATATATTTCACATATCCTGCTTTCAAAACGTATTTCAGAAAGCCACAACCTCTTATTATTTCGTCGAGCCCACTCCCGCCTAATCCAGAATATCGACCAACAAATTATTTCCTCCTTCCCGTTCTTTTTTTCTGCATTCCTCCCATTTTCTCCTCTATTTATCTCCCACGCCTACGCCTATTTTTATTATCAATATTGGGCAGCGACACGGCTTCCGTGACAACTACCAACAAGCTGCTTCAGAGGACTTAAATTGCCCCATCACCCTCTCCTTCCCTCGTGCTACTTTCGTCCGCACGATTACCGATGCTTCAAATTTCATGGAGGCTATCCAATATTTCAGGATCTCCATCGAGTCCCGCTTTCGGGACACTAAAACATGACATCGAGTCTGAAAGAAAACTGGTAAATGACAAAATTTTTATGCTCCAAAAAGATAAATAATATAAATGTATGCCCCTTTATTGTAGAGGACGGGGAAGAGAGAAAGAATACAACAGACGATGTAAGACTAAATACAAGCTGCGTGGGCTATGCGGTTTGAATAGATAAAACCGCATGACTAACAAGCTTCTGTGCGGCTTCTGGTAACTATCCAACGACTTGCTGTAAACCGCCAAGCTCCATCTGCGTTCTGTCCACCAGACCGCAATTTCAAACCCTGGAAACCGCCAAGCTCCAACTGTGGTTAGGCCACCTGACCGCAACTGCAGGTCTTGCTACCAGAACGCAACTGCGTTCTGTCCACCAGACCGCAACTTCAAACCCTGGAAACTGCCAAGTTCCAACTGTGGTTAGGACACCAGACCGCAACTGCAGGTTAACAAATCACCCAGATTGATCTGCAGACTGCCAGACTTCAACTGCGGTTTGCCAAACCGCCATGACTAAACTGCAGATTTTCAAACCGTTAGCACTTGCCAAACCAAACTGCCAGTCTGCAAGACTTGTCTGCCAAGACAAAATAGTAGTCCACCCGTACTTTATTGCCTTAGCCAAACCGCCAGAACTAACCGCCTGTCCGCTCGGACTCCAAAAGCTCTAACACTCCCTCTCAAGATGAAGCATAATGTCAAACATGCCCAACTTCTTATAGACGTCCGACGAAGGGGTAATTGGTTTGGTAAAAATATCAACAAGCTCTTTGTCAGAGGTGAGAAACGAAGTACAAATTTGATTTTTCAATACCTCTATCTGATAAAGGGACAATCTACTTCAATATGCTTCGTTCTTTCATGAAATACTGGATTTTTTGAAATGTATATAGCTTCCTTGCTGTCACAGAATTTTGACAAAGGATGATTATAGACTTCTCCCAAATCAAGTATTAGTGCTCGTAACCACTTTAGCTCACAAGTAGTCATGGACATGCTTCTGTATTCAACTTCAACACTTGACCCGGAGACTACAGACTGTTTCTTGTTTTTCCAGCGGACCAGATTTCCTCATATGAGCAAAAACCGGACGTAGAATTTATATCCTCCTTGTCATCTGCATTGCTGGCATTAGAATAGACTTCAATTCTCAAATGATTATTCTTATGAAACAGAAGTCCCTTTCTCATAGATCCTTTCACATACTCTAAGATCTTTAGAGCTGATTGAAGATGACACTCCTTAGGAACTTGCATAAATCGACTCACCATTTCTACTACATAACAGATATTTGGTCTTGTGACTGTCAGATAAATGAGTTTTCCCAAAAACAGTCTATACCTGGTGACATCTGCAAGGGGAGGTGAATCCTCATTCCAACACTTGTCATCACCAACAATCATTGGACACCGAGAAGGTTTAACCTCAAGAAGACTTGTCTTTTTAAAAGATCTAAGACATACTTCCGTTGTGAGAGAACTACAGAATTGGGCTTCCGGGAGAATCATGACGAGCCTGATGAGCAACATTGTTAGGATAAGGCGGAGAGTCAGGCAAATGACACTGAAGGAGAGTAGTAACGACCGAAATGCGAGCAACAATAATATCAAGATAAGGAGTATTGACCTCTCCAAGAATTTTTTTACGAATCATATCATAAGACTCAGTCAAGCAAAGCAAATAAGACACCACCATAAGCTCCTGAAAGTGTTTATGTTGCTCAACAAGATCAGTTGAGAAGAGGCGATGCTGAAGAAGTTCAACACCAAGAGCTTGTACTTCCTGATAAACAGCTGATGCTTAAGATCACGGCAGTGAACCGGTCGCACAAGTAATATAAAGTGGGTGAGTTTTCCCAAGTATCGATCTCTCAAGTAACACAGTAAGGTGTAGTTAATTTCGAGGAGGACTTGAGATTGAAGTCCTTAGGTCGGAGCTAACTAAGGGGGGGGGGGGGTTTGATATATGCGGAAACAGAAAATAAAAGGCTATCAACTACTCCTATGCAACGCCGCTATGCGATGCTTCGCCAGACGTGATGGAAGACTAGTCGGGCCGCTATGCACCGAATCGCTAGGCGGATGGACGAGTAGGCTTGCGGATGAGGTGGTGAGAATGACGGAATGAGGGTCGTGAGCACCTCTTCGCTACGCACGCTTCTACCAATTGCTAGAACGACAATGGTGGATGGTGGTGGATGGAATATGGGCGCACCTCAAGTAAATAACGAACACATACAATCACATAGACATAATTGTAAGAACGTTTTACAAATAAGCATACATCATCTATAAATAAGATTTACAACAACACATAAACAACAATAAAGGAAGAACAAGTCAAGAGATCGACCGAATCCGAAGTCTTGCTGAGGATTCACGGTTGGAATCGTCGGGTTGTCATTCCGCGTCCAAGCTCGGTCCTCAACTGCGTCCGGGATAGAGAAGGGCTGTCACCACCTTCCAATGACCCGTCTTCTTCGTCTCACGATAGCGGACGAAAGTTGCAAGCTTCCCTTTGCTTGATGGCTATGGCGTTGAAGCTTGAAATGAACCCAATAGATGATGGAGGAGGCCAAGAGGAAGCTCCGGCTTGGATTTGGCGGTGAAAGCTTGCCCGAAGCACCTCCCTAGGGTGGAAGATGAAGGGGAACGACGGAGACGGCGGAAAACGACGGAGAAATATCGAGCTCCGGATCCTCCCTCGAATTAGGGCGAGACCTGCACTATTTATACAAAAGCAGAAATGAACAATGCGCACGATCACATGCGCACGACCAGTGGTCGTGCGCACTATGTCCGGTGATCGTGCGCACTGACATTGAATATCAGGAAGAAGAACTGGGATAACGCGCACGAGAAGTGGCGCACGACCAATGGTCGTGCGCACTAAGTCTAATGATCGTGCGATTACCCAGACAGGACTCCAGAAAAGAGGAATCAATGCACACGATCAGTGGCGCACGACCGGTGGTCGTGCGCAGTATGTCCAGTGGTCGTGCGCTTACCCCAGGCTAATTCTGGAAAACGAAGAGTAGTGCGCACGATCAGGGGCGCACGACCAGTGGTCGTGCGCATTATATCCCATGATCGTGCGCAGTATTCCTGTTTCACAACCATCCCGGAACACGCACACGACCCCTGTACCGAAAGGAAAAACCAATCACTGATATGTGCAGACATTCCAGACAATCACAAAAAGGAGTACAAACAATAAAAGTAACAAAATACACAACCACGGGCATAAATGTGCACTTCCTATGACAATAAAGACAAGATGAAATACGAACGATATAGAACTAAAAGTGAAGTGCATCCGCGTGAAAACTAGCACAGATGAGTCCGAAAATAGGTATATAAAGTGGACTTATCACACCCCCAGACTTAACTGTTTGCGCGTCCCGAGCAAACAAAATCTAAGCAGATAGGGAAAAATACTAGTTAACAAAGAAATTGCGATACGGAGTACCATGCGAAGTCGCATGCTCTCGCGCGTAAAAATATAATAGAAGAAATTTCTAAGTATACAAAATAGTTTATACTTTTCACAATGCGTATCAACATTTTATTATTACTCAAAAATAGAATCACGGTGAATCATCCGGTCATGCGTAGGGAGAAAGTAGACTAATCGCTAGGCGAGCATTGCCAAATATCGGGGCTCGGGATAACCTCCAAAGGAATCCACCAATGTCGGTGACCATATGCTTGCCCTTTCGCATTCTCTCCACGGCACTGGTTAGACTCAAGCGCAAATCCGTAGGACTTTAGGATAATCACGGGGCTTGGGTTATGGTGAGGTAAACAATGATAAAAAGGAAGGCTATGCACCTAACCCAAATGAGCTATCAAAGAAAGAATCCATCAGCTAACCAAAATAAATGCGGGTGCACCACACCCCCAGACTTAACTTTTAACAAATGGGTGTAGGCAACGCCTACTCCAAATATAATCACATTTCCATAAAGATTTTCAATTTAAACTTTTTCTTTTCACTTTTTTTTTCTTTACAAATATTTTTCTCTTTTTTTTCTTTTTCTTCATTTTATTTGCACAATTCAGCAGATATAAACTTGAGAGCACTTCCACATTTTCATAAATAATAACAACACATCACATCCCAACATGAAAATATAAAACACTAAACTCGACTTGGGTGTGCGACTAGGATAGGCTATGGAGCTTTGGTGAATGAAGGTGGAGCTGAATCAAAAGAAGGGTAGGCACAACGGGGCAAGCGAGTACAAGACGTTAGGAACGGTACAAAGCTCAACCGGGCCAAAATGATGGCCTACATCACGCTTACGCTTGACTAACCATGCACCTATGCTTCGAGAGTAGCTTGGGGCAAGTTCTTAGCCACCGAGAAAGATAATCCTTCCTCCCGACTCGAGCAAAACGAGGCTAGTGGCGGCTACACACATTCCTACATTACCGTTTGATTCATACCGGATTCACCAACTTTTGAGTACAATAAAAAGTCTTTACGTAAATAGAAAAATATAAAACTATAAGCATACAGAAAAATTTAATCTACTCAAATTTCTACACGAGACGAGAGCAGTTGACTAGAAACACAACAAGGTCAACATTTTACTCTGTCTCACAATTCTAAGCCAGCACCATAATTTTTCCAAATCTAACAAAAGAAACGAGTTTAACTCGCAACACGCAAAAAGCTAAGCACGCGCTCATGTGGGTGCAGTGGTGTGTAGTGCAATGAACTAATCAAAATAAAACTATAAAGGCTTGTAGTATGCACATGAGATGTGCACGTGCAATAGGTAACAAAACTAGCTCTCCCCCAGACTTAAACTAAGCAATACAGCAGATGATAGAGAAATTAAAAATCATAAAAAGCTAAGGGAAGAGGTTACCCAATGCTCAGCTAGTGAGCATACCAGAAGACGCGTGGAAACCTGAAACATGCCCGACATACGAAGAATCACAACCCCGCCAATGCGATTTGCTATGAATACCTGCAGGGGTGAGCTCCGCAAAAACAAAAGAAAAATATACAAAAAGAAATGCTAAAATAAAATAGACATGAAAATAAAAATGCAGGAAATAAAAGATAAGTACTGAGGTTATTGTCATCCCAGCACGACTTATTACATTCTAAACAGTTCTAGCTAATGAGCCTATGAAATAAAAATTGCACAGGTAACTGGCCTAATATCCGTTTCGGTAACGGGTACCGATACGGTGATAGAGCAGTTACCCCTCTAACTAAATAGTAATACCTGCCCAACACAGGTAGAGGAAATGAAGTAAGAAGAGAAGGAGCGCTGGTCCTCACTCTTCTCACCACAAAACACATCCTTGCCTAGCAAGGTTTCGTCCACCACAAGTTCGCTGGTTGCGAAGGTGACAGCAGGGGCTTCCACTGTGAAGGAGGTAGGAACCTCCTCACACAAGAGGATGCACTCGTCGACAGCCTGAGCGCAAGGCTTAACCTGCACAGGCTCAGAAACGGAAGGAGGGTCAAGAAATAAAAGAGACGAAAAACATAAAAACATAATCGGGGGAGTGATCTCGGTTTCACTCGCCAAAGGCTGAGGTAGAAAAATATCGTCGGCAATGTCGACAATGCTACAAGGCTCGGCCGGATCCATAGATTCCTCCACCAAGACTTGGACTTCCTCCTTTGGTATCGAGGGAGAATCCTCGACACCAGGAAGGTTGTCCTCCTCCATGGGAGTGGAAACAACCCATGTATCATAGGCCTCAACTTGTGTTGCATCGTCGAAAATGTTGCCAGAGGAGACTGAAGTAGAATGCACAAAAGGTGGAAGAACTTTGCTTGGATAAAAGTCAAGCGCAGGTTCCTCACAAAGAATCGGCTCCACGCTTGGAGATGTATGCACAGGAGAGATGGGCTCAGCCATGTCGAAGCCTAGATCAGTCACACATCTGGTGGTTGTGTCCATATCATTCCCTTCAACAAATGAAGGTGACAGGGACACATAACCAGATGATGAAGGTGTGCCACCAAGGGTAGGAGTTGGGATGATCCGGATGTCCGGCTCATCATCCTCTTCCATAACACGGAGGTACTCGGCACAATCCTTCAGGACATGATCTGTTCTACGACAATACAAACACTTTCTCCCATTACGCTGCGGTCCTTGTGGGGCCGGAGAGGAATAGGAGAACGGTGTATGTCGCGAGGACGATTGACCATAAGCTCGGGGCACAGTGTTCGAAAGGCTGTACGAATACAACATCTCATGCATTGTGCGCTGAGGCTTATGCTCAATATCTCTCGTAGGGCATTCATGACTAGCGTGGGAAGGCTTCCCACACCAACCACATTGGGCATACGAATATCCCCACATGGTGTCGAAACAGCAGATTCAAAATAAATTGTGCAAATTACTAAATCCAACAATATATTACTACAATTGCCTAAAGAAACAAGAAAAAGGCAGGCAAAACAAAAATAGAACAAAACAAAAGCGATTTACAAAGGAAAAAGAAAGCAATCTCACGTCTCCCTCTCCAAAAACTCACACGACTGTGTTCCCCGGCAACAACGCCAAAAACTTGATGCTTAAGATCACGGCAGTGAACCGGTCGCACAAGTAATATAAAGTGGGCGAGTTTTCCCAAGTATCGATCTCTCAAGGAACACAGTAAGGTGGAGTTAATTTCGAGGAGGACTTGAGATTAAAGTCCTTAGGTCGGAGCTAACTAAGGGGGGGTTTTGATATATGCGGAAACAGAAAATAAAAGTCTATCAACTACTCCTATGCAACGCCGCTATGGATGCTTCGCCAGGCGGGATGGAAGACTAGTCGGGCCGCTATGCACCGAATCGCTAGGCGGATGGACGAGTAGGCTTGCGGATGAGGTGATGAGAATGGCGGAATGAGGGTCGTGAGCACCTCTTCCCTACGCACGCTTCTAGCAATTGCTAGAACGACAAGGGTGGATGGTGGTGGATGGAATATGGGCGCACCTCAAGTAAATAATGAACACATACAATCACATAGACATAATTGTAAGAACGTTTTACAAATAAGCATACAACATCTATAAATAAGATTTACAACAACACATAAACAACAATAAAGGAAGAACAAGTCAAGAGATCGACCGAATCCGAAGTCTTGCTGAGGATTCACGGTTGGAATCGTCGGGTTGTCATTCCGCGTCCAAGCTCGGTCCTGAACTGCGTCCGGGATAGAGAAGGGCTGTCACCGCCTTCCAATGGCCCGTCTTCTTCGTCTCACGATAGCGGACGAAAGTTGCAAGCTTCCCTTTGCTTGATGGCTATGGCGTTGAAGCTTGAAATAAACCCAATAGATGATGGAGGAGGCCAAGAGGAAGCTCCGACTTGGATTTGGCGGTGAAAGCTTGCCCGGAGCACCTCCCTAGGGTGGAAGATGAAGGGGAACGACGGAGAAGGCGGAAAACGGCGGAGAAATGTCGAGCTCCGGATCCTCCCTCGAATTAGGGCGAGACCTGCACTATTTATACAAAAGCAGAAATGAACAATGCGCACGATCACATGCGCACGACCAGTGGTCGTGCGCACTATGTCCGGTGATCGTGCGCACTGACATGGAATATCAGGAAGAAGAACTGGGATAACGCGCACGAGAAGTGGCGCACGACCAATGGTCGTGCGCACTAAGTCCAATGATCGTGCGATTACCCAGACATGACTCCAGAAAAGAGGAATCAATGCACACGATCAGTGGCGCACGACCGGTGGTCGTGCGCAGTATGTCCAGTGGTCGTGCGCTTACCCCAGGCTGATTTTAGAAAACGAAGAGTAGTGCGCACGATCAGGGGCGCACGACCAGTAGTCGTGCGCATTATATCCCATGATCGTGCACAGTATTCCTGTTTCACAACCATCCCGGAACACGCACACGACCCCTGTACCGAAAGGAAAAACCAATCACTGATATGTGCAGACATTCCAGGCAATCACAAAAAGGAGTACAAACAATAAAAGTAACAAAATACACAACCACGGGCATAAATGTGCACTTCCTATGGCAATAAAGACAAGATGAAATACGAACGATATAGAACTAAAAGTGAAGTGCAATCGCGTGAAAACTAGCGCAGATGAGTCCGAAAATAGGTATATAAAGTGGACTCATCAACAGCAACAAGAGTCATGACAGGTCAAGCAACAAGATCCGCATATGACGTATATATACACGAAGTTTGTGCATCCTTGAAGTATAGAGCAACAAGATGATTCCAGACAGTTTTAACTGTTGTATCCCGTCGAATGACAAGAAGACACTCGTCAGACAGACTGTTAGCAAGCCACCAAAGCATCACTGACATGCCAATCATCACAAGCTGCAAACACGTATGCTGGAGGGTCATCAGTAAGATGATGACGCTTACGCTGAGAGCGTAGTAGAAAAACAAAGTAAATGATCTAGTCGGGATAATTCGGTCCAGTGAGCTTGGAAGAGGTACCAAAATTACCAGAAGCAGAGAAAGAAGCGGTTAGAACATGGGCGTAGATAAAGTAGAGGAAGAAGAGAAATCCGACGTCTCCATGAAAAGAAGAGAAAACGGGTAGAAAGGGCAACCCGTGCGGACAAAGGGAGAGACCACGCAAAGAATAAGAAAGCCGACAAAGAGACTCTAACCGTGTGGTTAGAAGAAGAGGCCGGTAAAGAAGAGAACAAATCGCAGAAGGTGATAACAGAGAAAGACCGCGCGAACAGAGCGAGACTGCGTGAACACAGCAGAGGCCGCAAGAAGAGAACTAATCACAGGAGGTGCGACTAGCAAAGGGAGAGAGGGAGGGAGATCGCGAGAAAGGATGAAGAAACCGCAGAAAAAAGAACAAGTGGTTGGAACAAAAAGAGACTGCAAGCTCTGCCAGTAGACCGAATAGCAAATCGGAGCAAAAGACCAGTTGACTCTGATACCATGAAAGAAAACAGGTAAATAACAAATTTTTTATTGCTCTAAAAAGGTAAATAATACAAAGGTATACCCCCTTATTTATAAAAGACGGGAGAGAGAGGAAAAAAACAGACGATGTGGGATTAAATACAAGCCCGCGCGGGTTATGCAGTTTGAATAGATCAAATCACATGTCTAACAGGCTTCTGTGCGGCTTCTGACAACTATCCGACGGCTTGCTGAAAACCACCAAGCTCTATCTACGTTCTGTCCACGAGACCGCAACTTCAAACCCTGGAAACTGCCAAGCTCCAACTACGGTTTGGCCACCATAACACAACTGCAGGTCTTGCTACCAGACCGCAACTGTGTTCTCTCCACCAGACCGCAACTTCAAACCCGGGAAACCACCAAGCTCCAATCGCGGTTAGGCCACAAGACCGCAACTGCAGGTTAACAAACCCCCAAAATTGATCTGCGGACTGCCAGACTTCAACTGCGGTTTGCCAAACCGCCAGGACTGAACTGCAGATTGTCAAACCGCCAAGACTTGCCAAACCAAACTGTCAGTCTGAAAGACTTGTCCGCCAAGACAGAACAGTAGTCCGCCCATACTCGATTGCTTAAGCCAAACCGCCAAAACTAATCGCCTGTCCGCTCGGACTCCAAAAGCTCTGACAGAGTCGATATGGCCTCCCTCACCACCAAACTTAATGAGCTGACTGTCACACTTCCCGTGGTCACGACTTCACCTACGGATCATGCCAGCAGCAGTCAGGTGCCTCTGCCTCCGCCTCTGCCGCTAATCCGCCACGAGCCACCAGCCTTCATCCGCCCTGAAGTGGCTATGCAGCCGCGCTACACCAGGTTGGACTTCCCCACCTATGACGTCAAAACATATCCATTGGCCTAACTCACCAGGTGCGAGCAATTCTTCGGCCACCAACAAACTCCGACTGCTGATCGACTTGCTCTACCCTCTTTGCACCTACTCGACTAAGCTCTGCTTTGCGCCCTTGTCTCCCTACCGACCAACCAGGCCTAACGTGAGACGACTTCAAGCGGTATTGCAACTTGCGTTTCGACTCTCCCATCCGCTGCATCCCGCTCGATGTTCTTACAACACTCTATCAAACATGCCCAGTAGATGATTACTTGGAACAGTTTCAGCTCCTTCCACACTCCACACTTTCTCTAGTGATGCAAGTCTCCATATTCACAACTGGACTTCAAGATCTCCTACGACTGGATGCCAAATTTGAGGCCCCTCCAGACTTAGTGACTGCCATGAGTCTGGCCAGAATCTACGATCGTCGCCTCCAGCTAGCACGGGTGGCCAACCCACCTCCCAACAACATCGTTCAATAAATCCGTATCGAGGGCTCTCCAGCCCCACTGGTCCGCCACTTATCTCGGGCCGAGATACTGTAACCCGCCCATGGATTATGTTTTAACTTCGACGAGCAGTTTACTCACGGCCACAAATGCAACCGGCTTTTCTACATGTACGTCAAAGACTCTGACGAGGAGGGCATCAGTAACGGTTCCGCCACCAGGATGACCTCATTCGAGCTTGAGGGCAAGCTTGATTTGAAGGGTGAATGAGATGTTATGGGTTGTTATAGGTCTCGAGCACCGAGCCCTTTTTACCTTTATTGTTATGTCTTTATGTCTTGTTTTATTATGCTATTTAGGTGAGTATTAGGAGTCGTGAGTGTCATTATTATTTTGTAGCCTATATAAAGACATGAACATTGTAAGCATGGTATGAATGAATGAAGGTTTAGTTATTGCCCCCTTATTGAGAGATCTTGGTGGTTCTCTTCTCTAACGAGCAACCCGACCTAGGCAGCCACGGTTCCGGCTCGACAGTATCCTCCACCACCGCCATCTTCTCCACCTCTGGCCTCTACTCCGACAACTTTCTAACTCCCATAACACGTTCTTATCTGGTAGTTCTTGTAATTGACATTTCAACTCTACCAAATCCTTTGGAGGTATATGATAAGGTTCCCTCGCCACAGGATTTGCTCCATCAATTAAATTAATCTCAAACTCTACTTCTCTATTCGAAGACAATCTCAATAGATTTTCTAAAAATACATCCAGATATTCTCAAAATACTGACCCTGAGGTAATTTTCTTATTTTCTTCCTTTGTAACAATAATCATTACTAAAATAGCTTCACAATCTCTTCTAATCTTATTCATTGCTTTCATGGCCGAAATCAGTCATTTACTTGGTATGCTTTTATGTGTAAGGGGTTGAGTTATGTAGCGAAATAGAAGATCGACTTGAACCAGTATCAAATAAAACATTTCACAAATGATCATGAACATAAATCGTACCTGTGATAGCGGTATCATCATCTTTCTCCTCCAGCTCCTCCGAGTTGAGTACTCGAGGTTAAATGCGTCTTTCTTTATGAACATTTTGTAGTGGTTCTGGTGCAGAGGCAATCGATTCACTATCCTTAGCTGCCCCAACAGATACAATTATTGAGGCTGCATTGCTGGAATTCCTCTTAAATTTCCTTCTTTTCCCTTTCTTTGCCCGGGACATTCACTCTGATGATGACCTATTTGACGACAAAGATAAAATACACATGTGCCTACCAGTCATAGTTCCTTATGAACTTTTTCACACTTCCCAGACGGTGGCTGACTGTTACTCATTGTTGGAGAAGGGACCTGAGATGCCTTCTTGTTTTTTCCACTGTGATCCACCTATCCTTCCTGAAGTCTCTTTACTCCGTCCCTTGGCTGATCACGTCTTCATGAACTCTTATATTTTCTGAGTTTTCTCCAAGTCAATCTCAATCTAGCTTTCTCCACTAATGTACAATAATCTATAATATGCAGCGACACTAAATATGTGTGAATGCTATCACTTAGCCCTTGTTGAAAGTGGATACCTCGCTCTGCTTCAGTCATCACCAATGATCCCATATAATATGCCAAATTTGAAAATTCGGCTTCATACTGCAACACCGTTCGGTTACCTTGCACTAACCATAATAATTTCTCTTGCAACAATCTCTTTTCCGACACGGGCACAAACTCCAATTGCTCCTATTGCCACAAATTTCCCACTCATTGTGTTATCCCATCATCACTTAACTTCCCCCTCCAACAAAAAGATGGCCAAATCGTCTCTTATCGCATGTCTCGAAAAATCGTCTCAATACAATTTATCCAGTCTTCTGTCTCAAGTAGAGTTAGGCCACCTCGTAAGGTAATTGACTTCAATTCCAGAAATTACTTCAACTCTACATATACTTGTCTTTGCTGTGTTCCTGCCACTGCATTGATGGGAGTATCTCTAACCAGTCAGATACCTTCCGCAATTGCCCGAGCAATATCAATTACTTGCAGTTATCGCTTATGTCCATTGTCACTCTCCTTAGACATGGCCAACTTTGGTACTTCTGGTTCTTCTCGTGTTCTCCGGCTGGAATTAAATTGAATGGGTACCTGGGAAACAGGAGATGATTATCTTCTGATGTGAGAACATCTATTCGGTGTAGCATCCCAATCTACTATAATAACAATTAATAGTCCAGCCAGAACCCATGATAAGAAGTAAACTATGCCACGATACTAAAACTGATACATAGTAGGCATAAATGCACGTACTAATTGAAAACTTCCAACGGAAGAAAAATTAACATCTAGGGGATAAAAAATACCACAATTTTTGATTCACAGAGTCGATTAGAATTGAATTGAATCATAAAATCTGAATTACTAAAATATTAAAACATTGTCTGATACATGAAAACTTTAGATAATTTAGTAACATTTATTTCATGAATAAGAGTACAAAAACTCAAATTAAAGATGGCTGAAAGGAAAGATAAAGCAATTGATGACAAACCGCAAAGACTACCGGGGATACCTTAAAAAGAAAAGTCTGAAGATTGATCAACCCAACTTGTGAGTAAGAAAAACTACTACTCACAGTAACACTAAAAATACTTAAATAGTTTGTATACAAAAATATCAGCTTCTAATTATTATTGCTTATTTTGAATAAACAATTTATAGATTCATAAGTTTAATTTTTGTATTGATGTATTATAGATTCTGTCTTATTATTTAAGTTCTTGTTTGCACTGATTTTTGTACCAGATATTCTTTCTAAAGATTGGGTAATTAAATATCTTTTTTATTATTTATTTATCTTAATTTGATTATGGAGCTCAAATCACGACCCGAAGGTGCCCTGAACTGAAGTGTTCCCTGAGTGAAACACCGAATCGTATATGAAAATTTTGAAGTCTGGAAATGCGAGTTGTCAACCTCATGTCTAAGGCTCATATGGACTTCTGAACATATGGGTATGACGCCACTCTTCTAAGACATATTACGTGTTGAGAGCCTTTACTTTTAGGCTAGTTGTAAATAATGTCTTTAATTTATCATACATGTGGTTAAACATGTTCATCTTTTTCATACTCTGATATGAATGACAAATTGCATTAATTCAATTGTCAATTGATATTATTTTTAGACTTCACGTGACATGATTCAGTTTGTATCTTGTACCCATATATCTTACTGTTGATATGTATTTACAAGTTCTATTGTTTTGCATTATTTTCTTGGGTGAACTAGGAAATAATTTTATGGCAGTGATATGTCTAGCCAAGAGCAATCAAATTTCTTACATTGGTGTTGCGACGCTCGTAGATGCGGTGAGTGCAATACCCCTTTCCAGTTTTTCAAAAATCAGTTGTCCGGCCGGGTCAACGATATAAAGAGAACTAGTAAACATTATTAAAACTATTACACAGCAGGTATAAAAAAATATTGAGAATTTAAACTTACAACGGAAGCTATGAAAGAAACTAAGGGTAACCACACACCTTTATAAGCTGAATTCACAGAGCCACTAAACATGAAATGGGATGAAAGAACTGAAAATCTGAAGTAACATAATAAATCTGATACATGATATTTAAAACACTAACAAGATACAGTATCCAAGCCTACAAGTGTATTCTGAAAGAAAAGAAAACTGAATAGGAAACCAACTACAAACTGACACCACAAGGACGCTCATCCTAGACGTATTTAAAATTGTCACTGTTTTAAAACTCTAAAAGCTTCCGCATAAAAATCAATTTGTTTTTCTCCAAATTGACTATTTTAAAACTATTTTAAGTATTCTCTGCATCCGCCTTAGCAGACATGGTTTTCTTCCGCCCATGCCTGTGACATCACGACTTGTCTCAAAACGCACTCTGACTTCTGCCGAGACGGGTCGTGACAGTCTGCTTAGGCCGCGCGGCTAGGGCGGTCTCCCCGGTCTGACCGCCCAGGTCTCGCAGCAGCCGCTTGTTCTTCAGGGGCTGCAGACTGCTTCCTCAGTCCGCCCCGGCAGGCCGCGCGGTTTGATCAACCAACCGCACCATGATTCTCTATTTCCGACATGTGCGGGCCAACCAACTAAGTGGCGGTCTCGGACTCCTATCCGCCCAGACCGCTACTTCACTAGACGACCGGCCCCCGGGTCGCTCAACGCCAGGCGACCTACCTCCAGGTCGCCTAACAACGCGACAATTCTCAAGGTCGCCCACCAGAGGGCGACAACCTCCAGGCCGCCCAGCAGGGGTGGCAAGCCTGACCATTCCAACAGGGAGGCAGACTTCAACAAAGGTGGTGACCTGCTTCTTCAGTCCACCAGGTCGCCCAGGCGGCCAACTCGCCCGCCTACAGTTCACGGACTCTAGCTCAGTCCGCCCAAGGAGCGTGGACTTGTTCCAGCTCTCCGTCAAACCGCAAACATCGTGCGGACTCTTCTTTAGTCCGCCTGCATTAGACGGACTCCCCTGCAAAGGAGACTTGCTCTATTCAGGTCGCCAACCTCTGACCAAGCGACAAGCTTTCACCAGAGGCGGACTCGTCTCGTCCGCCGCGGGCTGGGCGGACTCTTCCAGTCCGCCACTGAGCCCTCCAGCTTTCCACCAGCGTGCTTCCCTGCAATAGAGGCGAACTCACTACGCAGTCCGCCAACCAGCTCTCCAACCGCTTCTCCCCAGCAGAGGCGGATAACTCATCATTAGGAACAACTACCCACTCCCGAGGATAGATGAATTATTTGTCCAACTTAAACGGTTTTGCACCTATTCCAAGTTAGATTTTAGATCTGGTTACCATCAGTTGGAGATTGGGGACGTGGACATTCAAAAGGAGATTTTTTGCACGAAGTACGAACACTATGAATTTTTAGTCATGTCGTTTGAGTTGACTAATGCACTGTCATCTTTCATGGACCTAATGAATCGGGTGTTCGGAAAGTTTTTGGATCGTTTTGTTATCGTCTTCATTGACAACATTTTGGTGTATTCAAGGACCAAAAGCGAGCATGACGCTCATCTACGGACTGTTTTGGGCACTCTCAGGGAGAATCATGTTGGAAAATGCGTTTGCATCTCTTGCTTTGAGAATAACATATATCTTTATGTATTTGATCTAATATTTTGTGTGTTTATAGTATCCATGTCATACAGGTACATGCATACAATGAACGAGGATAAAGGATGGAAGGCGATGCTCATCTCTGTAAACTATCGCGGGGAGGTAGTACGTACCGCTTGCGGTAGGTCCTGGATACAGAAGGATGTTGGCAGATGCATTTGAATGCAAGGATTGATTGGATGAAGTCCAACTTTAGCAAGTTCCTATCGCGGCGTGCTAAGCTAACTCTCGACGGTAACTTATGGAATGCCCATCAATCAACACTGAAATGAGGAGCCAAATTGAGAACGAAATCCACGAAACAACATATATTTATCTAAGACGAGGTGCTAGCCCTTACTGCAGCGCGGTAAGGTTGAATGCCTTAAATGAAGGAACACACTTGCCATTTCTGTTGCGATCCGTGTGCCTCATGCTTTCCATATTGGATACCGCGGGGCGGTAGCTCTCGGATCTACATAATGACCGGTTCTGCTCCGTCAATTGGATCGCTCCCGCATAAAACAAAGGTACAACTCTGGTCTTTTTTTGAGAGGATCATCTCCAGACAATGAGAGGACTCCCTTGGGTGAAAACAAACATCAAAAGAAGAACTTGAAGGGAAGTGCTACCACACTTAATCTACACGAAGGGCGAACACATCAAAAACACCAACTTCTACAACGCCTTCACCTTCACCTTTAGAAGTTCCTATGAAGTTTTTCTCTTTAACATTTTAGATCTATTCTAATATTTTTTTCGTTTTGTTTAACCGTTTGTATCAGCAGAGAATTTACCGCGGTTGTTGGCGACTAGGTTTGTGTGTGGCTTAGGGGGAATTCGCTGCGGTAGTTGACGATTGGATCCTTGTGTGGCTTAGGGGGAATTCGTCGTGTTTGTTGGCGACTAGGTTTAGGGTTTAGATCTATGAGGCGGTTCGAGGACTTATCTGGGGAAAGATAGGCTAGAGACAACTATCTTTGGGAGAAGGGTAGGTATAGAAATTGAAAAAGCCATTTTCATTTTCCGCCCCGATTCTATCTTTATAGAAGTCAATATTTTTGTAATCAATTTATTATAGAATAAAATCATGTCTCTCTATGCCTTTCCCTAACTGGATTTTATTTCTTATTCTCAAAAAGGTTTAAGTAATATTTTCTCTCAAAGTACTAAAGCAATATATATATTGAAAGGTTCGTTTTGTTCTTCAAGCTCTTAGGTTTTAGTCTCTGCGAGCTAACTCCAGGCTGTAGCATCTACCACCGATAGTAGTGAAGAAAGATTGAATTTCGACTTTACCTAAAAGTTACCTTTAATATTATCATCTCTGAAAAGTGAAACTAAAGTTTTCTATTCAATATTTCCGAAAACACTTTTATTTTTACTAATATTTTTATTTAGTATTAAATTTTTAAAACCTTTATTCACGCATCTCTAAGGGCGCCAGTAGATCCAATAAGTGGTATCGTAAGGAGATTATTCCAAAATGATTTCACCACCGGAAATAATGATGCTTCATGATCTCGCATCCACTAAAGGGGATGAATTTTCTCTTAATGAAAAATCATTAATATCACCTTTATTTTAAGGTATAAATTATAAATGGCGGAAGATCTTAATGAAAAAAGTTTCTTAATTCTTTAGATATTGAAATCTGGAGTATTACTATTACAAAACCCGCAAGCTTGAATTGACATGCACATCATTGGCCTATCTTTTCCAATTTGGGTGAATTGAAATCTGGAGAATCTCCTGATCAGGTCTAACTTCAGTATGTTTCCTATGCAAAAAGAAGAGGAGCTGGTTCTAATATGCCACTTAAGTATATTATCCTATGCAAAAAGAAGTTTGGAATTTATAGCTCTTATAGGCTTTCATGTTATTTCATTGCGATTACTCTCTAGTTTGTTTCACTAATGCATTTTAGAATAAAGACTATTTGCACTTATCTAATGCTCTGTCATTTAAAAATGCAGGCACCGGTAAGTCTCAGTTTCTAAAATTCGCTGCTAAATTATGCAATAGATCTGTGGTCACCACTGGTTTGGGGAGCACCAGTGCAGGCTTAACTGTATCAGCTGTGAAGGATGGAGGTTATTTCTCTGTGTTTGAATTATATAACTTCCATTATCTTCAAAATCATGTTTGTTTTTTCTATTTGTTAAGTCAATTTCTTCATAAAAGTGACTAAATTTTTATACTGATCTTCTACCTAGCGCAACCCTTACCATTTCTCATCCGGGTTTGGGACCGACAAAGGCTGGTTCAGTCAATTTAGCCGACTCCTCTCTGGTGGGATAAAGAATTGAGCGTTGCCGTTGTTTAGTCAATCTCTTAAAGTTTTCTTCTATATGGACAATTTTACAACTAGAACTTACATCCATATTTAGGCACATGATGTTTGAACCTTAGTATTTGAGATGATTTTTATTTGACACATTTTTTTTCATGCACGAGTCAAATTTACATTTTATCCAGTATAGTATTTCAATTTCTAGGCATGATTGATAGCAGACTCTCTAGACCAAGACTTGCATAGAAGGTACAAAAACTGAAGGCTCTTTCCACATTCATAGGCCAGTCAAATCATAAACATCAATACATTACTCTAATCAGTGGAAATGCAAACTGATCAATTGTTTTGATGGTAAAGCCTGTAAAAAAATGCAGATTATTTGAAGCATGGAATTATAAATAAAACACAAACATTGTTAATTGCATTATAAAACAACTTGCATTAATTGTGAACCAGAAATATTCATGGCTTAACAGTTTCTCTAAATAGGTGAAACTATTTGAAAGCGATGGAAAGGAAGGCGAAAAATTTGTTTGGTACATCTATTGGCTGAAAATTGAGGTGAAATAATAGAACTAGGGTTTGAGAGAAGATCATTAGCAAGTAACTAGCAATAGAAATTCAGCCAACACAGTACAAGAGGGGCGGATGAGATCACAACCCTTTCAAGGGTTTCCACTAGGTCGATTTACCCTTTCAAGACCAAAAATCACTCTCTCGATTTCCTAATCATTCATCTAACTCTCCCATGTATTTGTGGAGTTTTACAAGGAATTCTATTTACGATATATTTGAAATCTAAAATACGTAAAAATAAAGAGGAATTAAAATAAGGTAGCCGAAAATAGGCCTAGCCGTGTGCCAGCTTTGATGCCGCCCCAGGATTTGTTGCCCTCTTCTCATGTCATGACTTGGAGGGTGTTGCTCTTGTCCGTGTACGCATTGATAATCTTGTCGTGAAATGAAATGAGGAAAACCCTTGACTCCTAATTAGGAGCCCTAGCATATATATATATATATAATCAAATACACTATTATAATTTTGCCCATACACAATATTATAATATTATGATAACTCTAATACTCCCCCTCAAGCTGGAGCAAAGATGTCAATCATGTCCAGCTTGGAAATGGTTAAATCTGAACGAGTAGAACCAACGACTTTAGTGAAGGTGTCAGCGAGCTGGTCAGCCCAGGGGATGTAAGCTGGAAGAACAGTCCCAGTACGAACGTGGTCATGCAAAAAATGAACATCCATCTCGATGTGTTTGGTGCGCTCATGTAGCACCGAATCCTGGGTAAGTAGGAGAGCTGACTTATTATCACAGTAGAGAGTCGAGCCATCAACAAGAGATAGGCCAAGTTCAGTCAGCAGCGATTTTAGCCAAACCAACTCAGTAACTCCGTGTGCAACTGCAATGGCGTGGTACTCTGACTCAGCAGACGAACGAGATACAATGGAATGTTTCTTACTCCTCCACGAAACAAGATGATCACCATGGAATACACAAAAACTTGACATAGAGCGTCGATTTGTCAAAGAGCTAGCAAAATCTGCATCATTGAAGCATGAGAGACTGGTGACACTATCAGCCCGATAGAACAACCCAAGACCAGGAGCGCGCTTAAGATAGCGAAGCACACGTCAAGCAGCCTCTAGGTGAGATATCCTGGGAGAATGCATAAACTGACTCAAAACTCCCACTGAGAAGCTTATGTCGGGCCTGGTATTGGTCAAGTATATAAAGAGGCCAACAAGCCGCTGGTACTGAGAGGGGTCTGGAAGAGGATCACTAGATTCAGCATGAAGGCGATGGTTGGTGTCCATAGGAGTACTCGCAGGACGACACCCAAGGAGACCCTTGTCCCGAAGAAGATCTAAGGTGTACTTGCGTTGCGATATAGAGATGCCCTGTCGTGAGCGAGGTACTTCAATCCCAAGGAAGTAGCGGAGGGGTCCAAGGTCTTTCACCTTGAAGGCTGAGCGAAGTGTAGCTTTCACCTCAGAGATGCCGTAGGGATCATCCCCGGTGAGAATAATGTTGGGTTTTTTGGGGATGACACAACACTTGTGCACGCAGCGGAAATAAGAACAAGTAAAACCCAAACGAGTTCAGATCTGACAATATTCATGAATCAATAAGTAAAACATGCTGTAATAAAAATTACCTTTGAGGGATTGAGTCAGGACTTAACCTAGATGCTTCAGAAGAATCGGGCCGGCCAAACAAAGGCTAGAGTCTTGAGCGCAGAAAGTATATCCACGCCTCTACAGTAATCCACACGATCGGGAGAGCCCACAACAACTTGTCACACAAGCGCTAGGTCGGGAGAGGACACTCAGCGTCTCCACAGACTGCTAGATCTGTTGTAGGAGAGGTGGCAGCGACAATTGCCGCGATCGGGATTGGGATTCGGCGAAGACGAAGACGGAACGACTTCCGCTGGGCTTTTAGGGTTATCGGTCCTTTTTACGCATAGTACAACTCGTGTGCTTAGACAGAAGAATGATCGTCTACTGTTTAAGCCTTAATGTTTCTTATTTATACCCAAAGGGAATAAACAAAACAACCCGTCGCTATTCACAGACCCAGGACTTTCACTCCAGAATCCAGCAAGTCAACATTTGACTCAGTACGGGCATTTGTCGAACTCAGCTCGACGAACTCAGCTTGACGAACTTTGCGCCAAATGCCAGCATTCGTCGAACATCATTCGTCGAACTCAGCTCGACGAACTCTGCGCCAAAGGCCAGAACGTCGAACGTCATTCGTCGAACTCAGCTCGATGAACTCTGCGTCAAAGGCCAGAACGTCGAACGTCATTCGCCGAACTCAGCTCGACGAACTCTGCGTTAAAGGCCAGAACGTCGAACGTCATTCGTCGAACTCAGCTCGACGAACTCTTCGCCAAAGGCCAGAACATCGAATGACGTTGAGTGAATACAATACACTCAACGCCTAAGTGCCAGATTCGCCAAGTAAACCCCTTGCTCGACGAAGGCGTTGAGTGCACTCAATGCACTCAATGCCTAAAACCCAGACTTGTCAAGTAAACTTCTTTACTCGACGAATCGCTGAGTGGACTCAACGCACTCAACACTTAAGTGCGACAGTCGACGAATTAACACTTGATACTCGACGAATCGGTGAGTCAACTCAACACACTCAACGACATCATTCGACGAGTTAACAATTAACTCGGCGAAAGCGTTGACTGGTCTCAACGCACTCAACGCATTTGCCTTAAAATATTTCAGTCCCTTTTTGCTCATCATATGAGCTATACTATACAGATCCAAACTCCCAATTTCTCCACAATCTTATGTGTGACCCTGATAGACTCATACTGAGTTGGCAGTGAGGCTATATGCTTAATCACTTCCAGATCACAATGGTAATATCAACAGTCTCTCACTTGATCTAGAAAGTATCAAACAAAATCTTCACAAACAATGAACGACATCTAGCAATACATCATTGCTTCCCAAAAAGTAAGAGTTTATTAAACTCAAAATCCATTGTGACTAATGTTACAGTGTTGTCATGTCCGTTCGTCCCTTACATCCGTATAGAACTAGAGACATAGACCGTGTCACCATCATAATTGTTCAATCCCTGTTTCTTAATCTAGAATTTACTTTCAGAAATTTGTGAATCAATATCATATATTGACTCAACCAAGCATGACCTTGCACTTCTCAGTCTCATTCCATCAAGGGGCCTCGTGGTTGCAACTCCTGTCATATAGGAGGACAAATCCCATCTTTGCTTATACGCAAACACCCATATGACTCGTAACGTACCCAATAACCACCTTTATCATCCAACTTTCTCAAGACTGGACTTTTGATGACATTAAAGCACGCTCTTCCTCACTCAGTGAGTGCTGTGACTTCAGGTCAAAGGACCACAAACATCATTCCCACTTGAGTCATACTTGTGATACGTTTATATAACTATCCACAAAGTATTCTCACGGTGGGTCTGTCCATTACAACTTGTTCATAACAAGTACTCATGTGATGACTTGATATCACAATATCATGACCTGTGAGGACGAGTCATCAGCCAACGCACATGCTAGTCTTAAAGGTATCATCATCGCCCTTAGCTTCTAAGATGATACAACGACTAGGAACCTTTAAGAATGAAGCTTCTGAAATCATAGGTTCTCACATCAAGTAACTACTTGACCTATGGAAGCAAACACTCTAAGGACATTTATTAGATTGAACTACTATATCACAATAGAAATAATTTCATAATAAAAGAACTTGCCAAAATATATATGATGAAATGCACGTAACACTTTTATTCATCAAATGAAATATTATACAACCAACAAACATACAATCCACAATATTCAAACTAGAGTTGATCATTTAGGTATCGTATACTCATATGTCTAACATGATCATCATGCTTTCTCTGTGCGAGGGCCTTTGTCAGTCGATCCGCAATATTTTCTTCAGTCGACACTCTGCATATGCTCACATCTTCTCGATCGACAATCTCTCGAATTAGATGAATCGACAGAGTATGTGCTTGGAGCGCTGATGAGATCTAGGTTCCGAAGTAAGTGTAATTGCACCGTTGTTGTCACAGTAGAGATCTACAGGACGAACAATGCTAGGAACTACATTAACTCGTCGATGAATTTCCTAATCCATACAGCCTCCTTCGCTGCATGTGCAGCGACAATATTCTCGGCCTCAATAGTAGCATCGACAACTGTATCCTGCTTGAAACTCTTCCAACTAACAACACCTCCATTCAGGCAAAACACAAACCCTGACTGAGACTTTAAATCGTCCATATTAGTTTGGAAGTTAGCATCCGTGTAACCACTTACAACGAGTTCTTCCTCTCCGCCGAATACCAAGAACATATCCTTAGTCCTTCGTAAGTATTTGAGGATATTCTTGACGGTTATCCAGTGACCTTCACCGGGATCAGACTGATACCTGCTAGTCATGCTCAAAGCATAAGAGACATCAAGTCTAGTACATAACATTGCATACATGATTGATCTAATTGCCGAAGCATATAAAACCAATTTCATGCGGTCCTTATCTTCACAAGACTTAGGACACTGGTCCTTAGAGAGACTCACACCATGAGACATGGGCAAGAGTCCTTTCTTGGACTCAAGCATGCTGAACTGTTTCAACACCTTGTCAATGTACGTACTTTGGGTCAAACTCAGCAACTTCTTCGATCTATCTCTATTGATCTTAATACCGTGTATATAAGTCGATTCCCCTAAGTCTTTCTTCGAAAAGCAGTCCTCTAGGTTGTTCTTAACAACTTGCAGGATCGGTTTGTCATTCCTGATCAACAGTATGTCATATACTTACAATATCAGGAAGACTACAATGGTCCCACTAATCCGTTTATAAACACTAGGTTCATCCTCATTTTTGATAAAACCAAACTCTTTGATCCTTTCATCAAAACGAAGATTCTAATTTCGAGAAGCCTGTTTCAATCCATAAATGAATCTCTGCAGCTTGCATATTTTAGTGGCTTCACCTGGAGATACAAAACCCACAGGTTGTGTCATATACACTTTCTCGAGGAGGTTCCCATTAAGGAAAGCCGTTTTGACATCCATCTGCCAGATCTCATAGTCATAATACGCAACAATAACAAGCAGAATTCTGATGTACTTAACCATGACAACAGTGGAAAAAGTCTCATCATAGTCAAAACCATGAATTTGCTTAAAACCTTTAGCCACCACTCGACCTTTGAATGTTTGTACATTCCCATCCATGTCAGTCTTCTTCTTGAAGACCCACATGCACCCTATGGGTCGTACCCCTTCAGGTGGTTCCACCAAAGTCTATACTTTGGTTTACATACATGGAGTCCATTTCAGATTTCATGGCCTCAAGCCATTTCTCGGAGTCCGGTTCACACATTGTCTCATGGTAGGTTGCAAGCTCATCACTTTGATCCATGAGCAACACATTACCTATTTGAGACACGAGAAATTCATATCTCTCAGGCTCAAATATTGGTCTACCAGATCTACGTGGAACTTGTGTTTTCTGAGCAGGTTCTCCAGCTACAACTACTTGTAGTCCTGACTCAGGTTCCAATTCCGGTTCATTCACTGTTTGTGGTTCCTGAACTTATTCAAGTTCTACCCTGTCTGTCTTTCTACTTAAAGACTCATTCTCAAGAAAAACAGCAGTTCTTGCGACAAATACTTTGCCCTCAGACGGTAGATAGAAGTAGTACCCTTTGGTTTCCCTAGGGTACCCCACAAGATAACACTTATCTGATTTGGGTTCCAGCTTATCGGACATTTGACGTCTCACGTATGCCTCGCAGCCCCAAGCCTTAATGAACGACATACTAGGACGCTTTCCAGTCCATATCTCATATGATGTCTTAAGAATCGCTTTCATTGGAGCACGATTTAGTGTTAAAGCAACAGTTTCTAGGGCAAAGCCCCAAAAGCAAACAGGAAGATCTACATGACTCATCATCGACCGTACCATGTCTAATATAGTACGATTCCTCCTCTCAGACGCACCATTATGCTGTGGTGTTATAGGTGGAGTGAACTGTGATACAATACCACAATCTATCAGATGATCACGGAACTCACGACTTAGGTATTCGTTACCTCGATCAGATCACAGTTCTTTAACCTTCTTACCCAGCTGGTTTTCTACTTCGTTTTTAAACACTTTGAACTCTTCAAAGGTTTCGGATTTGCACTTCATAAGATACACGTATCCGTATCTACTGAAATCATCAGTAATTGTAACAAATTATGAGGACCCACTTCTAGCCATAGAACTCATGAGTCCACATACATCACTATGTACTATACCCAAGTGATCATCAACCCTCTCATTGAATCCAGTGAAAGAGACTTTGGTCATCTTGCCTAACAAACAAGATTCGCATCTCTCAAATGATTCACAATCAAATGAGTCCAACAGTCCATCTCTATGGAGCTTGGATATACGTTTCTCATTTATATGACCCAAATGAAAATGTCAAAGATACGTAGGGTTTGAGTCATTTGTTCTTAGTCTTTTAGTATTTTCAATATTTTAGATCGGATAGTGTAAATTCAAAACATATAGACTATTAAACATTTGTGCTACAATATAACAAACATCATTCTTAAATATTGAACAACAATTGTTCTTAATAATAAAAGAAAAACCCACAATGTCCAAACATAAAATGGATATAATATTTCTAGTTATGGAAGAAACAAAATAACAATTATCTAGTTCTATTATAAGCCCACTGTGTAAAGCAAGATGATAAACTCCTACGACAACAACAGAAACTCTTACTCCATTGCCAACACGGAGGTCCACCTCTCCTTTACTCAGCAATTTTCTCCTTCTCAGTTCCTGCATATTTATACAAATGTGAGAATCACATCCGGTATCCAATACCTAGGATGGAGCAGAAAGGTTTATCTCTATAACATATATACCTGAAGTGGATGTCATACCTCCTCTTATCTTTTGCAGACCTTCAATATACGAAAGACAATTCCTCCTCCAATGACCAGCCTTGACACAGTGGTGACACTTTTCTTCTTTCCTTGAGCCTTTTCAGTGCTGAAGACTTGGGCTCCAGTCCAGACTTAGGTCTCACCTTTGTTTTCTTGAAGCCCTTGCCCTTGCCTTTATGCACTTTCAATATGGGGCTAGCAGACTTGGCCTTCTTCATGTTTATCTCGGCAGTTCGCAACATGCCTCAGAGCTCGGACAGTGTCTTGTCTATTTCATTCATGTTATAGTTCAAGACGAACTGCTCATAACTGTCCGACAACGATTGCAGGATCAGGTCTGTAGCCAACTCTTGGCCCAGAGGGAAATCTAGTCTTTCAAGGTTCTCGATATACCCAATCATCTTGAGTACGTGAGTCCCTACTAGGTCCCGAACTTCCATCTTACACTGGAACAACGCCTTAGTGACGTCGAATCTCTCTTGACGAACTTGCCCTTGAAATATTTTCTTGAGATGCTCATCAATGTCCTTGCAACCCATGTTCTCATGTTGCTTCTGAAGCTCAGAGTTCATGGTCGTTAACATGAGACATTTGACGTCTAAGGAGTCATCAAGATACTTCTTATAAGCATCTTTATCAGCACGTGGTGCATTCCCGGCAGACTCATCAGAGGATACCTCTTCCAAAACATAAAGCTTGCACTCTTGCCTGAGAATAATTCTCAGGTTCCTGTACCAGTTCAAATAATTTGTATCACTCAGCTTCTCCTTCTCAAGGATCGCTCTGAGGGACAAAGTGGAGTGTGAATCACTTGCCATGAAAATTCTACAAGAATACAAACAAAGCAAATTAGTACCACATTTCAAAATACAATTTATCTTTCAATTAAGACTTTAGTCAAAAAATCCCACTATTTTTATCAAACTGATAACCCTCGATATCAATTCGAACAGTTTGGCGAGTAACCCTCTTAGTGGACAAGATCCACATTTCACTAACACTATGAGTCAGATTTGACTTTTCTCTCACAATGCAGCTATTTAGATAGACAACGCTTGCCAATTGCATCACTATGCAATTCTTGTATGGATGGTGAATAACTCTTTATTCGCATCCATCATATAGTGCATGCCAACCCCATGCCTCTGGGCACTCAACATTTGAGGTCACCCAGTTAAGCTAGACCCGATGTCGACAGTGGGATATCAAAATTATCCGCTCACGCCCTCACCAAGATAGACTAATGCACCTTGCTTTGACAAGTCCACAATTCATCGATCGATGCAGGAAGAGTGTCATCCATCGTAAGACATCCAAATACTTAATATTGCTTAAGAGATTTTAGATATTTGATTAACTCTTTAATCATGGTTAACATTTAACCAGTGTGCACATCAAGGAAAATAAAATGCAGCAATCATAATCCAAATGCATTCCAGATGTGCACAAGAAGATCATCAACACTTGATGAACCAGACTAAATCTGAACATCTAAGACACTTCTTAATCTTCAGATTTACATGCATAGAACATGAGCAATACCAACTCCACTTACACAGTAGACAAGCTCGTCACTTTATGTGAGATTCAAAATCTAACACATGCTTAGTTTCACAAACCAACAAAGTGACGGTTACTGTTAAGCAGTAAACTTCAAATAAATCGCATGCGTTCTTGGAAAAATCCAAGACTAGATTTGGGCATTTAGAACACTTTTAAATCTCCAAATCTACACGCCATGGATTTAGCAACTTCTGAAACAATGAATATTGCCGGCAACCTCCCTCTGATACCACTCTTGGTTTTTTTGGGGATGGCACAGCACTTGTGCACGCAACGAAAATAAGTCAAGTAAAACCCAAACGAGTTCGGATCTCACAAATTTCATAAATCAAGAAGTAAAACATGCTGTAATAAAAATTATCTTTGAGGGATTTAGTTAGGACTCAACCTAGATGCTCCAGAAGAATCGGGCCGGCCACACATCAGCTAGAGTCTTGAGCGCAAAAAGTATATCCGCGCCTCTACAGTAATCCACACGATCGGGAGAACCCACAACAACTTGTCACACAAACGCTAGGTCGGGAGAGAACACTCAGCATCTCCACAGACTGCTAGATCTGTTGTAGGAGAGGCAGCGACGACAATCGTCGGGATCGGGATCGGCGAAGACGAAAAACGAAACGAGTTCCGTCGGGCTTTTAAGGTTATCGGTCCTTTTTACGCACAGTACAGCTCGTGTGCTTAGCCAGAAGAATGATCGCATACTGTTCAAGCCCTAATGTTTCCTATTTATACCCAAAGGGAATAAACAAAACAACCCGTCGCTATTCGCAGACCCAGGACTTTCATTGCAGAATTCAGCAAGTCAACATTTGACTCAGTACGGGCATTCGTCGAACTCAGCTCGACGAACTCTGCGTCAAAGTCCAGCATTCGTCGAACATCATTCGTCGAACTCAGCTCGACGAACTCTGCGCCAAAGGCCAGAACGTCGAACGTCATTCGTCGAACTCAGCTCGACGAACTCTCCGCCAAAGGCCACAACGACATTCGTCAAACTCAGCTCGACGAACTCTGCGCCAAAGGCCAGAACGTCGAACGTCATTCGTCGAACTCAGCTCGACGAACTCTGCGCAAAGGGCAGAACGTCGAATGACGTTGAGTGAATACAATACACTCAATGCCTAAGTGCCAGATTCGCCAAGTAAACCCCTTACTCGACGAAGGCGTATGCACTCAACGCCTAAGACCCAATCTCGTCAAGTAAACTCCTTTACTCGACGAATCACTGAGTGGACTCAACGCACTCAACGCTTAAGTGCGACAGTCGACGAATCAACACTTGATACTCTCTGAATCGGTGAGTCAACTCAGCAGACTCAACGCCATCATTCGACGAGTTAACACTTAACTCAGCGAAAGCGTTGACTGGTCTCAACGCACTCAACGAATTTGCCTTAGAATATTTCAGTCCCTTTTTGCTCATCATATGAGCTATACCATACAGATCCAAACTCTCAATTTCTCCACAATCTTATGTGCGACCCTGATAGGATCATACTGAGTTGACAATGAGGCTACATGCTTGATCACTTGCAGATCACGATGGTAATACCAACAAATAATATCATCACAATAGACCAAGACAATGACACGACGTCCCTCTGGAGTGGCACGAATGAAGCAAGCGTGATCTGCACGACACTGTGTGAAGCCGGACTGAAGGATGACCGAGCTGAACCGTTCAAACCAGGCACGCGGGGACTGCTTTAAGCCATACAAAGATTTGTGTAGTTTGCAAACACTCTCCAAATACTCCCCCTTAAGGGCAAACCCTGAATGAGGAGCCATATAACCTCCTCCTTTAAATCTCCATGCAGGAATGCATTTTTGACGTCGAGCTGATAGAGTGACCACATCTGAGAGGCCGCAAGCGAGTGCAGAAGGCGGACACTGGTCAACTTAGCCACAGGAGCAAACATTTCATCAAACTCATCCAGAGCCTGAGTAAAGCCTTTGGCCACCAAATGAGCTTATAATGGTCAATAGTACCGTCAGCAGAGTACTTCACGGTATAGACTCATCTGCACCCAACTGTGCGTTTTCCGAGAGGAAGAGGAACTAGAGACCATGTCCCAGTACGACGGAGAGCAGACATCTCCTCCTCCATGGCCTGAACCCACGGTGGGTCAAGGGGAGCCTCAGCTGTCGAAGTAGGTAGCCAGACAAAATCAACATCAACCACAAAAGCCTGGTAAGAGCGTGAGAAATGGTAGGAAACAACACTAGCCAACGGGTGCTCAGTAACCGAGGAGTGAACACAGGTACGCTTGCCCTTGCGGAGGGCAATAGGTAAATAATAGAAGAAGTAGAGGAGAGAGGCTCAAGAGAGGTACTTGCGACCGGAAGGAGCTGCGGATCCGGGATTGGAGGAGAAGTGGGTGCACCGGGTGGAGGTGGCGGCTGGCGGCGAGAGTAAGTCAGCAGGACAGACGGAGAAGCAGAAGGGGCAGTGTTTGGTGGAGGAGAGACGACTAGGAGAGGTTGCACAATAGTAAGAAGCTCAGGAGGGGTCAAATATGTAGGAAAGAAGGGAACATCCTCATGAAATGTCACATCCATAGAGTAAATGACACACCGCAACTGGGGATCATAGCAGCGGTAACCCTTAGTGGTAGTCGAGTAGCCGAGAAAGAGACAACGGATGACCTTGTCGTCGAGTTTAGTTCGAGAGGGGCGCCGATTCTGGACTAAAGACACACAACCAAAGACTCGAAGAGGGATGAGAAAAGTGGAGACAGATGGATGGATGAGACTATAAGGGGTAACGCCACCGAGGGGACGAGAGGGAGTCTATTAATAAGGAAAGTGTTGTAAGAAGAACAATACTCCAATAGGACTTGGGTACATTCATTCCCCGAAGAAGGCAACAAACATAGTCTAAGAGGTGGCGGTTTTTACCTTCCGCCACCCCATTCCGCTCGTGGGTCCCTGAGCAAGAAAATTGGTGTAGAGTGCCCTCATTGCAGAGAAAGAGATCAAAGGGACAAGAAGTGTACTCACCTCCATTGTCCGAGCGAAGGAGCAGACGTACCATGCTTGGGTCCGTATCATACGTGAAAAATGAGAGTAAACAGATAGGACCTCAGATTTATGTTTGAGGAGATAAACCAATAAACAACTAGAATAGTCATCAATAAAAGTTACAAAATACGAGAAACCATCAAATGACACAATAGGGGCACGTCCCCACACATCAGAATGTACTAACTCAAAACAAGAAGTAGCACGACTAACAGAAGGAACGTACGTGCTGCATGTGTGTTTTGACAACTCACATATATCACAACGAAAAGGAAAAACAAACAGACAACATCCGATGAGGGATAGGATGGCCGAGACGTGCATGCCAAAGCGAACTAGACGACAAAGATGGATAAACAACATATAAGAGCTAGGCAGGCAGGTAACACTGGTGGTGGTAGCAGCAATGGTAGAAGGTAGCTTCAGGTAGTACATCCTACTCCTGTCATATCCCATACCAATAGTCCTCCCGGATCTCAGGTCCTGAAAAACACAATGATCAGAGAAGAAAGTTACTGAGCAATTCAAAGTGCGAGTAATATTACTAACAAATAAAAGGTTAAGAGGCAACTGAGGGACAAGAAGAATAGAGTCAAGGGAGAGAGAGGAAGAGAGAGGGACGGTGCCCCAGCTAAAGATAGGGGTAACTGAGCCATCAGCAAGGGCACGTCCCAGTGGGAGTAGGGAACAACCTGAAACAGACTGGAAGACGTACCAATCATATGGTCGGTTGCACCAGAGTCAATCACCCAGGGTGACGAATCCTAGTCAACCATGATCGCAGATCAAGCAAACGGAGTACCTGAGGAAGAAGAGACAATGGAAGCAAAGATAATATTGGAAGGCTGAGACTGCTGGAACTGCTGAAACTGGGCCATCATCTGACAGAAGTTGGAGGAGTTGACACCCAAGGTGCGCTCGATAGGCTGTGAAATCGCTAGAGAAGACTCCGACGGTACTAGACGGCTGTGGGATCGAGGGGGGAATCCTGTTGCGGCTGCGAAATCGGCTGGAAAGGCTAGCGGGAGGCGCTGCAGAAGTCGCCGGGGGCTCGAGACGGTGGCGGAAGCGGGCGAAACCCACTTGCGGGGACGCCATCCACGACCAAGGAGCGCCGGAAGCCCCGTGGGGCGGGACGAAGCCGCAGGCGGTGCCAAGAAGGGAGTCTCTGGATAAGCGGGAGACCGGCGAACGGTGCGGATGTAATACCTCCCCTGTAATGACCATATAATGTGTCCGACCGGGGCCCCATAACATATAGACTCCACAGCTTCAACATTATAAAATGATATAAAGAACTACCCATCTCAAAACTCAGAAACAAGACAGCGGAAAACACACATAAACTAGAAGTTATCCACAACCATAGGAGTCCGAAGCGGCATTAAGGCCTTACATCAATCAAATGCAAAACATTGTAGCAATAATAAACAGAGTAACATGCCTTAGCACCCCTAGGCTACCTCGGCGTGCAAGCACAAATTACAAAGCACTAAGCATAACATTCAACAAATCATAAGTACTACAAAAGAAAACACTTCATGAGGCTTAGGAATTTTGGGCGGCGAGCTTGCTCCATTTTGCGATCCTTACCCTATTAAATTTATTGTAACGTGGGTCAGCAAAGGCTGACCTCAAATGTGTAACTAACACATCTCCTCTCGGTCATCCCTAGCGCACCCCGGGGCACTCCATCACCCTGCAGGTCAGCACTTCACATGCAATTGTACATAAACATAAAGAGTAAAGTAAAAGGTTTGGATGTCTCACACGACAAACACGTTTCTAGGTTGAGCATTTAATAAAAAGAGACCTAACATGCAGCGTGTATGCAATCCTGGGTTTCACCCAAGACACCATATAGCGCATATAATTCTAGCACATCATCATGCATCATCACATCACATCATACGTGTACTTCGAATTTCCCTCGTCGGTGTTCAAGCCGCAACACGAAATTCTTGCCTTGGCCCCACCCGCTCGTGGGTCTCAAAACCCGGGCTTGCCGACAAACTCTGACTTCCCACGTCAGGTTTCGTCACAAAAAAAACCGATGCTAAGAACTCTTGCTTGACCCTACCCGCTCATGGGATTCATCGCCCGGGCTTGTCCAAAGTTTGACGTTCTCGTCAGTTTCACAGAAAGGGACTTGTCTTGCCAGGATACTCTCCACACATGACTTTGCAACGTCACAGGCTAGCCAGCCGACCACAAAAACAAAGTCGTGTCTTCGCACATCAATCAAACACATCAAACCCGCCCTAATCCACCATTCGTTCTTACACGAAAAAGAGGGCGAACATCACAAACGACGTCTTGCCGCAAACGGATTTCTAGCAAAATCCCTATAGTGCTCGTCATGCAACATCACCAAATCGGACTAACGGTCGCGATTACGGCTTCACCCACAATGCCTAATCCACTAACGGACCAGATTTCTAATGCAACATCATGTCGGGGACGAACTCAATTGACCCGGTGACTCCTCTTAAACCATGGCGACCCGTAACCCTCTCATTTGATAGATCCGGTGCCTAAATGCTTGAAAGAAAGCAAAAACGAAACGGATGTCATGCACGCATCCTAAAAACAGAGAAGAGAAATGTCGTTACCTTACGACTCCTCTTCCTAGCCATAGAGATCTTGGTTTGCACTGATGAGAGTGTGCTCCTTCAAGTCCTCTCCACGGATCTGGCCTCGGATCGACGAACGGAGCTTTGAAGGTTTGTCAATGGCGGAAGATGCTCTTCTTCCTCCTCCTCCAAACACTCTCAAAACCCTAACTCTCACTCAAAAGGGAAAATGAGAGGAATAGAGCCCTTCAGCCTCACTTAAGCCTCTTGGACGGAGCGTCCTGGGCCATAAGATCGATTTCGAAGAAGATCGGACGATCTATTCAAGGTTTGTGTTGAATATCTTGTATAGAAAGGCCCATTTAATGGGCCTGTGTAAAATCCTCTTAGCCTGGATTACTCTCACATCTTAGAATGGTGTTTAGGTTCTCCTCTCTCCTCCTATATATATGTTCAAATACTTGTGTTCTATTCATGAGAGATATTTGAGAAATTAATAAAAAAATTTCTCTTTTTTCTGTCGCATTTCTCTAAATGGTATCCGAGCCACCCAATCCTCAAATTTTTCGGTCTTCCTCAAAGTTCCCGTCTCTGCGGTCAGTTTATTTCTAACCACAGATCTGCTCTGTGAGGACTTCCTCCTGCTTCCTCTGCATTTCTCTTCCGTGTTTTTTTAGACTTTTCGTGCTGCCAACCGGGTCCCACCTGATGGGCGATTGTCATGGTTGACGCGCAACTGACAAGTGCACCGGCCCCTCAAGTAATATAAAGTGGAGAGTCTTCCCAAGTATCGATTTCAGAGGAATTCAAGTTAGGGTGTGCAATTTGATTGCTTAGAAAATAAATTATAAGGATTGAAAACAAAGATTTGGTTTGGTTTGGTCATTTGCATTAAAAAGAAATAAACTAAAAACTTGCGGGTCGCAAACACCGCTTCACTTGGCGAATGAATTATGCAGGCCGTTAGCACTGCCTGGCTTTGCGGATGGAAGAGAAGGTCTGCGGATGGAGTGACAACACCGGTGAAAATGAAGGTCAAAAGCACCTCTTCGTAAGACGCACAACTAGCAATTGCTAGTGCGGCAAACAACTGTCATAATGATGGAATGGAGGATGAAGGCGCAACCACAAACACATATGGACCCACAAATAATATTCATATACATTGTCATAAACATTCAATCCATGGTCACAATATGCACATCATCCAATACATGAAGAATGAAACAACAAAATTGTTAATTAAGTCAAGGATAGTCTTATTCAATAGATGTGTCCCCTATATATAGGGGGGAATACATCATAATTAATTATAAGGCGAAATACGGTCTAACACTCCCCTCAAGATATTATATCTTTTATACCCAACTTGTCAATACAAACACAAAAGATTTCCCCCAAGACTCTTAGTTAGGATATCAGCTTGTCCCTCTGCGGGAACAAACAAAATGCAGATAATCTTCTTTTCAATTTTCTCCTTAATAAAGTGTCTGTCCACTTCGATATGCTTGGTGCGGTCATGCTGGACGGGGTTGTTGGCATTACTAATTGCAGGCTTGTTGTCACATTACAACCGGATAGGACTAGACTCATTCAAACCCATGTTACACATCAAAGAGCGTATCCATAATCCTTCACATATGTCATGTGTCATTGCTATAAACTCAGCTTCTGCACTGGACCTTGAGACGACAGATTGTTTTTTACTTCTCCAAGTGACTAAGTTTCGACCAACGAATGAGCAATACCCTAATGTAGATTGTCTTTTCTCAACAGAACTAGCCTAGTCAGCATCGGTAAAAACTTCAATCTTCAGGTATATATTGGGTGTGAATAGGATCCCCCTTCCTTGTGAAGTCTTCAAATACCTCAATATTCGATGAACAACATTCTGATGTCTCTTATTTGGGGCATGCATATATTGACCGATGACTCCAACTGTGTAGGCTATGTTGGGACGAGTGTGGGATAGGTAGATTAATCTTCCAACATGGTGTTGATAGTCAACCACGTCTTCAATAGGATCACCATCATCTCTTCCAAGATTATGATTCACCTCCATTTGTGTATCAGCAGGTCTACAACCACTCATGCCAGATTGTTCCAGCAAATCAAGGGTGCATTTTCTCTCTGAGATGAAATGCCCCATTTAGACCGTGCTATCTCAATTCCTAAGATATATTTCAGTTTCCCCAGATCTTTTACTTCAAACTAACTTGCCAAATTCCCCTTTAAAGCTTTTACTTCTTCAATATCATCTCTTGTTATGATGATATCATCAACATAGACAATGAGAACAATTATTATATTTGTTCTCCGTTTGATAAAGAAAGTATGATTCACATGACTTTGTTTGTATGCAAGTGAAATCATAATTTTGTGGAATCGACCAAACCAAGCTCTCGGAGATTGCTTCAAACCGTAAAATGCCATTTTAAATGACACTTTTCCTTCATATTCGGAATGGAAAAAACCTGGAGGTATAGACATATATACCTCTTCATCTAAATTTCCATGAAGAAAATCATTCTTCACGTCCAATTGGTTAAGTTTCCAACCCTTGCACGCATCACATATATGGAGTTCATTTTTGCGACGGGGCAAACATGTCTTGATAATCAATTTCAAAAGTTTGAGTATACCCCCGTGCAACCAATCTTGCTTTGAATCGTTCAACCAAACCTTCAGAGTTCTGTTTTACGCTAAACACTCACTTACATCCGACGACCTTCTTTCCATGTGGAAGATGTGTTAAGTCCAAGGTACAATTCTTTTCCAAAGTGTTCATTTCCTCAATCGTAGTCTCTTTCTACTATTTTTTCCCAAGAGCCTCTTGTCATATGGATGAGATGGAGATAGAAGCGAGGGAGGAGACGAAAGCTTTGTAAGAAGAAGTTGGAGGCTCATAGTAAACATAATGAGATAGTGGATGTTGGGTGCAAGATCTGGTACTTTTTCGAAGGGTAATGGGAAGTTTAGAACGATCTGTTGACGGAGCTGACACTGGTGCAGGTGGCGTAGGATGAGCCCGTGTGTTATCTTTACTCAGTATGGTGTACACATGTACCTCCTTTTCTTTATAGGGAAGCTCCCCCTGATTTGGAGTCTCAATAGTAGGTAAAGAATGTGATGGAGGAATCAACAAGGGTAAAACATGTGAGCTCACTTCACCCGTATATTTGTGCTCCTCCTGAATAGGGGTGCAAGTTGAGTTGAGCCGGCTCGAAAGCTTGATGAGCCGGCTCGTAAAAAGCTCGACTCGAGCTCGAGCATGTGGAGCTAGTGCTCGAGCCTAATTTCGAGCCGAGCTCGAGCCTAAGTAACCCTGTTCACGAGCTCGCGAGCTTTTTTTAATTAAATAATATATATTATTAGTAGCAAATATTTTAATATATTATTATATTAATATAATATTATTAAAATAATAATAAGTTCGAGCCAAGCTCGAGCCTTTTAAAATAGGCTCGTCGAGCTCGAGCTCAAAAAAAGAAGCTCGAGCTCGAGCCAACTCTTTTTGATGAGCTCGACTCGAGCTCGACTCGTTTGCAGGCCTACCCCTGAATTGATGGCACGTAATAAAGTTCAGATTCACGAAATAAGATATCCATCGTGACAAAGGACCATTTAATCGTGGGATGATAACATTTATACTCCTTCTGAGTGGGATAATAACCAATGAACACATATTTAAGAGCCCGAGGGTCTAGCTTGGACTTGCCCGAAGAGTGTATATGAGAGAAACAGACACAAACAAAAATTTTAGGTGGTAGGGATGTTGGAGTCACCCTTAAGGTAGTAAGAGGGGTTTAATGCCCCAGTACTGAAGACGACATGCGTTTTATGAGATAAGCAGCTGTGATAACGACATCCCCCCATTAGTATTTTGGGAGGTTCATAGTGAAGCGTATGCAACAAGCAACCTCTAAGATGTGACGGTTTTTGCGTTCCGCAACTCCATTTTGACATGGAGACTGGACACACGAGGTTTGATGTAGAATGCCATGAACAAAAAGATAGTCCTGCAATGGAGCGTTGACATACTCCCGCCATTATTGTACAACCCCGTATTCCCTGAGTGGGACCCCCCAACGTAAGTCAAGGACCCCCTATGTTCGAACTGGTCAAAGTAGGCGAATGGGGTCTTCATGGACCACTCGCCCAGAGAGACTAAAGTTTTTTCGCCAAGATAGGCGGGAGGGCTTTCGCCGAAGTGCGGAGGGGTTCCCGCCAAATTGGGCGAGTGGCCTGCGAATCTCCCATTTGCCCTTTGGGGAGCTGTGGAGGCGAATGCTCGGCTCATCCTAGTATTCGCCTCTTCCGGCGAATGGTGCCTTCATGGAGCACTCGCCTAGTGATGAGGCCCAGAGACAAAGTTACCTGGATGTCCTTGAAATTTTGCAAATAACCTTTTAGAACAGCAGAGTTACGTTGTTAGCAGACCCAATTGGTCTGCGTATTGCAAAATAGAGCAGCGAAGTTACGCTGTTGGCAGATCATGTTCGGGAATCTATAAATAGACCCTGTGGGCACCTTTGGGGAAGGACAACTCATTTTTAGCTTCTTCCTCGGGTTGTTTTGGTTCGACTGAGTAAGCTCTCCAAGGTGCCCGACTCAGCTTTCTGGCCTGGGAGGGGAAGCGCTCTAGAGAACTTCCGGGTGTGTGGTGAGACCTCCGCGCTGCAGCCCAGTGTCAGTTTTCAGGTTCTTAGCAACGGGTCAGGGGGCCAAGTTTGGAAGAAATGTAAGCTACATCCTTGGTTCTGAACTGTCATTGGGGCCAAGTTTTGACTTCAAATCTTTGGTGCGGTGAGCGTGGTGCGTAGGTTACACAAGAAAATCCTGAGCTAAGCTCATGGCTAGAGGCGATGATGAAGGAGCTGGCTCGGGCGGTTCACCACCCCCAGCGAGTGGTGTCACGATGGGGATGCTGGAAGACTTCAAGAGGGAGGTCCTACAAAACATCCACCATGCATTCACCGTGAGAGGCGAGCGGGCCACGCCTTCTGTTCCAGTTGTCGCGGCCCCATTTCTAGGCGAGAACGCCCCGGGTCAGCGACCCGGGAAGGAGGTCCCGGTCGAGAGCGGCGAGAGGGATCTCGCCGGTGGGAGAGATCTTTTCCCTGGGCAGGCGAGTGCAGACGGTGTCAGCTAGCCCGGGGTGCGAGATGGGCCCACTTGCCAGGTGGGTGGAGGAAGCCCTTTCACCGAGTTGATCGTCTCTACCCCGGTCCCAGACGGGTTCAGAGTGCCAGAGATGTCCTACTACACAGACAAGGATGACCTGGTGCAACATGTTTAATGGTTCGAGAATGTCGTTTCCATTAGGCAGATGTCGGACGCTTTCAAATGCCTACTTTTTGGCATCACTCTGAAGGAGAAGGCCAAAGACTGGTTCCATCAGCTTCCTGCAAGTTCCATCTACTGCTTCGAGGACTTGCGACGCGGGTTCCTGTTGAGGTTCTCGACGCCGAAGAAAAGGAGGAAGGGAGCTGAGTGTCTGTTCGCAATCAAGCAGAAGTCAGATGAGACGTTGGGGAACTATGTCGATCGGTTCCAGGAAGAGATCCTTCTGGTTCAGGAGGTTTCGGGGTATACCCCGATGCTCGCCTTCACCCCGGGCCTGTGGCAGGGGTTCTTCAGCATGGAGCTGAAAAGGGTGCCCCACTTTTCTTCGAGGAGTTGATGGAAAGTTCGAAAAAGGAGATAGAAAGCGAGATGGCCGACTCGGCGTTCGCCAACAAGTTGGCCGAGGAGGAGGTGAAGGAGTCGGGAGCAGGAAGGCAGCGGGAGGAGATAAGGAGGGAAGAGTCCCGAGGCAAGGGGATCCAGGAGCAACATCAAGGTTGGGGGCATCGGGAGCCGAACAACCGGTTGGCCTAGAGTCCCCAGGAAGGACCTGCCCATGGGCAGGTTAGAGGATTTCAGGGTGGGGAGAATTTCCGCGGAGGTCAAGGGCGGTTCAACCCACCGGCGTGGAGGCAGGGTCAGAGGGCACCCCTTCTACAACAACATCAAGCGATGGCGATCGCTCGGGGGAGGGGGATGAGAAGAGGAGCAGGAAGAGGAAGGAGAGGAGGAGGCAGGGTGGCGTTCCCCTTTTGTGACTTCCATCAGGAGGGTCACGCGACGACCACCTGCCCAAAGTTCCTTGAGATGAGAGAGGCCAGGGGTCAGGCCCAGCAACAGCCGCCAGTGAGGATAAAGGAAGTTCTGCCGGGAGGAGAGGAGAATAGGTGCGAAGATAGAGCTGACGTGGGGCCCCGCGTAGTGATCCATGAGGGAGTGGGAATCGAAGACACCCGCAAGGGGAGCTTCCAGACCATATACAGGAGGAGCGTCGCCTCGACCTCTCAACCCCCCCGGAAGAGAAGATCACCTTCTCATCGATGGATATGGTAGACTACGAGGATCCGTTCTGCGACGCTTTGGTGATCCAGACGGCCATTGAGAACTTCACGGTCTCCCAGATACTGGTTGATAACGGGAGCTCCGTGAATGTGATCTTCAAGAAGGCCTTCGATGAGATGAAGGTGGAGGCTAGGATAGTGTTGCCCTCGGATGGACCGCTGTTCGGGTTTTCAGGGGAGATGAAGGAAGTTGAAGGAGTGGTTGGTCTTCATGTGACACTTGGGAAAGTGTCGAGGAATTGCCGGTTGGTCATCGTGGAGGCGCCAAGTAGCTATAATGTCATCTTCGGACGTCCCCTCATCAACGTCTTTCATTGCGTCCCCTCACCGTTCCACTAATGTCTCAAGTTCAACAGGGGGGGGGGGGGTCCGAATCCAAATCCTGGGAGACCCGAAGGTGACGAGGCAATGTTATGTAACGGCTGTCAACACCATAGCCTGGATGGCGGGGGCGGAAGAGTTGGAGAGAGAGTTGGCAGCGCAGGAGGAGGCAGGCGACAAGATGGAAGTGATCGGGGAAGGAGCAGCCGAGGAGTCGTAGGCGACGGAGGAAATGACAGAGAAGGTGCAGGGAGAAGGGGAAGAAATGGTTGGAGTCTAAGAGGAGGGAGGAGTGAAGCTGCAGGAGTGCCCGATGGAGGCAATAGAAGTCGAAAAAGCGGAGGAGGAGGTACTCAAGCAGGGGGGAGAAGCTGAGAAGCGAGTGGGAGCAATCCGGGCTAGAACCGATAGTTGAGGTTGTGGAGATAGAGGTCGTCACCAAGGCGGGGAGGACAGAGAGGGTGCGGGTCAGCGACAGGCTGAGCCTCGGGGACCGAGAGAGGATGCGAGAGTGCATCCAGAAGAACATCAATGTTTTTGCATGGAGTGCGACAGACATGTCGAGCATCGACGCAGATGTGGCGTGTCACCGTTTGAACCTTGACCCCAAGCCACGCCCCATCCGCCAAAAGAGGAGGATCGTCGCCACAAAGTTGGAGGAGCCTATCCGGGAGGAAGTGAAAAAGCTCCTCAAAGCAGGTTTTGTATCAGAGATCTAGTATCCAGTCTGGGTATCCAATGTGGTAATGGTTAAGAAGGGAGACCGGCGGTGGAGGATGTGTGTTGATTTCTCGCTTTTAAATAAACCATACTCCAAGTATTGCTACCCCCTGACTTGAATCGACGCTCTGGTAGATTCAGCCGTCAGCTTTTCTATGTTGAGTTTTTTAGATGCTTTTTCAGGTTATCTCAGATCAGGATTCATCCACCCGACGTCAAGGATGTCTCCTTCATTACTAGAGAGGGGTGCTTCAGCTACAAGATGATGTCATTCGGGCTAAAGAACGCAAAAGCTACATACCAGCGAATGATGGATCGGGTCTTCAAAGGTCAGAGGGGGAGGAAATTGGAGGTGTACGTGGACGATCTCATGGTGAAAAGCAGGGATGTGGACTCTCATTTTCTTGACTTGGATGAAACGTTCGCGACCTTGCGAAAGTTCAAGATGCGACTAAACCACCTGAAGTGTCCTTGGGGCTAGCAGGGGAAGTTTCTAAGGCATCTCCTCACCCCCGCGGGGGTGGAGCCCAACCCGACGGGGGTGGAGCCCAACCCCACGGGGGTGGACCAACCCCGACATGGTGCATGCCATAATTGAATTGGAATCACCACGTAGCACCAAGGAAGTTACGGGGAAGCTCGTCGGGCTGAGTAGCTTTCTCTCCCAGACAGGGGAGAAGTGCTCACTCTTCTTCAAGGTTTCGTGAGGAAATCAAAAGTTCGAGTGGACAAAAGAATGCGAGGGGGCATTTCAAGCATTGAAGGACCAACTCTCTCGAGCTCCGCTCCTCTAGGGTCCTAAGGAGGGGGAGGACCTGACCTTGTATCTGGGAGTAGGAGTTGAGGCTGTGAGCTCCGTCTTGCTTTGGGAAGAGGGTAAGAAGCAGTTGCACATCTATTATGTCACCCGGATCTTAAAGAAGGCAGAGCTCCGTTACCTGATCCTAGAGAAATTGACTTTCGCTTTGGTCATTTCAGCTAAAAAGCTTAGGCCGTATTTCCAAGTGCACACAATCAAGGTGGTGACCGACCACCCCCTTTGCAGGATTTTCGAGGGGGTGGAGCACTCTGGAATGATGACCAAGTGGTCCATCGAGCTGAGCGAGTTCGACAACACTTTTGCACCATGACTCTCAATTAAGACGCAAGCGGTGGCTGACTTCTTGGCTGACTATGTCATTGAAGAGGAAGATGAAGGGCCCTCGCAGCAGGTTGCCTGGAAGGTGCTGGTCGACGGAGCCTTGATGAATTATTCTCTGGGGGGCGGGGTAGTGCTGGTAAGCCCTAATGGGATCACAGTAAAGCAGGCCGTGGTCCTGCATTTCCCGGTCACTAACAATCAGACAGAGTATGAAACCGTTATAGCAGGGCTACGCCTGGCCAAAGAGCCGATGGTGCAGGACATGGAGGTGTTCACTGATTCGTTAGTGGTGGCGTCACAAATCAAGGGTGAATACGAGGTGAGGGAGCCTACCCTCATGAAGTACTTGACCAAGGTGAAGGGCGTCATCGGGGGGTTTCGAACGTTCTCCATTCGACATGTTTCCCGGGAGAAGAACGTCACAGCTGATTGATTAGCCAAGTTCGGACCAAGGACCGGGGTTACTTAAACAGAACTCTTTCGCCCGTCAATCGAGGAGGGTTAAGTGATGGAGGTGGATCGGCGCCCCTCATGGGTAGACCTCTTCATAACTTTCTTAACCACAGGTAAAATTCCGGAAGAGGTCATGGATGGGAAGCGCTTCAGGCACAAATCGGCCTATTACCTGATGCACGAAGGAGTGTTGCACCGGAAGACACTTTCGGGGCTCCTAGCCTGGTGTGTATCGGAGGAGGAAGTTCCGAGGATCCTGGAGGAGGTGCACTCCGGCGAATACGGTAGCCATTCGGGAGTCAGAACTTTGGAGGCAAGGGTGGTCCCTTAGTTATCAAAGGCTCAAGGCGCACCGAGGCGCAAAGGGCCCTTGGAGCCTGGGCGCAAGGCGCAAGCGCGCGCCTGAGGCACGTGAGGCGCAAAAATGGGGGAAAAAGAAATTGAGCGAATTGGGCGCCTAATTCACTGAAATTGTGCGAATTGGGCGTCCAATTCGCTGAAATTGTGCGAATTGGGCGGCCCAAGTGCGCCTAGGGGTGCCTCGGGTGCGCCTAAGATCATGTTTTTGCCCATATCAATTTTTTTAAAAAAACATCTTGAAAGGCCCGTGCGCGCCTTTAGGGTTTACTTTTGGCCGACCCGAGGAAGGATGCAACGAAATTCGCAAGGAAATGTCAAAAGTGTCAGCTATACACTCCACTTCAACTTTTGCCCGCCTGGAGGCTTAGGATCATCACGTCACCTTGGCCCTTCGCCATCTGGGGGATGAATTTGGTTGGACATTTTCCCTAGACAAGCGGGCAAAGGAGGTTTCTCTTAGTCATGATCGATTACTTCTCCAAGTGGCTGGAAGTAAAGGCGCTGGCCAAGTTGACCTCCCAAGTGATCTGTAATTTCGTATGGGGAGAGATCATATGCCTGCATGGGCTCCCACTGACCATAGTCACTGACAATGGACCCAGTTTACCAGCGAGGAGTTCATCAGCTTCTGCACTCAGCTGGGGATAGACCTCAGGTTTGCCTCTGTCCACCATCCTCAGAGCAACGAGCAGGGGGAAGCGACAAACAAGATCATTGTGAATTTGTTGAAGAAGAAGGTAGAGAATCTGAGAGGAAGTTGGGTAGAACAGCTTCCTTCGGTGTTATGGGCTTTGAGAGCGACCCCCAACACAGCCACCGGGGAAACCCCCTTCAAACTTTCTCACGGTTGCGAGGCCGTTCTGCCCGTGGAGTTCTAGGTTAGATCACCACGAGTAATGACAGAAAAAGGAGATGAGGGATGAAAGATAGAAAACGAAGGGGGGCTACACTCTCACTGGACCTGATAGAGGAAGTCCGCGTTACGGCCGTCGTAAGGCAAGAAGAGATCAAGCGACATATGACCAAGTACTTTGACAAGCATATTAGAGTCAAGCAGTTCGTGGAGGGGATCTGGTCCTAAAAATGGTGGACGCCGCGGGGAGATCAGCGACAGTGAGGAAGCTTCATCCAAATTGGGAAGGCCCATACATCATTAATGAAGCGCTAAAGTCAGGGGGATATTGCTTCCAGAATGTGGAGGGGGAGACCCCAATTCATACCTGGAGCGTGATGATTTGAAGCGCTTCTACCCTTGAGCCTTGTATGTAACACTCTTTGTTTTTTATATTATTAAATCTCTTATGGCTTAAGATCGTTGACACATGGACTGCGTGGATGTACGAAGATGTTGAAATGATGAACCCGAGAAAATCCCGCTGACCAGGCTCCTACTACCTGACAGGGCTGGAAGTCACTTGGTGGTGAGAGGGGAAGTTGGCCAGAGAAGATCCCGCTGACCAGACTTCCACTAGCTGGCAGGGCTGGAGGTCACTCAGAGCTAGGTTGAAATGATGACCCCGAGAAGATCCCGCTGACTAGGCTCTCACTAGCTGGCAGGACTGGAAGTCACTCGGTAGTGAGAGGGGAAGTTGGCCCGAAATGATCCCGCTGACCAGGCTTCCACTGGCTGGCAGAGCTGGAAGTCACTCAGAGCTAGGTTGAAATGACGATCCCGAGATGATCCCGCTGACCAGACTCCCACTAGCTGACATAGCTGGAAGTCACTCGGTGGTGAGAGAGGAAGTTGGCCCGAGAAGATCCCACTGACCAGGCTTCCACTAGCTGGTAGGACTGGAAGTCACTCGGAGCTAGGTTGAAATGATGACCCCGAGAAGATCCTGCTGACCAGACTCCCAATAGCTGGCAGGGCTGGAAGTCACTCGGTGGTGAGAGGGGAAGTTAGCCCGATAAGATCCTCTGACCAGGCTTCCACTAGCTGGCAGAGTTGGAAGTCACTCGGAGCTTTGGTTGAAATGATGACCTCGAGAATATCCCGCTGACCGGGCTCCCACTAGCTGACAGGGCTGTAAGTCACTCAGTGGTGAGATGAGAAGTTGGTTCCGAGGTTATCCCACTGTCAGACTCTCACCTAGCTGGCAGATCTGGGAGGCCCTCGACAAATGTTATGAAATATTTGGAATTAAGTCCCGAAGTGATCCCGCTGTCAGGCTCTCACCTAGCTGGCAGATCTGGAAGGCCCTCAGTGGAAGTGATAGAGCACCTTGGAGGAGGATGGTCCAAGGGGAATGACACCTATCCAGAATATAGCAGGCGAGACCCAGGTGTGCGAGTGGGTCCACATGGCGTAAAGACCCATTTGACAATGTCTATTCGGCAATACCCCCTCGGAAGGCCCGCTCGGCAGGCCAGCCTCAATGAGGAATCAAAATCATCTCTCACTAGGCTGCCCCGAGCGCATGGCGTTGCGGTCACCGCCTAGGGCAGGCACGAACGCACGCAACTGAGGCCAGGCTTGCGCTAAAAACTCTCTTCGGGCGAGAGCGATCCAGTCACAACCTAGAAACTAAGGGTCGGCGACGAGCGAATTCGCGGGAGCGTTTGCGAATGACAAAAAACGAGAAACCAAAAAATTAATAACAATGACCGTTTCGGCAGAGACAAAAATAACTTGGAAAATTTACATTTATATCCCCAAAAGTATTTTTACAATCGAGGGTTTCGCCCCAGGCATGAATGGACAAAAACAAAATACAGTTACATAAATAAGAAGAGCGGAAGGTCTTCAGGAGGAGTCTCCGGGCTTCTCGCTGGAAGATCCTTCGCTCCTGTGGAGGGGTGAATCAGCGTTGTCCTCGAGTGGGAGGTCCTCGTCCTCGGGCGCGTCGATAGGGATGAAAAGCCAGGGGAGGATGCTGCGCACCGTGAGTCTCTCGCTGCCTTCCAACAGAAGTCCGTCCTCTCGCAGCACCTCGATAGCGTGCTTAGCCGCCCCCTGGGCATTCTCCTGCATCATCACCTCGATCTCGTGGTTGGTGTACTGATGCAGTTTACCCTTCTCGCCGGGAGGTGGCGGGACAAGGAGTTCCTGCAGGCGCTTTTTCTCGGCCTTGAACCCCGCGACCTCGCGCTCAAGGCTAGCCACCCGCGCACAAAACAGTTCGGCATTCGCAGAGTCCTGCATGAAGGATGTTAAAATTGGTATAAAGTAATGTGCGAGTGCGAAAGACTAGTGAGGTTTCACTCACCGCTTGCGCCAGGCGACTGGCGAGAAGCTCCTCAGAGGTCTTCAACTTGTCCTTCAGGGGGGAAACCTTCGTCATGGCTAGATCCCACGACCACTGAACGTCGGCCAGGTTCCGCTCGAGGTTGAGGTTGCGGCGCAACAACAAGTGCGCGAGCTCGAGGACGCGCAACTGGGCCCGCACAGTCTCATGCGCGCGGGTGCGGGTCGACTTCGCGTTGAAAATAATGACATCCTCCTGGTTGTACATGGCCAAGGAGAATGCGAAGGAATTGCCGCAGGTGGAATCTTGTTCCATCCACGAGGGGAGGAGAGTGGAAATGGAGGCCGGTTGGCCTTGTGGTTCCATTGGAGCAGGGTTGGCCTGCCTCATCCAAGTACTTCTCGATGAGGTCGAAATTTCGGTGCTCTCTCGGCACCGGCCCCGCAGGAGCCTTCTCTGTCGCAGTGACGATCTTGGCGGCAGCGCTCGTCGTATCCGTCACGGCCGGGGTCTTGGAAGGGGCTTCGACGACGTGCTTGCCCTTGTCCAGCGCGGACGTTTTGGTTTTATTGGAGGATGTTGGGGGGTGGGAGCTTCTGGCTTCCCCTTTGGGGCACTCGGCCGAGACGAGGTACCCGGCTCCACCCAGCAGGCCGCGGCCTCGGATAAGGCGAGAGATGAATTAGGGACAAGAACCTCGGTTTCCTCATACGGTTGCCGGAGGGGGACCTCTCACTCACCTGCACGAACAGTAAGGGTAAGCTTTACCAATCCAAGATGTGAATTCAAATATAGAGGGGCATAATGTTACCTTCTTCGGCGAGAACGGGCAGGAAAGAGTCCAGGTTCCGCCGCAGATACCTGACATCGAAGTTCTTTGTGCCGAAGAAGGCATGCAAGGCGGTCTCGCGGCCCTCGAGTGCCGGAGGCCTGTAAGTCGACTCATCATACTGAACTGGCGAGAGGGGAACACGGGGGTATATAGAAAGCGTAGCGTAGCGAGACGAGTATAAAAAAGAAAATAATATATAATAATATAACACGAGGGTATATCATTCGACAGAAGCATCAAACATTGTGCAAGGTGAAGGTGTTTCTTAAAATACTTAAGGCCACTCACCGGGCGAGAGAAAACATAAATGTTTATTACAAAGCAAAGTAGGAGGGGTACAGATAAAAGAAGGGCAAGCGGAAGGCTGGGGGGAGAGGTGGCGAGAGTCGGCAGGCTTAGTACTGGATCCACTGCCAACGACCCCGACCTAGCCTCCCCGACCTCTGAGGCACTCGTGGATAGTAATACGCGCTCATGACGGTCAGCTCCTGGTGGACCAAGCGCATCTGGTCCCTCACTCTCGTAATGTGCCTTCCGGGAGAGGTCTCTTCACACCCGCCTCCTTGGCGCTCCATCTCCCCGATGAGATGCGAGTTGTCCCTCTCAAGAGTGCTCAGCCGGCGCTCAGTGGCTGCTCGATGGGCATCTGCACGCGATTAGAGGCCTCCCGCTGCACCCAGATGACCTTTCCCAGGACTTCTACCATCCGTTCCTTCATCAACTCGACATTGTGAGGATCGCCGAGAAAGTTCGCAAGTTCACCCGGGGAAGCGCATGGAGATGGCTCTTCATCAACATCAGGGTCGGTCGTCGGGACCCTCCGATAACCTGGCAAGGAGGAAGTCTTTAATAAAATCGGTTTTGAGCGAAAAGGGGAAAGTGCGTTCTTATTTACCTGGCGCAGGGACAACGCCTTCACCCGATTGTTTGCGAGAAGGACCAGGTCTCTCCTCGAAGAGCCTCTCGGGGAAGGATTGGCGTGACTTTCCCCGTCCCGGACGGATCGACGTTTGTCCCGAGATGGATCTCGAACGGTTGGGAGTTGTCTGCTGCTTTTTCGGTTGAAGGCCGATAACCCAATGCGAGATCCTGAGGGTTCTCGGCGGTCGGAACCTGGGGTGCTGAACTGACCAGACCAGTGGTCCCGAAGGGAAGAACTCCGCAAGGCATACTGCGAGCGAAAGATGTTGGGTTTTGCTATACGTCACAACAATTGTACGCATCAAAAATGGAACAAAAAACCCCAAAAGAAATACGGATCTAGCGATGAACTGTGATCAAGGAGTAATATAACCATAAATAAATTATACCTTTGAGGGATTGAGTCGATACTCAACGAAGGTGCTCCGATGAAGTCCAACGAACGGCAACGCTCAGAGTTCTGAGCGTAGAATAGTGTCCACGCCTCTACGGATAGCCACACGAGCACAGAGAACCCTTAGACTCTTGTCACACAAGATCTAGGTTGGAAAAAAGGTATGCCCTCAACGTATCTACGGTTTTCTAGAACCGTTAAGGGAGAGGCGGCAACGACATAGACGACGCCCATGAAACACTCTCCGGCGAAGTACAAGAACGGCGGACGGTCGGCGGCGAGAGCGACTTTCCGGACCTAGGCGGAACTATTCCGTCGGGAGGAAGCACGTCTCGCACGATTAGGTCAGAAGAAAATCGCGTAATCACTCGGTTCACTGTTTACATCATATATATACAGTAGACCGAAACTTCCGATACCTGCAGACCACGCCGAACCGGACTTAAAGGAATTAAACTGGAGGAAACAGAATTCGTCGAGTATACACGTCGATATTCGACAAATCAAAAGCTATTCGTCGAAATAACACTGATATACTTGACGAATCGAGTAGAGCAAACCGTCCAAGTATTAAGGCGATACTCGACAAATCAACGAATTGACGATATTCGACGAATAAGTCTAATTCGTCGAAACTGTCATTACGATACTTGACGAACCAAGTCCAATTCGTCGAGATAACATTACGATACTCGACGAATTCAGACAGACTCGTTGAGATGTCATGACTATACTCGTCGAATCCAATACTATTCGTCGAAACCTCAAGACTATACTCGACGAATTTCCCTTAGATTATTCTGACCATTTACCTGATGACCCATATTCACAATATAGGTCCCGAAATGAAAATCCTCCACATCCAGAACGTCATAAACTTGGTCCTTCACTCATATCACATATGAGCAAGGCCAACATAAACCTTTCCAACTTCTCCAATGCTTTTATGTGCGACCCCGTAGACTCATATTGTGTTGGAAATGATACTACATGTTTGATCACTTTCAGATCACCATGGTAATACCAACAGAAGAATGTAAGCTAGGAAATGCGAAAAGATAGCAAGTCGATTACCGAAAGCAGTGGGGGGTCGCCCTGAGCAACTTGAGGGGTGGTCTCCCGAACCTGCTATTCATTACCTTCGGAGAGCCGGGACGTCTCAGCATTCGCCTGGGGGGGCAGCGTCGCTTCCCGTCACTAGTTCCTGCGAGTGGACCGATTACTCAGTGTAACAGGCTTTTTTCGGGTTAACGTTGGGGCGAAGGTAACCTACCTCTGTTAGGATGACACGGTTCTCGCGGAGAGGGGTTGGAGTAGGAGATGCGGACTCGTCCATCGTGAGGTTCCGTCGAACCGTCATGGCCTTTCTTGGCCGATATGGCGAGTTCGCGGGCCTCTTGGACGAGAGCCACGGGGCATATCTGGAAGTTTTGGAGGTGGTCTTTGCTTGCACGACGGTGAGACGGTCCAACAGCTCTTGCGAAAGCGGCTTCGAGGCCAGTTTGCCGAACATCGTCGAGCGACGGAAGCTCGGGGGATGAACAGTGGATGAGCAGATGATATCAAGTTAAGGTCAGGCCCTGGAATATATATAGAGCCATGGAGGGACCCACAAAAGATTCTCTTCCAGGTTAGCAAACACTCACCGAATACCAGGAGTTGGACTCTTCTTTCCGAGCGAAAGGCTTGCTCGAAAAGAGCAGAGATTGTGTACAACCTCGTATTCGTTGAGTGAGACCAGGTTCAAACTGGTCAAAATAGGCGAATGAGGCCTTCATGGACCACTAGCCCAGGGAGACTAAAAAGGCCTTTCGCCAAGATAGGCGGGAGGCCTTTCGCCGAAGTGCGGAGGGGTTCCCGCCAAATCAAACGAGCGGCCTGCAAATCCCCCACTCGCCCTTTGGGGAGCTGTGGGGGCGAATGCTCGGCTCATCCTAGCATTTGCCTCTTCCGACGAATGATGCCTTCATGGACCACTCGCCTGGTGATGGGGCCCAGAGGCAAAGTTACCTGGATGCCCTTGAAGGTCTGCAAATAGCCTTTTAGAACAGCGGAGTTCCGTTGTTGGCAGACCCAATTGGTCTGCGTATACCAAAATAGAGCAGCAGAGTTACGCTGTTGGTAGACTAGGTTCAGGAATCTATAAATAGACCCTGTGAGCACCTTTGGGGAGGGACAATTCATTTTTTACTTCTTCCTCCTTGGGTTATTTTGGTTCGGCTGAGTAAGCTCTCCAAGGTGCCCAACTCAACTTTCTGGCTTGGGAGTGGAAGCGCTCTAGAGAATTTTCGGGTGTGTGGTGGGACCTCCGCGCTATAGCCCATGGTCAGTTTCCAGGTTCCTAGCAATGGGTCAGGGGGTCAAGTTTGGGAGAAGTAAGTGAAAGCTACATCATTGGGTCTGAACTCTCGTTGGGGCCAAGTTTTGGCTTCAACAATTATCACTACGATGGATTTTAATTTTGGCAGAAAATTGAGTAAAGATCATGTCATGAAAATTTTGGATGATGGAAATCACCTCATTTTTAGTTTTCATCAGATAAACTCATGTTTTGTGGGTAAAACAATCAATAAATGTAACAAACAAAAAACATCCAAAGATAAAGGCAACAGAACATGACTCCTTCACATCAGAATGTATAATATATAAATGAGTTGTACTAGGTAAAGACACATGATTAACATGAGTACGATGAGTTTTTGGCAATAACACGGATGTCACAAATAAAGTTTTTAAAACACGAAGACAAAAGAACAGGAAATAAACTTTGCATGGTCGCAATGGAAGTGTGGCCAACACGATGATGCCAAGTAAGCAAGGTGGAGGTCTGCGACAAGTGAAGGGCTTGTGGTGGCGTAGCCTCGGAAGTGGAGTTAAACACGTACATGTCATCCTTCATGCTACCAGTGAAGGATCACCAACCCCGTATTTTGATCATGGAAGACACATTGAGAAGGAAAAAAAAGTAACAGAGCAGTGAAGAGAATTAGTCAAATGACTAACAGAATAAAGACTACAGGTGAACTTTGGAACATGAAGAAAAGATAAAGTGAGAGAGGAATAAGGAATGGAGCCCTTCCCAACAATGAAAGAGAAGGACCCATCAATAATGCTCACATTTTTCCTTCCTGAAAGAGGTGAATATCATACAAAACCCGAAGCAGATCGGTGATTTGATCGGTGGCGCCTGAATCGATAATCCATTGAGTAGGACCAGTAGAGGCGGAGTCGGCACTCGAAGTATCAGTGTGGGCAAGAGCCGATGATGGCATAGGGGCATCAACAAGTTCAGTTTTATGGTCGTGCATCAAATGAAGAAGGGCCTGCATCTCTTTAGCAAAGGAGGATGACTGAGAAGACCCACCATCAAAAGTCTCAGTCAGGTGAGTAGAGTGAGGATATCGGACTGGAGTCCTACCACGACCACGACCACGAGAATTCGATCCACCTCGAGGAGGAGGAAAGCCTTGGTGGCTATAATAAGTATCTCGAGCATGACGAGACTTGCCACAATAGTCACATGTGAGGTGATCCCTATCTATCGGCTTGGGTTTGAAATCACGAGGAGCGCGGTTGCCAAAATGGGGCTGATGAGCCACTAGCGCAGATCCCTCTGGAAGGTTGGAGATGGTCCAGGGTTGTCGTCGATAAAACTCTTGTAGAACAATATTGTAAACCTCAAAAAGTGGGAATAAGAACACACTCCCAAGATCTGAACCGTAATCTGATCAAAACCTCGGTGCAAGCCATGTAGGACAAATACCTGATTTCTATCTTCGCGATTCTTCAAATGGCGTGCATCCGCAGTGCACACCATGACGAGAGAGTCAAAATGACTGTACTGTGCGTGACCAAAACGCAAGAGCGGCGGCAGACCCCTGCATTTCAGCACAATAACCGCACATGGGCAAAACACCCCTGCGCGAAGAAATTTCACACGGTCGTGCGATCATGAGATCACCATCTTAACCAGGTCGAGGAAACACATGGAAAAACACCCGTGCGTGAAGGAAAAACACACGACCTTGCGAAATACACAGAATTGATCCAAAGGATTAAGCTTTGCCCCTGTGTGTCCAAAACCACATCATGAAGAAAATAAGGCAATGGTGAGTACCATGTACTTACCCCAACAAAAGAGTGCGTAACTGCACACCGCAACAAGCTAAAAGTGCACTTGGTGTGAGTGACAACTAAGTGAAATATAATCAATAATTAATTAATAGTGAAGTGCTAGAGTGTGAAAATAAGCCCAGATGAGTCCGAAAAAGCCTATATAAATTAGACTCATCAGCAGTCTCCTCCTTCTAACCACTCGGCTCACTTCTAGCTCATTTACAGACTCCACCTCGCTGGACTCTGTTCGAATTGCTGGCTCATCAAGTTTTTCCTCCTTTGCTCGCGCTTTTGACCACCCGTTGGGTCGAGATGAAGCAACCGTTGAAGGACAAGTACCTTACCGCATCGTATCGAGATCTGCTCCTCGACCAACTCTACGCACTGCGACAAAGAACACTTTTCGTTGCCGATTACATGACATGATTCAACAAGTTGGTAGTGAGGTGTGATATCTTGGAGGTGCCTATTGCGACCACTTCTAGATTTAGAGCTGGACTTAAGGCTGAAATTCGGAGAGAGCTCATTTCTCACCGCGTTGAGACAGTCCAGCAGGTGTTCCATGTCGCACGTGAGTATGAGAACCATTTATGCCTTGCAGGTTCGATACTGGCTACACATTGGCCTGATGCCCCTCCTTGCATCCCATCAATACTAAGGGCTTAGCTATTGTCCTGGGAGCCCCCAGACCCGGGCCCGACCAGTGCTATTGGTTCCCGGGTAGATGACTCATTGCTGCACAGTGTCCCACGAGGAATCTGTTGATTGGGGATGAGGGCGAGACTAGTATTGAGGTAGATGACGCGGTAGTGGAGGAGATCACTGTTGAGGTTGAGGACATTTGGGAGTGCGGCGCCGAGCGATCATTACAATTGGGAGTAATCTGATGCCTTCTACACACCCCTCGTACAGAGGAGGATTGACGTTGAACCTCGATATTTTACACGTATTTTCAGAGTGCAGGTGGCCCCTGCAAATTCGCCATCAATAGTGGCAGCTGCATGAATATCATGGCAAAAAGGGGATTAGAGAGGATGTTGTTGTCTGCCGAACCTCATGCGCATCCCTATCGTGTCTTTTGGGTAAACTTGTCGGCCATTCAGGTTGCACAAATGTCTTGTTCCGATTCGATAGGAAAGATTTTGGTGCGCCGTCATCCCGATATACGTAGCACATGTTCTTCTGGGTCGACCCTGGTTATTCGATCGTGATGCCACGTGTTATGCCCTCTCCAACACGTGTATTCTTTGATAAGAGGATGGAAGATCACCCTTACCCTGACCCAGCCCAGGGATTCCCCTAAGGGCCAAGTCAAATCATCCATTAACATTGGGTCAGCAAGGCCCCTACACATTCTGAGGAGGGATGATTTTCTGATGGAGAGCTTAGTTTCAAGAGTTATGTTTGTGGTGGCTACCACCATGGCCTCCGACGCCGCCATAAACTTGGAGTGTGGATCCGAATATTCGACGCCTGCTGGACGAGTATTCTGACTTTATGCCCGAGGAGCTCCCTGATGAGCTCCCTCCATTGAGAGATATCCAACACGCTATTGGTTTAGTCCCGAGAGCATATTTGCCCAATTTGCCAACTTCATTCAGGAGAGCTTGAGCCTATGTGCCGTCCCTGTCCTTCTTACCCCGAAGAAGGATGAGAGTTGGCGCATGTGTGTTGACAATCATGCCATCAATAATATCACATTGAAGTACCGTTTTTCCATTCCCCGCCTTGACGATCTCCTCGATGCGATGGTATGGTTCTCAGATCTTCTCGATGATCGACTTGCGGAGCGGGTGTCATCAAATTAGGATGAGAGAAGGGGATGATTGGAATACGACCTTCAAGACAAAGGATGACTTGTATTGGTGGTTGGTTATGCTGTTCCAATTATCGAACGTGCTGAGTACATTTATAAGAGTGATGATGCAGATCCTACGACCCTACATGAGCAAATTTCTCGTAGTCTACTTTGATGATATCCTGATTTATAGTCGGGACCGTGCTGAGCACTTGCGCCATATTCTTTTTGTAATCTACTACGAAGGGAGCATCTGTATATCAACCTGAAGAAGTGCTCATTCTTGACTACATCTGTGCATTTCTTAGACTATATTGTCTCTGTGTCCGACATCTCGGTTGATCCTGATAAGTTCAAGTCTATCCGTGAGTGACCCATCTCGTCTAGTATCTATGAGGCCCAAAGTTTCCACGGACTTGACACCTTCTATAGGAGGTTTGTTCGAGGGTTAGCTCAAGCATGACCCCCCTCACAAGCTGCCTCCTTAAGGAAGATTTTGTCTGGACGACAACGACCAGTAGAGCTTTTGAGGAGATGAAGGGTAAGTTGTCGTTTGCTCCTTGTACTGCGCCTTCCAGATTTTTCCAAGGCATTCGAGGTAGCGTGCGACACATCTGGAGTGGGCATCATAGGGGTACTTCGCCAGGATTGTCATCCAGTTGCTTAATTCAGTGAGAAGTTGAATGATGCTCGACAATAGTTCTCCAATTATCTCCTACACAAAGAGTTTGTCATGTACTCTGACTACTAGGCCCTGCGCTACCTGGATTTGCAGAAGAGGTTAAGATACCGCCGTGCGAAATGGGTGGAGTTCATGCAGGAGTATCATTATGTTCTCAAACACCGAGCTGCTATTGAGAACAAGTCGGCTGATGCATTGAGTCGCCGTGTCACTATTCTCCATACCATGAGCGCGCACGTAGAGAGATTTGAGCATATTACACATGACTACCCAGAGTGCCCATACTTTAACGATGTTTGCACCGCCTTGACGTGGGACCCTCTTGAGCCCCGTGCAGATTTTGTTATTTCAGATGACTATCTATTCTTTGGCTCTCGCCTCCATGCCACAAACATCACTTCCGGGCTTCCTCATCTGGGAATTGCACGCGGGAGGAGCCGCAGGGCACTTCGGGAGGGAAAAGACGATTGCATTTGTCGAGAACCGCTTCTTCTGACCTGGCCTGAAGAAAGACGTTACTCGGGTCGTTTGTCATTGTCGCGTCAGCCAGACGGCGAAGCGATTCCGATAATCTATAGGTCTATACACTCCATTACCTATTTTGCACAGACTATGGATAGATATTAGTATGGATTTTGTACATGGGCTTCAACACATGTTGCGGAAGTTTGACTCAATTTTCGTTGTCATGGACCGCTTCCCGAAGGTGGCCCACTTTATCCCGTGTCATAGGACCTTTGATGCACCACAAGTGGCTGTTTTGTTCTTCGGGGAGGTATTTAAATATCATGGGTTGCCCACTTCCATCATCTCTGATCGTGACATCCGCTTTATGAGTTACTTCTGGAAGACATTTTGGAAGAAGACCGGTACGACACTGAAATTTTCCACTTCCTATCACCCACAGACGGATGAGCAGACGGAAGTTGTCAACCGTAGTCTTAGGACCTTTTGTGTTGTATCGTTTGGGATAGTCCTTCCCTTGGGATTCTTTCTTGCCTATCGTGGAGTTTGCATGCAATAGTTCGGTCAACAGACTACAAATCTAAGTCCATTTCATGTCATGCTAGGTTACGAGCTTAGGAAACCCGTTGACCTGATTGACGTACCGTTAGAGGCTCGATATAGTGAGTTTGCCGAGTTTTTCATTCAGCACATGCATACACTTCATGGGACAGTCCGAAGAATGATTGCAGCTAGTAATGAAATTTATAAGGCTCATGCCGATCAACACAAGAGTGAGTATGTTTTTGACGTTGGAGAGCAGGTTATGATCCGCCTTCGATCTGAGAGGCTCCCACAGGGGGCAGTGAAGAAGTTAAGTGCCCACTGGATTGGCACCATACGAACACTTATGTGATTGATATCCCACTGATAATGGGAATCCACCGAGTATTCAATATAGAGGATCTAACTTCTTACTGCAAGGAGCGAATGTATGTATACCCACTATCTCCAGCTACTCCTTAGGCACAGTTTACCTCATGCCTCTTTGGCCCTTCTACCCCTACCATTCCCGGGCAGTCGCGGACGGTTGAGCTCCGCCCTTAGGACTATGCCACCCTACTGACGGTTTCACTTGCACCACTTTCAGACGGAGATACCTTGCTTCGACTGCTGCCTACGCCCACCGGAGATGCACTGCGTATCATTGGTCACGACTTCATTATGATGGACGATCAGGTTGTTCTGCGGCACTTGGTGCATTGGCTATCCTGTCCGGTTTTTGATGACACTTGGACTTTTGCTGAGGAGCTCGAGAGACTCGCCTGAGAGATGGCTGTCTCCACTCGCCGGAGATGAGTTCTTTCATGTCAGGGGAGTTGATGGAGATCGACGACATACACGTTTATTCCCGCATGAGACGGTGATCGACGACCTATTTGGGTGATCTGAGTCTGCATATGCGCTCTGATGGTCGTTCCGAATCTTTTCTATATATTATTCTATATGTTTCATGATGTATTTAATACCCGATCGACCCGAACTTTATTAGTCGTTCGATCAAGGTTCCCTAGCTCTTTATTTTTCCCCTCCGTATAAACACATGCAGGTGTGCAGCTGAATAGGTATCGAAGATTGCGGTTTCAGCATCCCTCGGTCTCTCGGTGGACTCAGAGCGACTCTCCCCCTCCGTGTGCTCTTTCCGTGACTTCCCCTCCCCCTTTCCCAACATTGACTCCCCTTCTCCATCGCTATTGCCGCCTTCCAGCCCCATCGACTGCCAAGTCATCCCCTTCCCATCGCTACCGCCGCCTCCAGCGACCGTCCCATCCCCGCCGGCCCCTCCTGCCCTTCCACCACCTAGATCCCTTACTCCCTTGCCTTATCAGCCCCCCTCCTATTCCTCCACCGCCTAGATCCATTACTCCCCAACCCCATCATCCCACCATCCCTTCCACCGCCTCCCCGCCCCTTCCCCGACCCTGATCAACCATCTCGCCACTCCTAGCCTTCAGTCTTCCACTACCTGTAGCCCTACTCATCACCATAACCCCCTAATCATCTCGTTCAGCCACTGCAACCCTTCCCGTGGAGTCACCCGTCGACCCAAGGACAACACCGCCATCGACTTTCGTTCCCAATCATGCCGTCATACTCATGAGTAAATCTAGATATGAATGTTATTTATTTCTCTTATGTTAGATGTTTGAAATTGAATTGTTGTTGTGGGATCTGAGATTTTCATATGTGCTTTGTTATTAATATTCGTAGTTTGATATGCGGGATTTATTCGGTGTATTTGAATGATATTCGCGCCTCATCTCGGAGGCATTCATAAATCGATCTTTGATCGTCTTAGCTTGTTTTCCAACTATGGAATTGTTTTAAAGCTTATTAATTTTTTATTACTGTTGCTTAGATATTGAACCAGACTGTTTGCACCATCATAACATTCACACTGCATTTAGGTTGTATCGTAGTCGTCAAATTATTGTCAGCCAACCCATGCATCAAATAGTTTGCGGGTATCGTCGATTAAGTCAACAATAAACTAGGAGTGGCAATCCAGAGGAAAAAGTATGAAAAAACACCGACCTGATACGATCGAAGGAATGGCTTCAAGAGCCATGCAATAATTTACACCCGAGAGTCAACAAGATGGAGAGATTGCCAGTTGACGTTGACATGTGCTTAGATCGTGACAGGGATCCACGACGCCGGAGGGAGAAACAAAGTCGTCAGATGGCTTTATAGAGAAAAGGAAGGGTCGACATGTTTTTATAGACTGAAGAGAGGCGTAGCATTCCCTAACGTAGTTCCATGGCTGATTCCTTATTGAAACATGGTTGGTACTCTCCTCACAATGTGCTCGGTTATGAAATATAGGAAAAATGGCTGGACCAAGCGATCAAGACTTACCTAAAATGCCAGTGCTCGCTAAATCCTACTCTCTTAAAATGAAAAGTTTTCGTGACCCCCTAAGCCGAGTCCCACTTAAATTGGAAAATTTCCCACTAACCAAAATAATCCATTTAAAAACTGATGTGAAATTTGAAGAACATTGAGTTTAATTACTTCAATGGGACAACCACATGATGAAATTAATCTTGATAGTACACTGAAATTAAAATTATAAGATGAGAAAATTTTGGATGTTATACCTATAATAGACATGTTGCATTGCAATCAGTGGCGAACCATTGTCCAATAATGTGAGGTAGTAGTGGAGGTAATTACTAGATCAAATGGAGCTTTTTATAAATTAGATGTGTGTCTCAACGACATTTTACTACGTCTTCATTGGTGGCTTGTTCTAGTCCTGTCCTATTTCGAAGCACATGTGTGGGGTTCTCAAGGTAGGCGTGCCTTCCCTTTGAAAGGTGTATACACCCCCATTTATTTGTTATTTTTGTTGGAAGAGCTCAAAAACTTGTATGTATTGCTTGTGTAACTAAATACAATGAGAGAATACAAATATATAGGAGGGAGAAGGTGAGAAGAAATCCTATACAAGATGTGGGACTAAGAAGAGGAGAAGGAAATGCAATAAAAATGGGCCCAATAATGAGCTCTTTAGATGAGCTTTTCTAACACTCCCCCGCAAGCTGAGCGTACAAATCGTATGCGCCAAGCTTGGACAAGCACTGATAGAAGAGGGTACTGGAAAGAGCATTTATGAGGATATCCGCAACTTGTTCAGTCCCCGAAACATGCTTCAGTTCGAGCTTCTTCATTTGAACCTTTTCCCGGATGAAATGACAGTCGACTTCAATATGTTTTGTTCTCTCGTGAAAGACCCGGTTCTTGGCTATATGTATAACAACTTGGCTGTCACAGAGGAGGAGAGCTAGGGAAGGGAGTTTTACACCCGGATCGGTAAGGAGACTTTCAAGTCACGTTAGTTCTGAGACCACCAATGTCATTGCCCGGTTTTCTGCCTCAGCTGATGATTGAGAAACGACCGCTTGTTTCTTGCTTCGCAAGGTAATCAAATGTCCCCTAAGATATGTGCAATAACCACTGGTTGACCGTCGATCATCAAGGGAACCATCATAATCAGCATCAAAATATGTCACCAATGTCGGAGCTGAAGATGCGGTTTTGTATACCTGTCCAGGAGCCGTTTTAGGCTTTGTTTGGTAATCCATTTTGGGGAGTTTCGTTTCCCTAAAACACATCGCAGGGTTATGTTTCCATTTGTTTGTCCGCCTCCCGCTCCAATCGCCAGCGTTTCCCTCCAGCATTTCCGCCCTCTGCAAACGCCTAAACAAACCTCCAGTTAACCGCATTTTTAGAAATATCAACCTCGCTGGAACACATCGCCGGAACTCAGGCCTATTCCAAGCTCTAGCTCCTCCTACTGCTCCTCCGTTTGGAGGTCACTGCCACCGCTGTCGTAACAGGCGAAACCGCCGCCTCCGCCTCCTCTGACGGGAAAACATTGGTTGCTGCCGACGACGGAACTACCGACGGCCTGCCCCGAGCCCACCTGCGGGCTCGCCGAACCCAGGCGAACCCGCCGGGGGTATCCCGACGACGCTCCGGCAGGGCCACCGCCGTAGGTGGCCCTAACCGCGAGGCCCAGATCTGGGCCTCCCGGTCAGGGCCACCGCCGGTGGTGGCTCTTCCGGAGCGCCGACGAGATACCCCCGACGGGTTTGTCGGGGTCCGGCGACCCTGCCGGTGGGCTTCGATCATGTCGCCTCCGGCGGAGGCACGCAGAAGCTAGGCAGAGACTGAGCAGATACAGTGCAGAGGCAGGCAGAGGCGGGAGTTAATACAGTGTCATTAAAATTTTTATGTAAAGTTTATACAATAACATTAAAATATAATAATAATTTAATATATGTATATACGTATATATATATATATATATAAATTTTAAAATATATATACCTTAAAAAAATAATTAAAAATTTATATTTTAAAAATTATTTTATAATAAAAAATATTTATAAAACGCCACCGCAGATTTGCCAAATGGTTTTTTGTTCGGAATAGCTCTGCAAACACATACTACCCAAACAGATCTCAATTTACAGCATTCAGTTTCCACCAACTCTATTTACAAACCTGCATTTACAACAACTCCTTTTACAACCGCAACCGCTCTCCCAAATGAAGCCTTAAGGTATCTGAGAATGCGTTTAACGGCCTGAAGATGAGATCTTCGAGGGGAATGCATATACCAACTGACAATACCAACAACGAAGGAAATATCTGGTCTGGTTACCATGAGGTAGATTAATTTTCCAACGAGATGACGATAGTATTCTGGATTCTGGAGTAGGAGATCTGAGTCAGATGCCTAAGCGCGCAACTTGTGATTTACATACATTGGGGTGTCAATCGGCTTACAACCTGAATAGCCTGCATCATGAAGGAGGTCCAGACAGTACTTTCGCCGAGAGAGGACAAGACCATCTGGCAATCTCAAGACCCAAGATGTATCGAAGGGGCCCCAAATCTTTTGTTTGAAATACGGAGCTCAGATGTATTTTGACCTCATGTATTCCTTTCGAGTCGTCTCCTGTAATTATGATATCATCAATGTATACTAGCAGAAGAACCGTTCCCGTTGTTCGGTGACGAGTGAACAACGAGAAATCTACCGAGCTCCGAGTAAAACCAACCTCCCAAAGGGCCTTACTGAACTTGTCAAACCACGCCCATGAGGATTGTTTGAGACCATAAAAGGCCTTCACAAGACGACAGACCTAAGACTCCTCCATGGTCTCAAACTCGGGAGGTTGCTGCATATAAACTGTTTCCTGGAGATCACCATTCAGAAAGACATTCTTAATATCCAGTTGGACTAAGGGCCATCGACGATGGACAGCCACGGAGATGAGGACTCGAACGGTGTTGAGTTTGGCCACCGGAGAAAAAGTTTCTTCATAGTCGAGCCCCTGTTGTTGGGTGAAGCCACGAGCCACCAGACGAGCTTTCAGACGGTCAATCGTCCCATCAGTAGCATGTTTGATGACAAAGACCCAATTACACAACCAGTTTCTGACCCGAAGGGGTACGAGAGTCCATGTCTGTTTGGCCCAGAGAGCAGTCATTTCCTCCTCCACGGCGGCCCGCTAGCCAGGATGTTGGAGCGCCTCCTGCACAGAGTTAGGGACCGAAACCGAGGAAAGAGAAGTAACAAATGTGTGAAGGTGGGGAGAAAGGCGATGTAAGGAGACACAGTTTGCGAGAGGTTAAGCATTGGATGCCGGTACCTGATCAGCAGGGCGCGGAGTAGCCGAGGTCGAGGCCGACTGCAGATGGGCAACAAAACCAGAAGGGCGACGAGTGTAGACACGGATAACAGGCGGCCTGGAGGGCGCAGGAACCGAAGCAGGTGTGACCGGTGGCAGAGGTGTATTAACGGGGATAACAGGTCGTGGGAGGAGTGGCGAGGAGAGTTGTTGGTGGGAGAGGAGTGGGTAAAGGAGAAGAGAAGAACGACTGATCCTCCCGAAAGGTAACATCAGCAGGAACGGAGACCTTGCGGGTAGCGGGAGAATAACACACAGCCTTTCTGCATACACGAATAGCCGACGAAGATATTTTTAGCCGCCCGGAGATCCAACTTGTCCGAGGACGGGCCCAGTCGATGGACGTAGCAGATGCAGCCAAAAATGCGAGGCGGGAGAGGGAAGGCCAGGAGTAGAGGGAAACAGTAGGCTGAACGGAGTAGCATAGTGGAGGACGGAGGAAGGGAGACGATTGATAAGGAAGCACGCAGTGGAGACCGCAAAGTTCCAGTAAGATTTGGGAACATGCATTTGAAGCATAAGGGAGCGGGCAACATCAAGCAAGTGTCGTTCTTTCGTTCGGCAACGCCGTTTTGCTGGGGTGTGTAAGCACATGATGTTTGATGAATAATCCTGAATTCAGAGCACAAAGCCACAAAGTCGTGGCTAGTGTATTTGCGAGCATGCGTAATGTTTTGAGAGTGGTGTGGAACTGCGTACGGGTTTCAAGGACAAAGGACCGAAAAACACGGGGAAGCTCGGTGCGATCACGAAGTAAGTAGAGCCACGTCGTGCAAGAGTACTCATCAATAAACGTAATAAAGTAGTGATAACTAGAAATACTAGTAATCTTTAAAGGACCCAAACATCTGAATGTACTAAGTCAAAAGGAGCAGTGATCCGGGTACAATGTGCAGGAAAAGAAGAGCGCGGCTTCTTGCCGAAGATACAAGACTCGCACTGAAAAGGGTGAAGAGAGCTATCAGGAAGAGCCCGCTAGAGGACCGGGCGAGGGGCATGCCCAAGACGTCGATGTCACTCACTGGAGGAGACAGAGGATAGGACAGTGGGATAGTCATCGAGAAGGTAGAGCCCGTTCCGCAGTGTGCCTTTACCAATGGTAGTTCCGCGTCCGCTGATCCTGGATGAAAAATGAAGAGGATGTGAATATGACAGAGCAATCTAAATTATTAGTAAGACGACCAACAGAAAAGTAAATTGAAAGGGGAGCTCAGAACATGAAGAGCCGGAGCGAAGAGAGATCAATGGGTTGAGAGAAAGGTCAGCCGAGCCGAAAACCGGAACCGTGTCCCCATTTGTCACGGTGATACATTTCGGATGAGGAGAATCCGAGTACTGGGGTGGCCGTAGCGAGGTAATGTGATGAGTGACACCCGAGTCCACGATCTAGCGCGGACTGGTGGATAAACAAGCAGTACCTGTGTTGGAGACAGAGGCGATGGAGTCAGATGGCGGGTTTAACAACACTTGAAGTTGCTGGAGCTCGAGACGAACGACCTCAAGGTCAGGAGGGGCGGCAGATGATGTCTCAGTAGCAACAGAGGCCGTCAGACGAGGAGTATAACCATTATTCCTGTAGCAGGTCGCCTCAAAGTGGTCGTCCTTGCCGCAGTAGAAACACTTCGGCCGACCCCGACCACCGCGCCCCCGGCCCCTAGATCCCGAGCGTCCACCACGAGCGGTGGTAGGTGGGGGAAGTAAGGGGGGAGGGGGCTATTGAAGAAGGGCCGAGGGGGGAGGCGCAGAAGTATCCGAAGGAGGTGAAACACTGGCGGAGCATGGAAGCACACATCAGACAAGGACGGTATGGTGGAGGAAGCCAGAACCTGAGTTTGAATACTCTAAAGGTGAGACAGAAGACAAGCCATCATTATGGCAATGCAAACGGCCTCCTTCTGAGCTCGCTGAGTAGCATGATCATTGGTAGACGGCTGATGCTGGATGCCAGGCCTCAGCAAGAGTCTTGGCGCGGGCGACAAAGGAAGGTCATATCCGAAGCCCCCCCAGTGTCGAGAACCAGAAGATCAGTGAGGATGTCATAGAGATGCTGGAGACTGTCTTTGCTCGAGTACAAGGAATGCAGCTCATCCCACATAGCCTTGGTCGTTTCGTGATACATGAACATCTAATAAGGTTCGCCATCCAGGGAATTGAGGAGCCATGTCTGAACACGGCCATCATTTCTGAGCCAGTCGTCGGTAGGAGGAGAAGGAGCTTGAATGAGGTGGAGGCAAAAAGCCTTTGGCCTGAAAAACCCGACGAATAGAGTGTACCCAAGAGATAAAATTCTTCTTCCCAGAGAGGGAAATGGTGGTGATCCGCAACTCATCGCAGATGTCGGCCGGATAAGCCGCGCGGTCTGCAGGAGGAGTAGCCTCCTGGCCGGTGGAGTCAACGGAAGAGCCCATAGAAGCAGGGGCAAGCTGCAACGACTAGGGAAGAGACCGCTCAGCAGGAGGCAAGTCGCAACGAGTAGCAGGAGGCAAGTCGCAACGAGTAACAGGCGGCAAGTCGCAGCGACTAGGGAAGAGACCGCTGCGGGTAGCAGGAGAAAAGCAACGACGACTAGGGAAGAGACCGCTCAGCAGGAAGTCCATGAACTCTTGTACGACAAGGCCGCGCCGGACCAGAATACACAGCGGGTAGTCACAGCGACAAGAGCAGCGACCAATGAGAGGGAAGCCACAAGGAAGGAGGGAGACGAGCTGCGTGGAACAGTCTGCAGCGGGCTGATCGGTAGGTCGCGAGCGAGAAGAGCTAGGCGAGAACAAGCCACAGCGGCGAGAACAAGCCGCATCGGCGAGAACAAGCCGCTTCCGAAGAGACAAACCACAACCTGAAGAAAGCAGAGTGGAGATGGGAGGCCGCCCGATCTCGGTGTCAACACACTAGCGGGTAGAAGACTAGACCGGCGGGAAGAAGAGCATCGGATAGAGGGAGGACGCACGGATAGAACAGGAGACCAGACAGCGAGCAGGACAGGGCGCCAGGCAAGCCGCACGAGAAGACCGCACAATGCTCTGGCAGCGGCAAGAGCAAAAGATATTGCGACCAAAGAGACGGAGCGGGTAGAAAGTTGAAGCCGGCGTGAGAAGCAGCAAGAAACCGCACGAGTAGAGAAGCAACAAGAAACCGCATGAGTAGAGATGCAACGGGAGACCGCGAGCTAAATTAGGGGAGCTCGCAGCGGGTGGAGAATAAACTGCGCGGGTAGAAGGAAGTGGAAGAAGGCCCCACTTGCCAGAGAGAAACCTATAAAAAGGAGAAGGAAGCAGAGGTGGAGGCCACGAGAATGGAGGGGAAGAGAAAAGGGTAGAATTTTCTAGCCGCAGGTAGCAGGTAGAAAACAAACAAGGCCGCGCCTTGTACGAGAGGAGAAGATCGGTCGGTTAGGAGAAAAACAGAGCGCGACTTGCGTGGGAAGGGAAGATCGAGCGGTTAGCAGAGTGCTAGCCGCAAGGAGAGCCCGAGTCCCTCTGATACCATGTTGGAAGAGCTCAAAAACTTGTATGTGTTGCTTGTGTAACTAAATACAACGAGAGAATACAAATATATAGGAGGGAGAAGGTGAGAAGAAATCCTATACAAGATGTGGGACTAAGAATAGGAGAGGGAAATACAATAAAAATGGGCCAATAATGAGCTCTTTACATGAGCTTTTCTAACAATTTCTATTTCAATTTTTATATTTTCTTTTCATGTATCTTTTAAACTCCCTCTCTCTTGATTTCACCGTTACTAAACTTCAGCTGCAAACCTGCTGAAGTTCAAGATATCAAGTGAAAATCATAAAATACAGTAAAATTTTAGATTGTTTCAAGTTGTGGAAGGCTAGAGCTAATATGTTTAGTTTTATTCAAATGTATTTTGATAAACTAGATTTAATAACATCATAATCAATAGCCTTATCCCAACTATTGTCCTCAATTTTATTCTCATTTTCCAATCATTTTTTTTGTCAAAATTGTTAGAAAAGCCCATGTAAATGGCCCATTTGATGGCCCTTTTATTCTCCTCCTTCTTTAGTCCCACATCATGTATAGGATTTATTCTTCTCTCTTCTCTCCTATATATTTGTATTCTCTCCTTGTATTTGTATACTGAAATAATACATACAAGCTTTGGGCTTTCTCAACATGGTATCAGAGGGAGGTTCCGTCTAGCCGCGGACTGCCCCCTCTCTGTCCGCCCGGTCTCCTGCGGACTGTCCCTTCTCTGTCCGCCCGGTCTCCTGCGGACTGACCCTTCTCTGTCCGCCCGGTCTCCTGCGGACTGCCCCTCTGCTTCTGTCCGCCCGGTCTCGTGCGGACTGCCTTCTGCATCCGCTCCGGTCTCGTGCGGACTGCCCTTCTGATTCCGCTTCTCTTCTCTCCCTCCGTGGTTCCACCCTCCCCAGGCTTCTTATAGCCATCTTCTGCTCTGACTCGTGGGGCCCACCTCCCTCCATCCGCTCCGGACGATCATTCCTGTCCGCTGCGGGCTCTGCTTGTATCCGCTCGAGCCTCTCTGCTCGCGGACTGCTACCTCTAGCTTCTCTCTCTCTCGCTGCGGGCTCTGCTTGTATCCGCTCGAGCCTCCTTGCTCGCGGACTGCCCTCCCTCTTGTCCGCTGCGGGCTCCGCTTGTCTCCGCTCGAGCCTCTTTGCTCGCGGACTGCTCCCTTTAACTTCTCTTTCTCTCTCGCTGCGGACTCTGCTTGTATCCGCTCGAGCCTCCTTGCTCGCGGACTGCCCTCCCTCTAGCTCGCTCCTCTTTTGTCCGCTCGAGCCTCTGCTCGCGGACTCTCTCTCTCCGCCTTCTCTTGCGGACTGCTCCTGTCCGCTGCGAGCTCTGCTTGTATCCGCTGTGCTCCTCTTCCAGCGACCTGCCCACGGTTCGCCGCGACCTCTTGCGGACTGCTCCTGTCCGCTGCTGCGACCTGCCCCAGTTCGCCGCGGCCTCTGTCGCGGCCTGCTCCTGCTCGCGACCTCCAGCTCGCCGCGACCTCCAGCTCGCCGCGACCTCCAGACCGCCGCGACCTCCAGCCCGCTGCGGCCTGTCTCTGTCCGCGCGGCCTCTCTCTACCCGCTGCGGTCTGCCCTACTCGCCTCGACCGACTCCTGTCCGCCGCGGACTGTTCCTGCTCGCCGTCGGCCTCCCTTCTGCTAGTCGCCGGCTTCCTTTCCGCTAGCTGCCCGGCCTCGTTTCTGTCTCCGCATGGCGCCTGCTGCTTCAGCTGTCACCTCTGTTGTGTCCTTCTCTACAGAGGGTATCACCTGCCTTTCTCATCATCCTTGTTGGATCGTTGATTCTGGCGCTACTCACCATATCTCCTCCCAGAAGCCCCCAGCGTATCTCCAAATGCCTCATCCTGCTCGCATCACTGTGGCCAACGGAGACACCCTCCCCGTTTTTGGCTCCGCTGATCTTCTGCTTACACCAACCCTTTCTCTTTCCTCGGTTCTTCACGTTCCGGGGTCTCCCTTCAATTTATTATCAGTTAGTCGTCTCACCCACGACCTTGACTGTTGTATTACCTTCTCACCCTCTTCTTTTCTTATGCAGGATCGCCGCACCCGAAGTACCATTGGTCAGGGGCAGCTGGTGAATGAGTTGTACATCTTGGATATCCCACCAACTCTTCTCTCTACATCGGCTACCACCATCTCTACTATTGATTGGCATTGCCGTCTTGGACATGCTCCCCTTCCGATTCTCAAACGGGCTCTTCCTGATATATCTTTACAAGAGTTCTCCTGTGAATCTTGTGTCTACGGCAAACAACACCGTTCCTCTTTCCCCCCAGCCTGTGTCAGGAGTCCTACTCCCTTATCGTTAGTTCATTCTGATATTTGGGGTCCTTATAAGATCCCTAGTATTTTTGGCTTTCAGTATTTTGTCACGTTCATTGACGATTACTCCCGTACCACGTGGCTCTATTTCCTACATAATCGCACTGAACTTCCCTCTGTCTTTCGTGCCTTTTTACTTGAGATGCGTACGCAGTTCGCCACTGCTCTCAAAGTCATTCGCACTGATAATGCTCGGGAGTATACGGGTCGTGCCTTCTCCGATCTCTGCACAGACTTTGGTGTCATCCATCAAACTTCCTGTGCGTATACCCCTCAGCAAAACGGGGTGGCCGAACGAAAAAATCGTCATCTTCTCGATGTTGCCCGCTCTCTTATGTTCCAAATGCATGTTCCCACCATATATTGGAACTTTGCTGTTTCCACCGCCTGTCATCTCATCAACCGCCTTCCCTCCTCTGTCCTTAATTTTGCCTCGCCTATCCAACTCCTCTATCCCTCCATCCCCCTCACCTCTCTCACACCACGGATCTTCGGGTGTGTTTGTTATGTCCACCTTCTTGGCCCTCCTTCCGACAAACTTGCTCCTCGGGCCGCCAAGTATATGTTTGTTGGCTACTCCCGCACTCAAAAGGGGTACGTCTGTTACTCTCCTACTACCGGCAAAATGGTCGTTTCTGCAGATGTCACCTTCTGCGAAGACCAGCCCTTCCACTTATCCGGCACCACCTCGTCTTCTGCTCCCTCGTCTTCTGCTCCATCTCTTCCCCGGCCCGTTGTCCCGGTCACGCCGTTTGTGCCGTCTTCTTCCTCCTCCCCACCCGTTCCTCCTCGGGTTCCTCCACCGCTAATCCGTGTCTACTCTCGTCGCCCATCCAAGGATGCTCCCGTGCCCCAGCTCCCTGCTGCCAGCGATAGTTCGGCTGCGGTCGGTCACGCTCCCGTCTCTACGGCTCATCCCTTGGCCAACTACGTCTCTCTCCATCGGCTGACACCGCCTCACTACGCCTTTGCCACCTCCCTTTCCTCTATTTCTCTTCCTAACAATGTGCAGGAGGCGCTTCACCACCCCGGATGGCGGGCTGCTATGCACGATGAGATGCAGGCTCTCTGGGCTAACCAGACCTGGGATCTGGTTCCTCTTCCTACTGGCCACACCCCTGTTAGCTGCAAATGGGTCTTTGTCATTAAACATGCGGCGGATGGCAGTATCGACCGCCTGAAGGCCCGTCTTGTGGCCCGGGGGTTTACTCAGCAACATGGCCTTGATTACGAGGAAACATTCTCTCCCGTGGCCAAATTGAACACGGTTCGCGTTCTCCTCTCCTTGGCTGTTCATCGTCACTGGCCTCTTTATCAGCTGGATATCAAGAATGCCTTCCTCAACGGCGATCTACAGGAGACCGTTTTTATGCAGCAGCCTCCCGGGTTTGAGACCACGGGGGAGTCTTTGGTCTGTCATCTTCGAAAATCCATTTATGGTCTCAAACAGTCCCCGCGTGCGTGGTTTGAAAAGTTCAGTAAGGTGGTTTGTGCTAGTGGCTTCACTCGGAGCTCGGCTGATTTTTCTCTCTTCACCCGACATCGGTCAACTGGGACAGTGATTCTTCTGGTCTACGTTGATGATATCCTGATTACTGGCGACGACACGGCCGGAATACAACAGATCAAGGCACAGTTGAATTCTGCCTTTCAAACCAAAGATCTGGGCAACCTTCGGTACTTTCTTGGGCTTGAGGTCGCCCGACGCCCTGATGGTCTTGTGATATCTCAAAGGAAGTACTGTATGGACCTCCTTCGTGATGCAGGTTATTCTGGGTGCAAACCTGCGGAGACTCCTATGGACGCAAACCACAAGCTCTCAGCCCATAGCTCTGACTCTGACAAGCTACTTACAAATCCGGAATATTACAGACGCTTGGTTGGGAAGCTGATCTACCTTACGGTGACTCGACCAGACATCTCATTTGCTGTAGGAGTTGTGAGCCGTTTCATGCACGCTCCTCGGACATCTCATCTTCAAGCTGTCGAGCGCATCCTTCGATACCTCAAGATCGCCCCCGGACAAGGACTCGTCTACAAGCCATCCACATCTCTATCTCTTGTCGCGTATTCTGACGCTGACTACGCAGGATCTATTGATGATAGACGCTCCACAACTGGATTCTGCACTTATTTTGGTGGACACCTCATAACTTGGCGTAGCAAGAAACAGAATGTGGTTGCGCGTTCCTCTGCCGAAGCTGAGTACCGGGCTATGGCTGCTGTTGTCTCTGAGCTAACCTGGCTTGAAGGCCTTCTGGGAGACTTAGGTGTTCGTCTCTCATCTCCGGCAACCTTATTTTGCGACAGTCAAGCAGCAATCCATATTGCCAAGAATCCGGTTTTTCACGAACGAACAAAGCATATCGAAGTTGACTGTCACTTTATCCGGGAAAAGGTACAGTCAAAGAAGATAGATTTGGAGCATGTTCCTGCTACCGACCAAGTTGCAGATATCCTGACGAAAGCACTCTCCAAGCCGCTATACTATCAGTTCTTATCCAAGCTTGGCGCCTACGACTTGTACGCTCCAGCTTGCGGGGGAGTGTTAGAAAAGCCCATGTAAATGGCCCATTTGATGGCCCTTTTATTCTCCTCCTTCTTTAGTCCCACATCATGTATAGGATTTATTCTTCTCTCTTCTCTCCTATATATTTGTATTCTCTCCTTGTATTTGTATACTGAAATAATACATACAAGCTTTGGGCTTTCTCAACAAAAATGAACAGCACAAATCATATTGAATAAAATTCCTTGCTACCTTGAGTCTGATACTTTCCTTACCTTATCCTTGTATGTGAAGTCTATATAGTCTTCTAATTGCGAACTTTTAACCTTAATCACTTAAATTTCTTTTAAAATTATTCATTAATTTATGTTTTCTAGTTTATGAAGGGGAGCCTTGGTGCACCAGTTGAGGTGTTGCCTTGTGACCTTGGCTCATGGGTTCGAGTCTTGGAAGCAGCTTTTTCCAAAAATGCAAGGTAAGGTTTGCCTACATTTCACGCTTGTAGTGGGACCCTTCACCGAACCTTGGCTCCGCGGGGATGCTTGTGCACCGGGCTGCCCTTTTTATGTTTTCTAGTTTATCCACATATCTATCTTAACAAATTCATTTATGCAATTCTCAATTTGATATCGTAGACTTTTTTAGTATCCCTCAATTCAGACAAAATCACCGTCCTAATTGCAATGCTATAAATTTTACCTTCAAATCACCATGATATCCTCTTATTGCATATACTCCTGTGGCACATATCCATTTTAACCATCGGGCCTTTAGTCTAAGGATAATAACATCATCTATATCCCTCTTATTTCAAGTAATCAGTAGAACTTAATTCAATAACATGTATCTTTTTATTTTCTAGTAAGATATATTGAGAATTATTAATATATCCTCCACTAAAATTGTATATCATGTTCTCGGTCTTTGTTTTACTAAGTTGAAGCTCTCATTATTCATTTTTTTAATTTAATTCAATGGATATATTACCGATCAGAGCTCTCATATGAAAAAAATCGCATACTAAAATGTGTCACTTTGAATATTTTTTGTTGTTATCTCCATAACTAATAAAGAAGCTAAACAGATAGTAAGTAAAACAAGAAGTCAAGCTTATGAAAAATTTTGTAAGCGACTAGATATCAATAATAAAGAGCGTGACATATATAAAATTGCTCGAGCTAGAGAAAGGAAGACATGAGATTTAAGTCAAGTAAAATGTATAAAGGATGAGACAGATAGAATTTTGACCGATGATGTGGATATTAAAGAGTTATAGAAAAGATACTTTATCAACTCTATAATGAAACAAAGGACAATGAATTGAACTTGAAAGAGTTAAGCAAATCAGGGGAATATCGAAAGATAACGTTTTATCGTAAAATGCAGGTATCAGAGGTAAAAGATGTTTTAAATAAGATGAAAAATGGAAAGACGGTTGGACCAGACGATATACTCATCGAAGTATGAGAATGTCTAGGAAATGAAGGATTTTTGTGGTTTACATGTTTTTTCAATAAGATACTGAAGTCAATTAGTTTGTCAGACCAATGGAGAAAAAATATTTTGGTACCTTTGTATAAGAATAAATGAGATACAAAATTGTGTTAATTACATAAGAATTAAATTGATAAGTCATACCATGAAACTATGTTAACGAGTAATAGAAAGAAGAGTAAGACAGGAGACTAACATCTCAGAGAATCAATTTGGATTCATGCCAGAGAGGTCGATTATGGATGTAATACATCTCTTGTGGAGGCTCATTGACAACTATCGAGAAAGAAAACAAGATTTGCATATGCTGTTTATTGATCCTGAGAAGGCTTATGATAGAGTTCCGAGAGAGATCTTATGGAGAGTCTTATAAAAGAAAAGGTGTAAATGTTTCATATATTGACATAATCAAAGATATGTATACAAATTCAGTGTCAAGGGTGAGGACATCTGGAGGATTAACACAAAAATTCCCTATCATTATTGGCTTACATCAAGGTTCAGCTTTATACCCTTATCTCTTTACCCTTATCTTAGATGAGCTCACCAGACATATGCAACAAGCAATACCTTGATGTTTATTGTTTGTGGATGATATCGTTTTGGTTTATGAGACATGCGGGTGTTAACACAAAACATGAATCTTGACGAGATACTATAAAAAAGGGTTTTAGGTTGAGCAGGGCAAAGACAGAGTATATGGAGCTTAAATTTAGAAGGACAAGAAGGACGGATGACTTCGTTATTAAGTTGGGTGATCAAGATATTTCCCGTAGCGAGTGTTTTAAATATCTTGGATCGATAGTTTAAAAAGACGGAGGTATTGATAAAGATGTGACACATAGAATCCAAGCGGGTTGGTTGAAGTAGAGAGGCACGTCAGGGATCTTATGTGATCGTAAAATATCACTAAAACTTAAGGGAAAGTTTTATTGTACTGCAATTAGACCCGCGATGCTCTACGGTTCTGAGTGTTGGGCAGTAAATTGTGTATATGAGCAAAAATGGGAGTTGTGGAGATGAGAATGCTTAGGTGGATGTGTGGACACACGAGATTGGATAAAATTAGGAATGAATTTATCAGGGATAAGACAGGAGTAGCACCAATTGCAGAGAAAATGTGAGAAGCTTGTCTAAGGTGGTTTGGACACATACAAAGGTGACCATTAGAGGCTCCTGTTAGGCGTTGTGAGAGTCTAGTCACTAAGCATGTTAAACGAGGGAGGGGTAGACTAATAAAGACTTGGAATGAAACTATAAGGAAAGACATGATGTACTTAGGCATTTGTGAGATTATGACAAAAGATCGGACACAATGGCGACAAAGGATTATTGCCGACCCCACATAGTGGGATAAAGGCTTGAATGTTGTTGTTTGTTGTTGTTGTATCTCCATAACTAATAAATAAATAACATTCACTAAATGCTTATCCTTGATGTAAACCGACATGTTGGAAATTCCTTGGTGACTCCACTACTTATAATACTAGTTATTGCTCTATTGTACATATCTATAATATCTTCAACGTAGCTTTGGCATTCTCCTTTGAACCTTAATATGCACCAAATTAATTCTTTTGGTACATGATCACGTGCCTTTTAAGATCAATAATGATCAGATGGACTTCTCTTAGTTCTCTATATATCTATTTTGAACACGAAAATTGCTTCCCTTGTTAATCTTCTTTTCATGAAATCAAAGTTATCCTCTTAAATCGACATTATTTTTCTAAGCAACATTATTGCCCAATGCATATCTTGTTAGAAATTAATGATGAAAGTGATTTAGAATATTGGCTCCCAAAATTTTATTTTAGTAGTATTATTTTGATAATTTTTATTTTTAGTATTTTATATTTTTTATTATCTGTTAGTTATTCTCATATTAGTGTGCAAATTTTATAAATGGCAGGAGAATGGGTGTTGGAGGCTGGTGCCCTTGTTCTTGCTGATGGTGGACTTTGTTGTATCGATGAATTTGACAGGTTCTATGACATGTTTCTGTATAAAAATATATTTATTTGGACATCAGAACTGTAGTTGATTGCTTAACTTTTATTTAACTGAAGAGAGTAAAAAGAAATTTTATAGGCAAATTGTTTTATTACTTGTAAGTTGTATCTCATAATGGTGTTGACGGAACAACAACGAAGTAGGATTAGCTACATACCAAAAATGCTATTTTCCAATCCATGCATTTTAGCTTTGTGATGAAATCCTTGTGCACCCTTAAGGAAGTTTGATTCCCCAATGCCTTTGAGTTGCTAAATGCCCCTGATGTAGGGGTAGGCTAGTGGTGCTCGGAAGCTAGGACTCTACGTGCACGTGTGAGGGGATATGCGAATGCAATGCTACATGCAATGAAACAGTCGGATAGCAACGACAATTAATTTAAGCAATGAGAATTAACAACACCACGCAGCTAATCAAAATAAAGAAGCAATTAAATAATTTTAGCGATTTGACAACGGCTTCCTCCGCGCGGAGGGCCCAAGCAAGCGGCGGCGATTAATTCCATAAACAAATATTAGCGCAAAAGTACAACAACTACCAAACTATGATCATAACACAAATATAGATAAACAACCAAGTGCAAATGTCAAATACAAAACACAATACCACGAGATACTCACGATGCAGTGGGCTGATCCGAGGTGGTGGAGAATTTGAGGGACCGGATGCAAAACGGGCGATCGGAGGTGGAACTGGTGGCGAGACGACGGTGACGGTGGCTGCCCTCAGTGGAAAGTGGTGGTAACAGAAGGTAAAACGGCGGATCCGGACATGAATGAGTAGATCCGGGCCGGGGGTGAGTGGATCCGATATTTAGGAGCGGATCCGGGCAAAAATGGAAGGTTTGTGCGGTGGAAAAACGGATCGGAGGGTGATAGCACTAGATCAAAATAGATCTAGGGTTTTCGTGGCGGTGGGAAGTGGATCCACGGAGGGAAGGAGGCTGCGGGATTGGTATAGGGCCGGCGGATGAACAGTGCCGGCGATGAACAGTGCGGGTGAACAGTAATGACGGATGAACAGTGCCCGTGAACAGTTTCGGTGAACAGTGCCCGTGAACAGTGATCATGAACATTAATTGGCGGTGGGGATTGAGATTTGGGGGTTGTAGGGGATGCGGATGAGGGTTTCGAGGGGGAGGGAGAAGACTATGGATGGGTATTACCTTGGGGATGAAGAAAACCACCTAGGAGTCGTCACCTAGGGCTCCACGACGTCGGCACCGGGGAAGGATCGCAGAAATCCGAAAATGAATTCTCCAAATTCTGCAATGCCCCCAAATCAGCCCCCTAGCATCATATTTATAAGAAAACACAAACTAGGGCATCCCCATCAACGGCTATGATTGGCCGGTGGGTTAGCCCTTAAAATACATCAAAATAAACTCAAAAAATATAAAGTAATATAGCGTTTTGACTCGCGCCGACGCTCCGGACGCAATCGCGGAGCCCGATCGTCGATCCGGGCACGCCATATATGGAAAGTTGCCAACAGCCCTGAACGGGCCCAAAACGTGTCCTCGTCTCTGCTCCGCATCAATCTCCCCGGCTTGAAAGAATTCATCTCCCGATGAATAGGGATCAAAATTCTCTCGCTGCATGCCGGGTAAAACTCGAAGAAGTCCACCTGAGGTCGCCCAAGTGTCGTCGCTGGAAAGTGTCCTCGCCAATCAACTCCCCCTGACCGAAAAGATGTCATCTCCGGTGAATGGAGACGGACGTGCTGAAGTCGAAGTCCATGGGCGAATCGATCAAACTCTGCTGCAAGTACCCAAGAGTCACCAACGTCTGTAGTGGGAATGCACTGGTGGAGTCTGGTCTCCATGAAGCTCTCAACGGTCAACTCACGAGTGGCGGATCCCGGTGCGATCAGTGGTGCCTGCGGTGAAACCAAAGAAGACGAGTCCCCGGGTGGGTGGAGGCCAACAATGGGTGAGGACGTATGAGGATGATATGGTAACGACCGTGGGGGTGGGGGTGGCTGGGCATCTCCACTGCTCGGGTCCACATACTCATGAGGCTCATAGTATGGAGTCAGGTCCTCAACATTAAACACGTGGTGAATTCCCATACTGGCCGGGATGTCAAGCCGGTAGGCGTTGGTCCCAATACGACTAATAATGAAATATGGACCTATTCGCCTCGCGCTTAACTTCTTGGCAGGCCCCGAAGGGAGCCTCTCGGGGCGGACTCGCACCATTACCTTCTCGCCTACGTTAAATATCTGCTCTCGCTTTCGCTTATCTGCATGGGCTTTATAATTATCATTGCTTGTTAATATTCGTCGCCGGACCGACTCATGCAAATCATGCAAATGTTGTGCAAATGACTCAACAGACTCATGCAGGTAATGCAAATGATGCAAAGACAACATGACAGACACAGTACACTCCTTATAGAAAAATCCAATAATTCCTGAGATGTCTCTCAAATGTGGTGGCATATCAGGAGGTTCTTTCGGTGGAGTATAGACAAACTCATCCTGTGTGTGACGAGCGCTCAGATGACCGTGAGAGACAACTATACTCAAATACGTGCTCGTAAAGAGCCAAATGTGTCTCGGGAAACGTAGCGTATCAGGGGGGTACCCAGGAGGTGTGTAAGAAAAGTCATCATGAAGGAGACGACCACCTGAGTGAAAATCGTGTGCACTGACTAGAAGTCGTGACTCTAAAATATGGTGAGCGTCCCAGACAAGAAAGAACTCATCGGGTGGCTCAGCGGGTGGCGTGTCCCAAAACTCATCCAGAGTGTGAGGCATCATAAGATATGTCCTCCCAATATGAGTATACTCAAGTGGACTCAAGGTAGGCCCTACATATGTCATGCTCCACTCAAGGTCCCTTTTCATTGGCAAGGTCAGAAATGATAATGAAAGAGGCGTCATACCTGAGTGGCTCACCTGAGTCTCAACCTTACCAAGATGTGGCGGATCATCAGGAGGCTCAACAGGGGGCTCGTCACTAAGGTCAAGGTCCTCCATGTGAGTACCATCGTAAGGGGTCGTGTTCCCTTGAATGAGTGGCATAGTCACTGTGAGATCAACATCAAGCTCTGGGATCTCGGTCGTGATGTGACTCGGGGCAATGACAACGGGAGAGCAACATAGACCTACACTCAAGAATGGGTCTGTGGGTGTAGTGTCAAGAATTGGGTCTACGGTGAGGGTGTTAACTAACCCGGTACATGACAAAAGAAGAGATGTGGGTGAGAGACACAAGTCACACAATACTGCAGACTCAATAGGTCGCTCAGGCTCACTCTCACTCGGGGTCGCGGGAGACGGGTCAGAGACAAGAGATATGTCACTCACTGGGATAAGCATCTCGCTGGGGTGAGAGCAATCCGTATCAGGTACCACTTCCGTCGTGGGTAACAGGACAGTGGTAGACGTCATGGTGACCTCAATATGAGGACTCGTACTGCGGAGGCCAAGGTGAGGGTCCAACCGACCAGCTATGGCGGATCTCAAAGACTGTTCGTAGTGAAGGGCAAGCTGATACGTCTGCTCCAGGGACTTCGAGCTATGATAACCCACCTTAGTACGGATGTCAGATCGAAGCCCAGACCGAAATCTGCAAGTGGTCATGGCTGAATCCTCTCGGATATCACTCCTCACAACTAACTCATCAAAGCAATCACTGTAATTAGCGACAGACATGGATTCTTGCTGAAGGAAAAATAATTGGTCGAGCAAGCGACTCCGATATGATGAAGGCAGGTACCTCTGACACAATGTACGCTTCATGTCCACCCAACTAGTGATGCGACAAAGACGGTTTCGCTCGCGGGTCCTCTCAACGCTAGCCCAATATGCTCTCGCCTGATCTAAAAGTTTAAGTTTCGCAAACTTAACGCGACGCTCACCGAATAACTCAAAATAATCAAGATAATACTCAATGTCCACAAGCCAATAACTGAAAGACTCGGGACTCGATGAGCCGTCAAAGGAAGGGGAAACTATACGAAACTGACTCTCAAGGTTTCTCTCAAAGTGACGATCCTCATAATAGTCATCCCTAAGGTAATCGGGTCGAGTCGAAGGATCAACACGATCCGCTCGCGTGTAAGGATATGAACGACGACAATCATCATACTGATCGTCTTTGGCGTGGTGAGGTTGTGTCGGTGGGTCGACACGATCTCGAGAAGTGGTGTGCCGCAGACGATAATAATCATCATGATAACGTGAGGATTTCTCTGAAGTCGCTCTATGAGATTGGGTATAGGCAGACTCAGAATGTCTCAAGAGAGGAGAGGAACGACAACGATAATTAGTCATGGATGAAGCTAAAGACTCTATATGACCTACCACTACAAAGCATGCAAATAGCCTAACCTAGGCTCTGATACCAAATGATGTAGGGGTAGGCTAGTGGTGCTCGGAAGCTAGGACTCTACGTGCACGTGTGAGGGGATATGCGAATGCAATGCTACATGCAATGAAACAGTCGGATAGCAACGACAATTAATTTAAGCAATGAGAATTAACAACACCACGCAGCTAATCAAAATAAAGAAGCAATTAAATAATTTTAGCGATTTGACAACGGCTTCCTCCGCGCGGAGGGCCCAAGCAAGCGACGGCGATTAATTGCATAAACAAATATTAGCGCAAAAGTACAACAACTACCAAACTATGATCATAGCACAAATATAGATAAACAACCAAGTGCAAATGTCAAATACAAAACACAATACCACGAGATACTCACGATGCAGTGGGCTGATCCGAGGTGGTGGAGAATTTGAGGGACCGGATGCAAAACGGGCGATCGGAGGTGGAACTGGTGGCGAGACGACGGTGACGGTGGCTGCCCTCAGTGGAAAGTGGTGGTAACAAAAGGTAAAACGGCGGATCCGGACACGAATGAGTAGATCCGGGCCGGGGGTGAGTGGATCCGATATTTAGGAGCGGATCCGGGCAAAAATGGAAGGTTTGTGCGGTGGAAAAACGGATCGGAGGGTGGTAGCACTAGATCAAAATAGACCTAGGGTTTTCGTGGCGGTGGGAAGTGGATCCACGGAGGGAAGGAGGCTGCGGGATTGGTATAGGGCCGGCGGATGAACAGTGCCGGCGGATGAACAGTGCGGGTGAACAGTAATGACGGATGAACAGTGCCCGGGAACAGTTTCGGTGAACAGTGCCCGTGAACAGTGATCATGAACAGTAATTGGCGGTGGGGATTGAGATTTGGGGGTTGTAGGGGATGCGGATGAGGGTTTCGAGGGGGGAGGGAGAAGACTATGGATGGGTATTACCTTGGGGATGAAGAAAACCACCTAGGAGTCGTCACCTAGGGCTCCACGGCGTCGGCACCGGGGAAGGATCGCAGGAATCCGAAAATGAATTCTCCAAATTCTGCAATGCCCCCAAATCAGTCCCCTAGCATCATATTTATAAGAAAACACAAACTAGGGCATCCCCATCAACGGCTATGATTGGCCGGCGGGTTAGCCCTTAAAATACATCAAAATAAACTCAAAAAATATAAAGTAATATAGCGTTTTGACTCGCGCCGACGCTCCGGACGCAATCGCGGAGCCCGATCGTCGATCCGGGCACGCCATATATGGAAAGTTGCCAACAGCCCTGAACGGGCCCAAAACGTGTGCTCGTCTCTGCTCCGCATCAGCCCCCCTCCTAAGTGTCAGGTGCTCTGAGTGAAGTGCTAAAAGACAAATAGTTTTTCTTGATAAATTAATTTCATTTATTAGGAATTTCTGAAAGTTTGAACTAATGATCATGAAACTTTATTATGTTAGGCAAATTACAACTATTTCAATTTTTTGTTGTACTCCAATTTCAGTAAATGAATAGCTTATACATTGTAACCATTAGCCATTTAAATAGTGTTACTGTTGAATCTATGAGTTCAAAATACAGCTATGAAGAATTTAATATTTGGTAATGTAATTACGTTGTCATCACTATCCATGCTCTGTTATCCCTCTCCATATTGCATCCCTTCATCTTTTCTCTATATCTTTTACTCTTCTTTTTTTCACAACACTTACTGTTGAAAAACTTACAGCTTTCATATAAATGATGACAAAACATCAAAAATTGTGTCATAGTTTGCATTAGAGAGGGAATTTGATTGGGATCAGGAGCATCATTGAGAACACACACATCAGGACTTGCTCATGGCAATTCTCATCACAGATAATTATAGGGCAATCATTTGGACGATCCTACCCTGCGGGTTCGATTAATGTTTTTCTTGAGAACCATTTGAAATTGTGAACTCCATCCATATGCTTAGGCCCTGAATGTTGAGCATGTTTATTATTAAGTGTAACATTCGAAATATATACTTCATTTTTTGTGATTTTAGGATCCGATCTTGAATGATTATGATCTCCAACAACGATAAATCGAGGTAATTATGCTCTCCACATTTAAATTTTATTCATTAGTTAAATAATAAACTAATTCAAGTGGCAGAGACTTTAAGAAAATTATTTCGGGTTGAGTTTGTAGTTCGCGATGGTGTTTTCCTATTCAAATTAATGAGGTTTTGACGCCCAATAACAACAAGAGTCGGGAAAGAGGCATCTGAGTCGCCGTTATCACGAACGCTCCCCGTCACGTGGATCATGTGCATGAAGACATTGGCTACACCTGGAGGCCATGCGCGACTAAGGCGGGAGCCGGGAAAGAGGCATCTGAGTCTCCGTCATCACAAACACTCCCCTTCAAGTGGAATACATGCATGAAGGCTGACTACACCTGAAGGTCATGACGTACACTCCTCACGTAGAACACGTGCATGAAGGAATAAGCGCATTTGGACCCAAACATAGGACATAAAAACGACACAAAATATAACATAAAATAGGTATGGAGAAGGACTGTCGGTTAGAACAGGATCCAAGATGCAGCGAGCAAAGCACGTGCACAAGCCATCAACAAGCAAAATGCTCAAGCAGCTTCCTGTAGAGTGCTCAAGTTGTAGAGTGCTCAAGCTGCGACAAGCAAAAAGGCTCAAACAGTGGCGAGCAAAAAGGCTCCAGTAGCTGCCAGCGAAAAGTGATTCCGACAAGGAAGAAAGGAGCTCAAGAAAAAGAAAAACATTGACTCACGCAGCAACACAAAAAGTCATCCTCCATAGCAGCAAGAAGCATAGTAACAGGAAAGGAACCATCGTCCACAACAACATGGTAAGCCGATGAGAAAAACAACATGGGAAGCCAAGATCGTCTATGTTGATTGAGGCTAGGAGCAAAAGCCTAACCGTCGATGTCGGCGGGATCCAGAGCTGCAGTTCGTCGATGAAAAATTAGGGAGAGGGAGTCCGCTTCCCTTGGCGACTGGATCGAGCGCAGGCTAGAGTAGATGGCTTGACTAGAGAAGCTTCCAGTGACAACATCAACAGATGACGGGATTGTAGGAGTAGAAGCGGACTCGTCGACGATATCACAGTCACTCCGTCGTCGAGGGAAGAGACAGGCACTCCAGTCGGTGGAATCAAACGACAATTCCGTCGACGGGAGCAAGAACAATGTGGCTCGATCGGGGGCTAGCAGGCGCGGTCGACGAAATCGAAAAATGTGAAAGAAATTGAAATACTTGGTACATTTTCATTCATCCATATAGGGGAATATATAGCATTACAATAAGACTCACAAACCTAACACATAGTGTGGGACTAAACCTTGAACATGCTAAACTACCCAAATATAATGACTAACAATTAGTAATGTATGATTCTAAATATTCAGTCCAAAGTCTTATAAGTCATTACCTGTAAAGATGTATTATGGATTTTGTTTTATTATCTGAGTTTTTGTCTGTACTGAATTTTGGTGTTTTGGTCTCTTCCTAAAGATTTGGTAATTAGATTTCACCTTTACAATTTATTTTACTTAATCTGATTATGAAACCCAAATTGCGACCTGAGGATAGCCTGACTGAAGTGCTTCCTGAGTGGAACACGAGCTCGTATCTGAAAATCTTCAAGTCTGGAACTGTGGATTTTGAATCCGGAATTGTTACCCGAAGGTGCCCTGAACTGAAGTGCTTCCTGAGTTGAACGCGGGCTTGTATCTGAAAATCTCCAAATCTGGAACTGTGGCTGACGACCCCACATCTGAAGCTCATATGTATTGCTAGCCAGATGAGAATGATGTCACTAATCTGAAGCCTAATACATGTTATGAGCTTTTGTGTTTAGCCTAATTGCGTCTAACATCTTTTATTAATTATGATCATGTATTAAGGAGTTTATTTTTCATGCTCTATGTTAAATGTCGAGCTGCTTCACTGATTGACATTTAAAAATTTATTTAACAGTTATGTGTAACATGTATTCAAGTGTCTGATATTTGCTTGGTAATTATTAATATGCACTTAAATGATATACAAATACTGTTGTATATTCACACGAATTTCTTGAGCAAATTAGGCAATGTGTTTCATAGCTGTTAATATGTCCATCCAAGAGCAGTCAAATTTCTTACCTCGGTATTGCGACGTTTATAAATGCGGTGAGGTGCCATGATTTCTCTAGATTGTTGAATTCTACACAGTTGAATTCCTTCTACCTAGGGTATCGATGGATACACATTAATAATGGTTATGGAGAGGGTATTTAACATATAATTAAGTAATGATTTCGCACTTACCCTTCGTAAGAACATTTACCCAACGACGAAGTAGAGTCAGACAAGAGTGAGCCTCCTTCAATCTATTTCCTGGTCCTCCTTCCCACTACTAGGGTTTCTCCGATCCTAAAGGAGCAACCTGCTAAAATTAGTAAGATCTACGAATTTATTGGGGTTTAACAGGATTCTCTGAACAATAATGTCATAAAAGTAAGCTAAAACTTTCAAGGGGGAAATCGTCGTTACCCAAACAGGCTTCGCTGGAAACAAGTTTTCGTGACCAAAAAAGTCGGCCTCACCTAGGACTGGATAATATGATCCTCTGCAGAAGGGAAAACACCCACTCGATTTCTTGAACATTACAAGGAGTCGAAAGGCCTCCCCACTGCAGGGGATCATCGTCTAGGGTTGCTATAGAAGAAGGATCAGAAGCTCTCGTTGACCCGTCGGACGCCTGTGAGAGGAGAACAATGCGACAGTTTCGTCGATCGACTGAGAGGAGAAATTAGGGCTTCGTGTGGAGTTGCGGGGGAGAAAATAACGTGTAGTTGTTTCTTTATGTCGAGCTCCTACAGCAGGGGGAGAAATAGCGCGCGCATACACAGTGCGGTTGTGCAAAATATGGGGGAGGGAAAGGAAACCATGTATCATATTTTAAGGAGGGAAAATTATGGATTTCAGTCATATTACTAAATTGTCACTACCTTCTAAACCTTTAAATCTGTGTTGCTCCCTCGCATCAAATTTAAGTTTCACAGACACTAAAATTCGTAAACATTTAAAAAAAGATTTAACTCAAGACAAAGACTGTGAGGGATAAACATACCACGATCCGAAGACGCCGCATACTAAAGGGTTAATCGAGATCGAGCCCTGAAATTAAAATTCATTGTCGTATTGAATTACGGATGTTACAATAACAAACGTCAGCCCAAAAAGGATTACAAAAAGAACATAAAGCAGAAGTTGAATTATACGTCAGTACAATAAAATATGATGGATAGAACTGTCTTAATTGAATGTTTTGGTAGAATCAAATTGATTTTTCTTAAATGAAGTCTGCATCGCCTCTGCATCCAATTACAACATTTCTCAGTCATGCAAATGAGGGGCTCGCAGGAATGACAGATGACGGCTATTGCTCGAGAGCCGTCAGAGAGCCACCTTGCCGAGTTATAGCGCCGAGAGGAAGTGGTTGTGCTCACATTGGAAGAGGGAATCCGCAAGACTGGCAGCCAGTGGGGTGTCCGCGAGATTGGCAGCTGATGTGGGCAGAGGAGGCTCGATGCTGCCAATGTGGCCCCATAGATCAAGTTCACAGAGGATTACACCGACGATAGCAGACCATGCCTTGTAGTTCCGCCCGTTGAGGATGACATCAACCTTCTGAGGAAAGCAAATGAGTAGTGAGACGATGTGTTTGAACTAATGGAGGACGGAAGCGGTATCCTAGATCAGGTGGGCTGTAGGAGGTAGCAGAGGAGTCTGGCTGTGTTTGGCAGGCTGCGGGACATAGATGAGGACAAGTCGCGGGACTCCGGACGCAGTTTGTGTAACATCCCTTCCCAGTATTTCAGAAATCAGCCGTCCGGACGGTTCAGCGATATAAAGAAAACTAGGAAACAGTATTAAAACTAGTAGCAGCAGGTAATAAAAGTCTATACTAAGCAATTTAAGACTTACAGCAGAAGTAAAAAAAATTAAACTAATGGTAACCACATATCTGATATCTAGATTCACAGAGCCACTAAACAAGAATGAAATTGTAATAACTGAAAATCTGGTAACAATAATAGTCTAATACAAGTTATATAAAATATTAAACAAGTATATTGTCCACATCTACAAGTACATGCTGAAATAGAGTAAACTGAATGCTAAAAGTACGACAAACTGACGCCACCATAACGCTCATCCTATACGTAACTTCCCACCTGGGTCACCTGTAAAAACATTGTCCATGAGGGGTCAGAGTAAAAAAAAATAATTTCTCCTAGTGACACTAAAAACTTTTCTCACATGATGAATGCATGCCTTTTAAAAAAATGATTTTGTGCATTAAAAATATTTATGCCGTGTGTTATGCATGTCTTCAGAACACTACTTGGTCAAAACATCTACATATTCTATATTCGTGACTTTCAGTTTACTAACCCAAACCCCGACGTTCACTACTGGTATACTGTCTCACGTCGGGTCTATGCTTGAGTTCTAGGTGACCTCTAGCTTGCACCTCTACTAGGAAAGCTCTATGCAGAGTAGCTCCTAACGCGCAAAATCTGAAACTGACGACCCGAGACCATCTGACGAACTCAATTGTTCTAGTGTCACGCGGACACGGTCTCGAATCTACTAACTGTCTCAAGGGGGTCAACTCCCAAGGCTCTGCTACTCATAGGATACCATATGCCCTTTGAGAAAGGTAGTGCGCCTCTACCAAGAACAAAAAGACTGAAGTGTGATACTGACCTTTTGGTCAAATGCTACTCTGCTTGAGACATCTCTTTTGATGTACTACTGAGCGACCCTTAACTTTCTTACAGTCGACTAGAAGGGACATTCACGCCCTTCGTTGGACAAATTCCAAACTTATGTACACAGGTATAGGTTTCGTACCTAACATTACCAATCCTGATCTGACTACTTGAGTCTTGGAGAAGAGTGTCATCCTACACATTTTCCGCGACCGTTTTCCTATCAGCACATCTTTCTATGCATGGTTATGATATTTGTACAAAACCCTACACATGCGTATATAAAGTATATTATTTGCTATGTCTAACTAACAAAAATTAAGTTTCCTTACAGTGGTGCTGCGGCGTTCGTATACTCGGCGCGGCGACATCTTCTCTTCCGGAGGCAATCCTACTGCTGGGGACTTAAGAATGCTGCCCCGACCCCACCAAAATCCTGAAATTTACAGTAGCCCTAAATTCATAATTTTTTCCCTTTACAATTTTCCGTGGAAAATTTCTATACAACTACGGTTACAAAATTTCAAGCGTTAAACTTCAGATTTTACCTTTACGTATAGCGATTGAGGCTCTCAAAGCGTTCCACACAAATTCCGTGGTGAACCACGAATACCAAAACCTAAAATAGGGCAATCAAAATGAAAACCTAGGTTAAACTAGTTTCCAAAACGAAGGAAATCCAAGCAGAAATCGAGAAAAGGAAGAGATCCACTCACCGGAACCAAAACAAAACTCAAACTCCTTCGGTTTGGGTTAGACCCGGTTCTCCCACGGCTAAGGAAGGATGAGGAAGGCTCACCGATGCCTGCAAAGGAGGGAGGAGAAGTCGGAGATGATTTCCGGAGGGTGATCGGTCGTCAGATTGCAGCGGGAGGCGTCGGCTGGCGTCGTCGCTGCATGCGGGAGACGAAGCGGAAGGAAAACAAAAAATCGGGCTGCGGTTGCTAAATCCCGTGAGAAAGAAAGTGCGGGATTGATATTACTTGCGGTTTTACTTATTAACCGCATGAGGGGGGTGGGGGGGGGCAGTTTTGCAATTGGCACGTCATTCCTAATACCTTTGATGATTAACTCATTTTCACCGCGCGCGTCACTAAAATAAAATGCGTCACGCACTATTATTAACGCACTTAACGAACTATCGGTCGCTACCATAAGGAAAAGTAACAGTATACCTTGCCGACGCGCCGCCTCGATCAAAATTCGTCGCACTTGCCCCTACAAATTTAAAAGTTACATTTCGCGTCAAATTTATGGATGTTACAAATCTCCCCTCCTAACAAAAGGTTTCGTTCTCGAAAATTGTAGCCATACCTGAATCAAAGAGAAAAGAATAGTCTGCATTACTCTGAAGCTCATCCTCTCGCTCCCAAGTATACTCTGGCCTGCCACAGTTCATCCAAAGGACTTTGATCATGCGAATCTCTCTATTTCTGAGATTCTGTATCCTTGAATCCACTATTCTTACTGGTCTAGCCCCAATACTAAGATCTGTCTCAATTAGTGCTTCCTCGGTGCTGATGATCTGGCTGGAATCTCTGACTGCTCTCCTCAGAGAGGAGACGTGGAATACATCATGTACATCACTCATTTCCTCAGGTAAGGCCAATCTGTAAGCAACCTCACCAATTCTTTCCAGCACCTCAAAAGGACCAACAAATCTGGGGCTCAGCTTTTTCATCAGCTTTATTCTAGAGACTCCTCTGACTGGTCTGACGTTCAGATAAACGTAGTCTCCAACACTGAACTCTACTGATCTGTGTTTCTGATCATGATACTTGGCCTGACGATCCTGAGCTGTCTTCATACGCCCCTGAATAAGCTTGATCCTATCAGTGGTCTTATCAATCCATGACTCCCTGATAGTAGATCTTTCCTCATTTTCAGCCCAACACAACGGTGTCCGACAACGTCTGCCATAGAGGGCCTCGAACGGTGTCATCCCAATACTTGTCTGAAAACTGTTGTTGTAGGGGAACACCACAAGAGTAACATATTTCTCCCACTTTCCTCCAAAGTCTAAAATGCACATCCGTAGCAGATCCTGTAAAGTCCTATTTATGCGCTCAGTCTGTCCATCGGTCTGGGGATGGAAAGCGGTGCTGAAGTGTAACCTGGTACCCAACCGCTCTTGTACGTAACGCCACTCCCTGGAGGTGAATCTGCCGTCTCGGTCTGAAACTATAGTCCTGAGAACACCGTGAAGTCGAACTATCTCGTATATATATAACTGTGCTAATCTGGGACCTTGATCTGTCTTCTTAAGAGGAATGAAATGGGCGACCTTAGAAAGTCGATCAACTATAACCCACAAGGAATCATTCCCACTCTGCGATTTCGGCAGACCATGGATGAAATCCATGGATATATCCTCGAAGGTCCACTCAGGAATGGGAAGTGGCTGCAACTTGCCTCCAGGCCTTTGGCACTCGGCCTTAACCAACTTGCACGTCTCACACTTCCCCACGTAATCTGCAACATCTCTCTTCAAGCCTGGCCACCACACTACCTTCTTGAGATTTGCATACATCCTCGTGCTACCTAGATGTATAGAATATCTGGAATTGTGTGCCTCAAATAGAATGTCCTCGCGAAGGTGACTAACATCGGGGATACACACCCTGCCATCAACCAACAATAAATCATCCTGAATATTGTATCTCTCCTTCTGATCTGTCTGCACTGAATTCCAAATCTCTGCCATCTTTGGATCCAACGGTAGAGCTGTCCTGATTCTATCCTTAATATCGCAGGTAATCTCCATCCAACTCAACCTTGCAGAACCAAAACTACTGCGTGACACAACGGTAATGTCCAGTCTCTCCAGCTCTTGCACTAACTCCTCCTGCTGAGTGAGGAGAAAGAAACACGAACCTCTACGGCTAAGGGCATCAACTACTACGTTCGCCTTTCCTGGATGATACTGAATATCTACGTCGTAGTCTGATAGAAACTCTAACCATCTGCGCTGCCTCAAATTGAGCTCTCGCTGATCAAAGATATATTTGAGGCTCTTATGATCAGTGAAAATCTGACAACGAACACCATAGAGATAGTGCCTCCAAATCTTCAGAGCATGTATGACTGCTGCAAGCTGCAAGTCATGCACTGGATAGTTCCTCTCATGAACCTTTAACTGTCTCGAGGCATAAGCTACGACCTTTCCATGCTGCATGAGAACACATCCCAAACCCTGACCTGATGCATCGCTATAAATCTGAAACCCGTCAGGCCTTGAAGGTAAACTCAAGATCGGTGCGGTCATCAATCTGCCCTTCAAGTCCTCAAACGCCAACTCACACTCAACTGTCCAATCCAAGCCCTTACCCTTCCTGGTGAGGGAAGTCAGTGGTAAGGCTATCTTCGAGAAATCTCTGATGAATCTCCTGTAGTAACCAGCAAGACCCAAAAAGCTGCGAACCTCTGAAACTGTCGTCGGCCTTGGCCAACCCTTAATGGCCTCTATCTTCTTCGGATCAACACTGACTCCTTGCTGACTGATGACGTGACCTAAGAATGCAATCTCTGAAAGCCAGAACTCACACTTTGAAAACCTGACATACAACTGGTTCTTCCTAAGGGTACTCAAAACAATCCTGAGGTGTGCGGCATGATCTTCTGCACTCTTAGAGAACACCAAGATTTCATCTATGAAGACGATGACAAAACGATCCAAGTACTCCCGAAATACCCTGTTCATCAGATCCATAAATACTGAAGGAGCATTGGTCAGCCCAAACGGCAAGACCACGAACTCGAAGTGACCATATCTGGTACTGAAAGCCGTCTTCTGAACATCCACGTCACAAATCTTTAACTGATGGTAGCCCGACCTCAAATCTAACTTGGAAAAAGTGCTCGATCCCACCAACTAGTCAAACAAATCATCAATCCTGGGAATCGGGTACTTGTTCTTTACTGTCAGCTTGTTTAACTCACGGTAGTCTATGCACAGTCTCATACTACCATCCTTCTTCTTCACGAAAAGTACTGGAGCACTCCAAGGAGAAGTACTGAGGACGTATAAAACCCAAATCAAGCAACTGCCTGCAACTGGCTCTTCAACTCTGCTAATTCCCTTGGAGCCATCCGATAGGGAGATTTGGCTACCGGTGTAGCCCCAGACAGCAAGTCTATCAGGAACTCAATCTCTCTATCTGGAGGGGCACCAGGGAGCTCTTCCGGAAAAACATCGGGGAACTCCTGCACCACTGGTACCTCTGACAAGTCAGCCTTAGCCTCTGCATTCATCAGTACTACGAAGGTTTCACAACCCTTACTGATGCACCTTCTAGCTTGGATTGCGGAGATAATCATCTTCACAACTCCCTTCAAGCCCTGAAAAGAAAATGAAGTCTGATTGGGGCCATCAAACTGTATCTGCTTCGCCCTACAGTCAATCCTGACGTTGACTGCCGATAGCCAATCCATTCCAAAGATGAGATCGAATCCTGCGAATAGGTAGCTGCAAAGCTTCCACGATAATCTCGGTGTCACCAAACTGCACCGGTACCCTACACTTATCTCTGGTCTGCAGAAGGGATCCATTAGGCATCATGACTTCCAGTGGTACTGTCTCTGGAAAGACTTCTATCTTCAACTTACGCACTAGAGATTCTGCGATAAACGAATGCGAGACACCCGTATCAAACAGAATCTTAGAGGGTAAATTACGAATCATAAGAATGCCTACATGAATGATTTTCAAAAATAAAAAGAGTGTCACTACGGAATATTAAATAACTTGTCAGGCAAAGTAAACACTTACCTGTCACTACATCCTCCTGCTCCTTAGCCTCCTGCTGACCAAGCCCATAAGCTCTGGGCTGCACCAAATCTCGACCCTGCTGTGGTCTTTCATCAGTAATCATTAAAGCTTTGCCCTTGTCTACTCTACTACGGCAACCAACCTCGTACTTCGACTGCATGAACAAAATACATTTGTCATCTACAGAAAATTCATAAATGTACAAAAAAATACAACAAGGTTGATTACCTGATTCGAACTGTCACGACCCGTCTCAACGAAAGTCAGAGTGCGCTTCGGGCGGGCCGTGATGCCACAGCCATAGGCGAAAAGAAACCATGCCTGCTAAGGCGGATACAGAGAAAATCTGAAATTTAAATAGCTGTTTTGTTTAAAAATATTATGATTTTTATTTAAAAAAAAATATATGCGGAAGCGTTCACGATTTTAAAACAGTGAAAATTAATGCACATGTATTTTCTTAAAAAAAACTTTAATGCTACACACAGTGGTGAATTAGAAGTACATGTAATGTCATAAAATAAAACGATTAGTACATCAGAAACATCCTAGTAACTGTCCATGATTCAAAAGAAAATGTCTTACCATAACTAGTACATGATAAACGAATAGACAGTAAATGATTTAAATACATAGAACCTGATACAAGCAACTACAAAGGAAAAAAAAAACCTCCAAGCAAAACTGCAGCTGAACGAGAGGTAGCTCAGGGGGCAGGCGGCGCAGTCACGAAACCTAAGGCAAATTCAAGACAGAAGAAAAATGTTTTAGAACTTAAGATTTAAACCTGAGCAAGTTAATTAATTAGAATGTGAGCAAAAACAAACAGATATATTCAAGTACTTGTTTATCTTGTACAAAACTACCAAACATACCAAAAAAAAATCAGGTCAAACAAACATTTCTGAAAGATTAGCCTACTCCGGAGTATAACCTAATGTAAAAAAAATGTTGTAAGTCGTGATCGATGAAGTGTAGGTGCTATAGCGGGCGCACATGACTCACATTCAGATCTAGGTGCAAGTCTTATTAGAAAAGTAATCCTGCTTGCCGTGACCATGCCAGCAGACAGATGCCCTGTTAGACGCTACAATTCAAAGATTTGCTTACAACTACGGATTTGTCTTTATGTTTCATGTTTAGGTGGTTACTTATCATATTTTGTTATGTCAACATCATGAGAGTTCAGAATTTTGTAGAAAAAGCATTGTAAAAGGACAGGTATCCAGATTAAATCTAAAGTTTTGCAAGTGAGAGGGGGTTCTCTATTTGCCTTAAGCTGACGTCGAAAATGCTAGCGACAGCTAAATGGTGCAAGCGAGGTTAACGGCTTTAGTTAAACCTGTTCCAAGATCAAAATTATACTTCAAAGCAATAATAAGGTTCCTATACTTGCACACGCATTTGGTGACAGCGCTACACAAAATGAAAAGAGTTAGGAATTTACCTCCCTCGAGAGTGAGGGGAAAAGAGGCTACCGCGAGGGATCGAGGATTTTGGCGGCGTTTGGATGCGGAAAGCCCTAATTCGGAGAGGTCTTGGAGCGATTCCACCACCTAAATCCGAGGAGATGCACCGGAAAACACAAATAAATCTGGGTTAGTCGAATAAACGACGAACACACGTTGACTTGACGTGATTACATTGATTGGGGAGCGAAAATTAGCCTAAAACATTATGAGAAAATTGAACTTAGGAGGAAAGATGAGTTTTCTTACCCAAGAGAAGCCGAATCCCGGCCCAAGGAGGAGAGGGGAGGAAACCCTAGTCGTCCCTCTCGCAAGCACCAACCCAAACAGAGCGGGAGAGGTCGTCGGAGGGAGAGACAGTGGTTGTCAACCCCTTGGAAGAGAAAGAGATGGTTGTTGCCTTGATGAAGAGGACAGTCGGCCAAGAGGAGGAGTTGTTGCGGAAGATGCCGGCCAAGGGGAGCGCCGAAGACGACGGGGAAACAAGAGGATGAGGTGCCGGGCCTAGAGGAAGGATTTGCCGGCCACTGGAGGCGGAGGAGAAGGCCGCCTGGTGCTCGGGAGACGGAGGCGGGGCCGACGGAGCGGGATCGGGGGAAAACGTGCGGGATGCGGGTAACTGCGGCTCGGGTTTGCTTTTTTTTTTAAAGAGGGGACGGGGGGTAGGTTTAGGTTTTAAGACTTTTTTTTAATACAATTTTATTATTAGGGGGGTAAGTTTAAGATGCGGTTGTTACATTCTCCCCCACTTAGGAAGTTTCGTCCCGAAACTTTCCAGAGAATTCTGTGCATGATACTAAACAACGAAGTTTCAGATGACATATACTTCAGAAGTTTGCGGATAAAACGCATGAATGCTAACTATGAAAGATACTGAAATAACAAGGACGTCATACTAAGAGACATACCAAGATCAAAAGAAGAGTTGTGGATACTTGCTGCGCATATCAGATTCAAGTTCCCAAGTGTACTCCTCGGACTTGCCATGCAGCCAAAGTACCTTCACCATCGGAATGGTTCTCTTGCGAAGCTTGCGTTCTTGAAATTCGACGATCTTCGAAGGCTCGATCGGATAAGATAGATTGGCTTCAGGGATCACTGGAACTTCTTCAAGAACACGATTTGGATCGTGGATATATTTCCGAAGCTGGCTAACATGAAAGACGTCATGGACACCGGCCAAAGAAGTAGGTAGCTCCAGACGATAGGCGGATCCTCCAACACGCTCTGAAATGGAATACGGTCCCACGAACCTTGGGCTGAGCTTATGATGGCGACCGAACCGTTTCACCCCAGGAGTAGGAGAAACCTTCAGGAACACCTGATCGCCCACAACAAACTCTAACGGACGGCGGCGCTGATTTGCATACTTTCCAATGACACGACTGAGCTGAAGACGAGTCTTCTTGGTGGCTTCTTCCATCTCCTGAAGTAACTCTGGACCCAATACCACCTTCTCGCCAACCTCTGACCAGTAAAGCGGGGTCCTACAGCGACGCCCGTACAGTTCTTCGAAGGGAGCCATCTTGAGACTCTCTTGATAGCTGTTGTTGTAGGCGAATTCAACCAAGGGTAGATGATCATCCCAAGCTCCCTTGTAGTCCAAAATATAACACCGTAGCATATCTTCAAAAATCTGATTAACTCTCTCAGTCTGGCCATCGGTCGTCGGATGATACGCGGTACTCAGGTTGAGATCTGTGCCCAAAGCTTGCTGAAATCCCTTCCAGAAGTGTGATACAAATCTCGAGTCGCGATCAGAAACAATCCGCAGAGGAATCCGATGGAGCCTAACGATCTCAGAAACATAAATCTGGACCATCTTCTCGGTGGAATGACCCTACTTATACGGGATGAAATGGACCACTTTAGTCAGACGGTCTACTATGACCCAAATCGCATCATGTCCCCTCGGAGTGCGGGGCAAACCCGTGATGAAGTCCATAGAGATATCTTCCCACTTCCATTCAGGGATAGGCAGAGGCTGCAAAAGTCCACCAGGACGCTGACGCTGAGCTTTCACCTTCTGGCATGTCAGACATCGAGAGATGAAGCGTGCGATATAGTTCTTCATACCAGGCCACCACACGATCTGTTTCAGGTCATGATACATCTTGTTGTTGCCAGGATGGCCAGATGTGCGGGACTCGTGAGGTTCTCGACAAATACTATCCAGTAACTCAGGAACATCGGGAATACATAAGCGACCTCGGAAACGTAGAACATCGTCAGAGATAGAGAAATCCGAAAGAGTGCCAAGTTCAACCTGTCGGCGAATGCGCTGGAGTGCGGGATCAGATGGTTGCAGATCCTTCACATGTTCTACCCATAATGGACCAGAGACTTCTTCTTGGCCTCCAGGTGAGAAGGATATGTCCATCCGCTCGAGGTCATCAATCAGGGCCGCGAGAGAAGCTGACATGGGTGCACAGGTGGCAACTGAAGCTTGACGACTCAAAGAATCCGCCACTGAATTGGCTTTCCCAGGCACATAAGTGAGTTGCAGGTCATAATCTGCCATGAATTCTAGCCATCGCCTCTGACGAAGATTGAGATCCTTCTGAACGAAAATATATTTCAAACTCTGATGGTCAGTGAAGAAGTGACACTTCACGCCATAGAGGTAGTGACGCCAAAGTTTCAAGGCAAACACCACAGCAGCGAACTCCAGATCATGAGTGGGGTAGTTGCGTTCATGGGTCTTCAACTGTCTCGACCCATAAGCAATAACACGATCTTCTTGCATCAGGACACAACCCAAGCCCACTCCGGAAGCATCGGTATAAACTGAAAAGTCCAACCCCTCTGAAGGAAGAGCTAAAACTGGCGCTGAACACAAACGTTGCTTCAATTCAGAAAAGGTCTGCTCACATTGATCTGACCACTCGAATCGGGCATGTTTTTGGGTCAATTGTGTCAGGGGAGCAGCAAGAGAGGAGAAGTCCTTGACGAAACGCCGGTAATAGCCCGCCAAACCAAGGAAACTGCGAATCTCAGTAGGGGTAGAAGGCTGCTTCCAGTCCATAACAGCGGAGACCTTGGCATGATCAACGGAAAGTCCATCGCCTGAAATGACATGCCCCAGAAAGGCAACACGATCCAGCCAGAACTCACATTTCGCCAATTTGGCATAGAGCTGGTGTTGACGAAGAGTGGAGAGAGTGAGTTTAAAATGGGTTGCATGCTCCTCACGAGTCTTTGAGTAGACCAAGATATCATTAATGAAAACAATGATGAACTTATCCAGGTAGCCGCGAAAGACACGGTTCATCATATCCATGAAAGCAGAAGGGGCGTTAGTCAACCCAAAAGACATCACCAAAAATTCAAAGTGTCCGTACCGAGTCCGGAAGGCTGTCCTGGGGATGTCGGATTCCTTGATCTTCAACTGATGGTAACCCGACCTGAGATCTATTTTGGAGAAGACGGTACTGCCTTTGAGCTGATCAAATAGGTCATCCACGCGCGGGAGGGGGTACTTATTCTTGATGGTTACTTTGTTCAGATCCCGATAGTCGATGCACAGTCTCATAGATTCGTCTTTCTTTTTAACGAAGAGGACGGGAGCTCCCCAAGGAGAAGAGCTGGGACGAATGTACCCACGCTCAAGCAACTCATCCAATTGCGACCTAAGCTCATCCAGTTCTCGCGGTGCCATGCGGTATGGAGCTTTAGATATGGGGCGCGTTCCAGACTCTACATCGATGGAGAACTCTACTTCACGAACAGGAGGCATTCAAGGCAACTCGGCGGGGAACACGTCGGGGAATTCGGAAGCAATAGGGATAGACCCAAGTTGCGGTATGACAGCATCTGAATGTGAAGCATAAACAAAGCAAGCAAAACATCCCTGGCTAAGAAGTCGAGAAGCGCGCACAGCAGAAATTACCTTCAGGTGGCTACGGGTGGTCTGAACATGTACGCTGAAGTCCTTCCCATCGATACTGAGATTGACACTCTTTGCCACACAATCCAGCTTTGCTCGATACGCGACCAGCCAGTTCATACCCAAGATTACGTCAAATTCTGTCATATCCAGGACTATGAGGTCGGCGAAGACTTGCAATTCGCCAAGCAGGATTGGACAATTGCAAATACCCCTGCTAGAAAGGTGCACATGACCGGGCACAGAGATCTCGAAAGGGACTTCGAGTGGCGAAGTAGGCCAACTATGGAGATCCACGATATGACGTGCTATAAAAGAGTGAGATGCCCCAGAATCAAATAGGATCTGCATCCACTTGTTTTTGACCCTAAAACTCCCTAGAAATGAACATTACGGGCACATTCAAGATTATCAGACACTAAGGCAGCAAATGAAAAATATGTAGGAAATTAACAAAATAAACTTTACATAAAACATACCAGAGATGACAGAGGTAGATGCAAGCGCCTCGCCCTGAGAGGTGACGTTCAGCACAGCTTTGCCCTTATTCTTGGGCACCAGAAATAACCTGCAAAGGCTGAGCGGGAATCGGACTTTCCTTCACGGGACAATCTTTAATCTGATGTCCAAACTGACCACATCTGAAGCAGGTATTCATCTTGCGGCGACAATCTCCCACCATGTGACCCGACTTCTTGCAGTAAGTACAGACGGAGGAGGCAGAGGAAAGCGTAACTCGGGGTTGTTGTGCAGGCACAGTCATCTTCTGCTTCTTCAGGAGGGAGCGACAGACTAGAATGATATGACCAACTTTATGGCAGTTGGCGCACACCTCCTGTGACTTGGGACCTTGCTCCTGAGGTGGAGCACTCTTACGCTTGTGGTCAGGTGCAGCGGCATTGCCCGTACCATGCTGAACTTTCTTGGCAGTGCGGTCCAACTCTATAGCCTCAACCTTCAAGGCGGCCCCAACAGTCTCGGCGTCGGTGGTGGCGCCGTGGGCTACCACATGCTGGCGGAAGTCATGTCGGAGGCCCTTCACGAATCGACTGATCTTCTTAGACTCATCGGGCACGAACTCTGCGGCAAGGAGAGATAGGCGAGAGAACTCTATCTCATATTCAGTCACGGTCCTGTCGGGCTGCTGAAGGGACATGAACCTCTCAGCTAACTTGTCTCGCTCCACGGACAAAAAAAACTTTTCCATGAGCGCATTCTTGAACTGTTCCCAGGTCATAGCGGAAGAATTGGGGAGACTGCGGCGCTGAAGCCACCAGGTGTATGCATCCTCGGTCAGCTGGTAGGCCGCAAGATGAACCTTTTGTGCCTCAGGGACACCGACATACTCGAAGTGCTTTTCCATCTGGGAGAGCCATTCTGAAATGACGAAGAAATCACGACTGCCATTGAAGGACGGCGGATTCAGCCTCTTGAACATCAACGTATCTGCCATCGCTACAGGAGGAGCAACTAGACCTGGCACGAGCGGGACCACCAGGGTGTCAGTACGCAAGCCGTTCCTGAACCAGGTGCAAGAGGGGTGGTTCCAAGAGCGGCGGTAGCAGTGACTCCAGCTGTCCCTGCACTGCCAGAATCAGGAGCTGTGTCAGGAGTTTGACGATCTTCCTCTAAGCGAGTGAGACGCTCGAGAATCTGCCTCAACAGTTGGGAAGTGGCGTCTCCATGAGCTGCCCCGGCGGGAGGGGTAGCCTTCTTGCGCTGAGATCTCTTAGGGGCCATCTAATCAGGAACACAAAGAAATCGATTAACAGAGACAGTTACGTTAATCATAGAAGATTACGGAACAACATGTTCTAGAATTTTGATACTGTCGAATACACAAATCATATATTAGTTACAACATTTTCATTGGACAACTCTAGGTAATGCTCATGTTAAAATGACAAAAATTCACATGCAATGTCAAACAATTTTTTTTTAAATCCATGTGTGTACAATCATCATCTGTTGTTCTTGACTTAACATTTGTGTAATGAGTCATGTTATGCATGCAATGCAACTATGTCTAAAATGCATTCCTACGAATGTTAATGAATGGATACACATGTCATGTTAAGCGCTCATATCACTTAACATGACATGCATATTATGATTCTAATGTCATCGCACTTGAGAAACGAGCTATATGTCCAGGTTGACGACACTTGTAACACACGCCCGCGCTGGCCAAACACTCTCCTGGATGACGACGCTGACACTTGGGACAAAGGGGGTAGTCCCTGCTCCTGTCACCAGATTGACCATTCTTCCTCGCATCAGGCTTTTGCTTCTTGTTCCAGTTCTTCCCTTGGTCATTCCTGCTCTGTTGCGACTGATGCGATTCCTGAGATCGCTTCGTATGAAAATTACTTCGCTTTTGAACCTTCTGCTGGTCAGCCTCCAGCCTGCGAGCCGTATCCACTAAGATCCTGTAATCAGCGTTGACCATCGTCATTAGCGGCTGTCTCAACGAGTCACGTAAACCATCCACAAAACGGCTGCACTTCTCATTCTGGTCTCCCTGCATCACGCCCGCATATCGAGCCAGGTGGGTAAACTCTCGCTCGTACTCAGCAACAGTCCTGTCCCCCTGGAAAAGCCTAAGATACTTCTCCTGGAGACCTCGTCGTGCAGAAGGAGGTACGAACCAATTTGCAAGGGCTCTAGAAAATTCGCCCCACGTAAACATGTCTGGCGTACGATCTGGCCAAAAGTATGGTCATACTATATAAAAAGAACGTATCACTTCACCAAGAAAGGTAAAGGAAATTTCCATAACCATATACCTGCGGGGTCATCTGCCCGGTACTTGTCCCACCAGACCTTTGCCTCACCTCGGAGGAGGAAAACTGCCAGAGGAAGCTTCTTGTTCTCTGGGCACTCCAAAACATCCAGCAGGTCTCTGGTGTTTGCCACCCAATCATCTGTGTCCATCGGGGGTCTCATCCCCACTGTAGTTTGACGGCTGAAGTTCTCTAAAATTTCTCAAATAACGCTCCAGGGTCATCTCCACGGGTGCTGGGGCAGGAGCTGGTGCAGGGGCTGGTACTTGTACTGGAACTGGAAACCCTGCAACCAATTCTCTCTGAAACTCCATCAAGGCAACAGTAACCGCCTTGGAAATCTGAGACGCTATGTCAGTGCCCTCTGAAGCTGCTGGAACTGGTGGTACCTGTGGCACTGCAGCATCTCCCATAGTGGCATTAGGAACAGGGTCCTGACGTGAAGATTCACCTGGTTCACTTACTAGAGTTGCCTGATAGAACATATAAAAGAAATCTGATTATTTATCAAACATCTGCTAAAACTGGCTTGACAACTTTATTTCGTAATTTTGTGAAAACTAAGGCTTAAACGCAGACTAAAATACTCTACTAACAAGAGTTTACTCTTACACAATCCTATGGCTCTGTGAAAACCTTCTAGGGTCCAGGGATCCTAAATCTGCAGAGATCGAGAAAAGGAAGAGATCCACTCACCGGAACCAAAACAAAACTCAAACTCAAGTTATATAAAATATTAAACTTCGGTTAGGGTTAGACCCGGTTCTCCCACGGCTAAGGAAGGATGAGGAAGGCTCACCGATGCCTGCAGAGGAGGGAGGAGAAGTCAGAGATGATTTCCGGAGGGTGATCGGTCGTCAGATTGCAGCGGGAGGCGTCGGCTGGCGTCGTCGCTGCGTGCGGGACCCTTAACTTTCTTACGACGGAGCGGAAGGAAAACAAAAAATCGGTCTGCGGTTGCTAAATTCCCCTACACATGTGAGAAACTAACAAAAATTAAATTTCCTTACAGAAAGTGCGGGATTGATATTACTTAAATTCATAATTTTTCCCCTTTACGCGGTTTTACTTATTAACCGCATGAGAGGGGGGGGGAACACCAAAACTTAAAATAGGGCAATCAAAATGTTTTGCTATTGACACCCCATTCCTAATACCTTTGATGATTAACTCATTTTCACCACGCGCGTCACTAAAATAAAATGCGTCACGCACTATTATTAACGCACTTAACGAACTATCGGTCGCTACCATAAGGAAAAGTAACAGTATAACTTGCCGACGCGCCGCCTCGATCAAAATTCGTCGCGACTTGCCCCTACAAATTTAAAAGTTACATTTCGCGTCAAATTTATGGATGTTACAGTTTGTCTGCGTGTTGGCACTGGGGGGCGAGAGACGCGTTACATAGTTAAAACTAAAGGAAGACGGGGGCAGAGGAAATGTTAACGTGGTCTGCAGCAACGAGCGGCGACAGGAAAGACAAGCTCAATGACAAGGAGCAATAGGGTTCAAGGTCGTCGACAGAGGGAAGCGGCGCCGAAATCTGTCGACAGGATCAGTGGAGGAGAAGCTTGGCAGGATCAGTAGTTGTCAAGACAAAGACCGTCGATGGAGAGAATGCTGCGGGGAGAGGGATCGACGGCGGAACAAAAAGGAGGCTTATGCAGATTAGCGCTCGTTGATTGAGAAGGAGAAGGCGCTCGATGAAGCCAGACGCAATCGTAGCGTTCGAGAACGAGACGGGCGCGGCGTGCGGGGCCCTAGTGCTCTGATACCATGATAGAAAAAGGATCAAACCTACTATTCACATCAACAATAGTGTATATACATGTACAAGAGAGGGTGCTCACAACACCCAAGGTGAGCCTAAGCTATGTCTAACATATAGAATGTACCGTATATCTAACACTCCTCAGCAGCCAGAGGCAGCGAACTTTGCTACCTACTTGTGGCATGACATCGAGTCAACCTGCCCGACCTCCCCTCCACCACTCCAGTTGCAGTGCGTCAAGAACTTTACTTCTGCCTTGAGGATAAAGTGAATTTTCAAGGGAGACAACATTGTTACGAGTACATAAGAGGACGAGGGATAATGAGACAGGGGCACATTGCATATGTCTATGTAGGGACCGAGGCAACGAGGACACAAGTTTCAACATGACGACGAACATTTGCTAGAAGTGCACACGGGCATCGCACACCCGTTAGATCTATATTTTATTGTCACACGTGTATTTCAGGGTGTGGTTATTTAATGTTTGCCGTCATGTGTTTTGGAACTAGGCAATATACAAGCCTATGTTTGTTTCTAATTTGGATTATCTTTTGAGTAAGATCATCTTAGGAAGTGCCGTAGCAGCTGATTTTAGTACCCTCTTCTTCCCCCACCTTCTCCTCTTTCCTCTCGTTCAACTCTACCTTCTCACAGGAGACCTGAGTATTGTTATTTTTGTTTTATTATTGTGTATTCCCTTTCTTCTTATTACTTTGTAACTATTGATGTTTATAGAGAGAGAAATAATGCTCCTATTTATAGAATACTTCTACTTCTCACCAACTTCAACTGATTTTGTCCAAGAAGTTTGTTTTCTAGATGACCTAAAATGAATTTTATTTTTATTTCCAGGATGCAACATTGTAAATACATGAAATCATAAGATTGAAGTAACAACTTAAATAAAACAACAGTACTTAGTACCTGAACGACCTTTGGAGAGGAGTTCAATATACTCCTTTGTTATTATTCGTACTTGCATAAACTCTTTATGCGTAATGGGCATGCAGAGGTACACTTAAATTATTTGTATTCAACATATTTCCTGACTTGAGATTTAGTATATTGCTGCTACACGAGTTATTGGCCTATGGATCAGCTCTGTAACATGTTTATTCCGTATTGTATCAATGCGAAACTCTATTTACAAATAATTTCATTTTTTTGTGTAGCATGCGAGTGCACGATAGAGCTACAATTCATGAAGCGATGGAGCAACAAACAGTAAGTGTTGCCAAGGTGATTTCTCTTTGACCTCATATATGTAGGAATTGTACATTGATGCATATTCTTGTAACATATAATTTGAGTTTTCCGGAAAGCTTTAATCTTTAAATCTGATGTTGTTCAAATTATTGCTCCTTGAAAATACATCACAAATTATCATGTTTCTAATAAACTTGATGAGTTAAAAACTGCTATTCTATGAAGTTATTATTTTTAACCATTTGCTTACAAGGAAGAGCATTCCAAATATAATTGGAGTGATGATCTTTTCTTACATCTTGCCTGTGTCACAGATTTATGTAACCTGAACATCTTTAAAATTTGATCAGATATCTGATAGAGTGATTGAAGCTATTAATTATACGCATCTTTTGTTGTAAATGATAAGGATTTTGTTGCGCATTCTCGCATGTGCCACGACTCATGTGGAAGTCACCTTGAATGTTCATATAGTGTTATATATATTTGTGATTATGTTGTATTAATTTATTAGTTAATATTAAATTATTAACTAATCATTATTAATTTGATTAAACCAGCCTATGACGGTCTTAAGTCTGGTTGAAAAATGGTGGGAGTTGTGTTAGGTAGATAACCTGCGTAAAATTTAGGCACCCTTATGAATATGGATCATTTGAGAAATTGTGCGAAAGCTAGGTTGTTCCCCTTAAGAGTCTGAATGCGACGTCTTGACAAGGACCGCTGCAACTCCAAGAGGGCTTGAGTGTAGTGTTAAATAGACAAAAGTTCTCACATATTAGATGAGTGGGTGAAAACGGTAAATTTTTAGATAATTCAGGTTTTAAATTATGGTATAAGAAAAAATAAAATAAGCAGTAGAGCAGGTATTATTGTGGATACTACTTGGAGAGATGAAATTGTCGGGGTAAGTAAAAAAAGTGATAGAATATTAGCTCTTAAATTGGTCATAAGAAAAAAAACTATTAATGTGATCAATGCTTTCACGTCACAAGTAGGATTAAGTGAAACTATTAAAGTGCAAATTTGTGAAGACTTAGTTGATTTAGTAAGAAAAATTTCACAAAAAAGAGGATTTTCATAGGAGAAAACTTAAATGGACATATAGGGAAAAAATGTAGATTATATAACCGTTCATGGAGAACTAGAATATAGAAAAAGAAATGAAGTAGTGTGTACCATTTTAGACTTTGCTGTAGCACGAGTTAATTGTGACAAATACGTTTTTCATAAAAAAGGAAGAACATTTAATTACATTTAAAATCAGACGAAATAAGCCACCAATTGATTATTTTATGACTCGCAAAATGTATAAATGATTAGTAAGAATTGCAGAGTCATAATATGAGAAAGTTTGACAACACAACATAAGGTAGTGTTGTTAGATATATAAATTAAATATAATAAATTTATGACAAGAATAAAAAATATTATCAAAAATTCGGTAGTGGAACTTGAAAATGGAAAGACGGGTTGGTTTCAAGACAACAGTTATGAAGCAACTAGTTGATGACCCTTATGTTGATCATAATGTCTCATGGGAAGTTATATCTTTACATTTAAGGATAAGTAGAAAGAACGTACTTGGAGTATGAAAAAGTTGTGCGCCCCCAAATATATAATCTTAGTGGTGCAAAAAGGAAGTGCAAGACAAAGTGAGAGCAAAAAGAGTCAACTATAAATCATTCTACTCTTGTAGGAATGATGAAAACTTAATCTTGTATAAAGTCAACAAAAAAGAAGCTAAACATGCTGTCAGTAAAGCAAGAAGTCAAGTTTATGAAATTTTTTATAAGTGACTAGATATCAAATATTGAGAACATGACATATATAAAATTGCTTGTGCTAGAGATAGGAAGACAAAAGATTTAAATCAAGTAAAATGCATAAATGATAAAACAGATACAGTTTTGACGGATGATATGAGTATTAAAGCGCGATGAAAATGATACTTAAATCAACTTTATAATGAAACAAAATAATGAATTGAACTTTGAAAGTTAAGTAAATATGAGGAGTATGAAAACATAATATTTTATTGTAAAATTCAAGTATCAGAGGTAAATAATGCTCTAAAGAAAATTAAAAATGAAAGTACGGTTGTGATAGACGATATACCCATCAAATTATGAAAAGGTCTAGGGAATGAACGAATTTTGTGTCTTACATCTTTTTTAATAATATACTGAAGTGAAAGATGATGTCAAACCAATTAAGAGAAAGTATCTTGGTACATTTGTTTTATAACAACGAAGATATACAAGATTGTGTTAATTACAGAGGAATTAAATTGATGAGTCATATCATGAAACTATGAGAATAAGTAATAGAAAGAAGAATAAGTAGGGAGACTAACATCTCAGAGATTCAATTTGGATTCATGCTAGGGAGGTGGAACATGAAAGCTATACATCTCTTGAGGAGACTCATTTACAACTACCAAAAAAGAAAACAAAATTTGCATATGTTGTTTATCGATCCTGAGAAGGCTTATCATAGAGTTTCATGAGTGATCTTATGGTGAGTCTTAAGAAAAAAGGTGTAAATATATCATACATTGAGATAATCTAAGAATGTATACAAATTCAGTCATAACGGTGGGGACATCTGGAGGACTAACATAGGAATTCTCTATAACTATTGGCTTACAATAATGTTCAGCTTTAAGACCTTTTCTCTTTACACGTATCTTAGATAAGCTCACCAGACATATCCAACAATAGTGCTGAGCATATTATTCGAAACTCGAAAGCCGCTCGAATAATGAGGCGAATCAGAATTGGTTAAAAGTGATTGGACTCAATTTGAGTCGATTCAATTTTACTCGAATCTGATTTTGACTCGATTTCGAGCCAGCCTTGAATCGCTCAAAATATGATTCGAGTCAGCTCGACTTGATTAAAAATACTATGTATTTATTAATATATTCTTATTTTAAAATTAAAAACAATAAAATTTAAATCTAAATAAAAAGAACGAAAACTTTAAGTGTTTCGTTTGTTAAATTTAGAGCTTGCCCAATTTCATTTTGAGCTAACTAAGAATAAAGAGAAAAATTGTTCTATTTCAAGCCGACTCGATTCGATTTCGATTCGACTCAAAATCGATAAATTTCGAGCCGAGCCGACTCGACTCAAAATCGATTTCGAGTTGATTTTGAACCGGGTTTGAGTCAAAAAATTTCGATTTCCAGCCAAGCACAAATCATTCAAACTCGACTCGATCTTAACCCTATCCAACAAATAATACCTTGGTGTTTAATGTTTGTGGATGATATAGTTTTGATCGATGAGATGCACAAGGGTGTAAATGCAAAACTTGAATCTTGGCGAGAAATTTTTGAAAAGAATGGTTTTAGGTTGAGCAGAGTAAAGAAAGAATCTATGGAGCTTAAATTTGGCAGTGCCAGAAGGTCGAATGACATCGTTATTAAGTTGTGTGATCAAGATATTTCTCTTAGTGAGTGTTTAAATATCTTGAATCGATAGTTCAAAAAGACAGAGGTATTAATAAAGATGTGACATAAAATCCAAACGGGTTGGTTGAAGTGGAGAAGGCGCGTCAGGGAATTTATGTGATCGTAAAGTACAATTAAAACTTAAGGGTAAGTTTTACCGTACTGCAATTAGACCAGTGATGCTCTATGGTTATGAGTGTTGGGCAGTGAATTGTGTACATGAGCAAAAAATGGGTGTTGCGGAGATGAGAATATTTAGGTGGATGTGTGGACACACGAGACTGGATAAAATTTGGATTGAATGTATTAGGGATAAGACAGGAGTAACACTAATTGCAGAGAAAGTGCGAGAAGCTCGACTAAGATGGTTTAGACACGTACAAAGAAGACCATTAGAGGCACCTTTTCGACGTTGTGAGAGACTTGTCATTCGGCATGTTAAACGAGGGAGGGGTAGACCAATAAACACTTGGAATGAAACTATGTGGAAATACATGATGTACTTAGGCATTAGTGAGATTTTGACAAAAGATAGGGCACCATGGCGACAAAGGATCCATATAGCCGACCCCACTATTGTGGGATAAAGGCTTGAGTGTTGTTGTAATTAATATTAATTATATTGATTGTATTAATTAAAATATTGTAATTTTCTTATTAAGTGTGCGCTTCTTCATCTATACAAGTGGAGGGGTCGAAGTTTTTTAGTTATCTTTTGGTTTATTAGTCTTTTAGGCTCTCATTTGAGAGAAGAGTTCTTTAGATGTCACGACCCGTCTCAAACAGATCAGAGTGCGCTTCGGGCGGGTCGTGATGCCACAAGCATGCAGAGAGGAACCATGTCTGCTAAGGCGGAACCAGAAATTCTACAACTAAGTTTTAAATTTGTTAGTTTTGAAAAAGGCTTTAATTGATTTTTTTTAAAGGTGCGGAAGCCACACATAAATAATTAAAAAGTCGTTCATGCATTTCTTTTATAAAAACTAAGATACAAGCAGTACTAAAACTAAATGAATGCAACTACTCACCAAAGTAGAAATATCATAAGTGAAATGAATTAGTACAATGCTTCACCCTACAAGTTGTTCTCGATACAAGAGAAAATGTCTGACGATAACCAATACATGAATAGCAAGAAAAATCCAATAGTAACTGAAACAAAATACATAGAACCTGCTGATACACTAAACAAAATGGAACCTCCAAGCAAAGCTGTAGCTGGAGTAAGAAAAACTCAGGAACCGGGCGTCGCAGTCACGAAACCTAAGACAAATCCAAACAGAAGGAAAATGACTCAAAACACGAAAACACATAAAGATTCAAGTCAATCAACTGCACAAAAGTAAACAGAGGAAACAAGAGCTCAGTGAATTACTTTTACCCGTAGCAACCTATTACCAGACAAGTAACCATGTGTAAGCAGATGCTTTTATTCGCATAGCTTACTCCGGAGTTTAGCCTAGCTGCAATACCATAAGCGGAAATACATTGAAGGGTGAAGGTGTTGTCATTTGGTGTACATGATTCTAGTGTATGAATTGATGCAAGGCTTATCAACAACGGTGCTTGCAATGGTCGACTAATGGTTTATGTTACCAGTTAGTCGGGAGCTCGATTCGACGCGTCACACCAAACCAACACTCTCGTCTCATTGTTTGCCTAAGGTATTCAACAATCTCTGAGATTCATAAATGATTGGAACAAGTTATTAATTAGACGATTCCAGTTTATAAGGGCTACTTCAGAACAAAAAGTGAAGTAAATTAGATCTCATATTTGCAAGCGAGAGAGTTGTCTCTACTTGTCTTAAAGTGACTTCTAAAATGCTAGTGACAGCTAAGTGGCGCAAGCGAGGTTAAAATCTCTAACTATATCCGTTCGAGATCAAAAATGCATTCCAAATTGAATTAACAAGTTTCTTATGCCAGCACATTCGTTTGTTAATTGCTCCACACAAAAGGAGAGGGGTTTAGGAATTTACCTCCTTCGAGAGTGAGGGGACAAGAGGATACCGCGAGGGATCGGGGATTTTGGCGGCATTTGGATGCGAAAAGCCCTAATTCGGAGAGGTCTTGGAGTGATTCCACCTCCTAGACCCGAAGAGCGTCACCAGAAAACAAGCAAAACATCGATATTAGAAGGGTACACGACAACCCCAAGAAGGATCGACGTAAATGCATCAATTGGAGAGCGGTAATTATTGTAACAAAATTAGGGCAAAATTGAAAACAAGAAATTGATGGAATTCCTTACCAAAGGAGACCAAATCGGGGCTCCGAAATCCACGAAGAGGGGTTTCGAGCGAAACCCTAGGAGTCCCTCACGAAAACCACCGGCCGGAATGAGGAGCTAGAGTTGTCGAAAAAGGATGTTGCCTTTGCCCTCACTGGCCGGAGGAGGAGAAGATGAGGGAAGAAGGTAGCCGGCCAAGAGAAGAGTTGTAGTGGGATCTGTCATCCAAGGGGAGCACCAGAGATGACGGGGAAGCAAGAGGAAGAGGCGTCGGGCCCGGAGGAAGGGATTTCCGGCCACGGGGAGGAGTCTCGGGGGCGCAGGAGGAGGAGACGGGAGCGTGGAGTCGGGATCGGGACCGGGGGGGGGGGGGGGTTTGCGGCTTGCGGGACTTAGAACCGGCTCGACTTTCTTAAAGAAGGGGGTAGGTTTAAGTATTGTTTTATATTGTTATTATTATTATTATTATTTTTTATTATTATTATTATAAAGGGGTTATTACATTCCCTATACTTAAAACGTTTCGTCACGAAACTTGCATGAGAATTCTCTGAATGGAACCAAAACAACAAAGTTTCAGACGACATACACTTCAAATAGAAGTTTGCAGATTACCGCATGAAAGATAACCATGAAAGGTACTGAAATAACAAGAAAGTCAAACTTAGAGACATACCAAGAATCAAGAGAAGAGTTGCGGGTACTTGCTGCGCATGTCAGACTTGAGTTCCCAAGTGTACTCCTCAGACTTGCCATGCACCCAAAGTACCTTCACCATCAGAATGGTTCTCTTGTGAAGCTTGCGTTCTTGGTATTCGACGATTTTCGCGGGCTCGACTGGACAGGACAGATTGGCTTCAGGAATCACTGGAACTTCTTCAAGTACACGATTAGGATCGTGGATGTATTTTCGAAGCTGACTGACATGAAAGACATCATGGACACCGACCAAAGAAGCAGGTAGCTCCAGACGGTAGGCAGATCCCCCAATGCGTTCTGAGATGGCGTACGGACAAACCTCAGGCTGAGTTTATGATGGCGATCGAACCGTTTCACCCCAGGAGTAGGAGAAACCTTCAGGAAAACTTGATCACTTACGACAAATTTTAACGGACGGCGACGCTGATTTGCATACTTTCTCCGTCTCTCAATGACACAACTGAGCTGAAGACGAGTCTTCTTGGTGGTTTCTTCCATTTCCTGAAGTAACTCCGGACCCAACACCACCTTCTCACCAACCTCTAACCAGTAGAGCGGGGTCCTACAGCGACGCCCGTACAGTGCTTCGAAGGGGGCCATCTTGAGGCTCTTTTGATAGCTGTTGTTGTAGACAAATTCAACCAAGGGTAGATGTTCATCCCAAGCTCCTTTGTAGTCCAAAATATAACAACGTAGCATATCTTCAAGAATCTTATTAACTCTCTCGGTCTGGCCATCAGTCGTCGGGTGGTAAGCAGTGCTTAGGTTGAGATCAGTGCCCAAAGCTTGCTGAAATCCTTTCCAGAAGTGCGATACAAATATCGAGTCACGATTAAAAACAATTCACAGAGGAATCCCATGGATTCTAACAATCTCTGAAACATAAATCCGGGCCATTTTCTCGGTGGAATGACCCTCCTTATATGGAATGAAATGAGCCACTTTAGTCAAGCGGTCCACGATAACCCAAATCGCATCATGCCCTCTCGGAGTGCGAGGCAATCCAGTGATGAAGTCCATAGAAACATCTTCCCACTTTCATTCGGGGATAGACAGAGGTTGCAAAAGACCACCAGGACGCTGACGCTGAGCTTTCACCTTATAGCACGTAAGGTATCGAGAGATGAAACGAGCGATGTAATTCTTCATACCAGGCCACCAAACGATCTGCTTCAAGTCATGATACATCTTGTTGTTTCCAGGTTGGCCAGATGTGCGGGACTCGTGAGCTTCTCGGCAAATACAATCCAGCAACTCAGGAATATCGGGAATGCAGAGGCGGCCTTGAAAACGCAGAACATCATCAGAGATGGAGAAATCTGGAAGAGTACCGAGTTCAACCTGTCAGCGAATGCGCAGGAGTGCGAGATCAGATGGCTGCAGGTCCTTTACCAGTTCTACCCATAACGGACCAGAGACTTCCCCTTGACCTCCAGGGGAGAAGGATATGTCCATCCGCTCGAGGTCATCAATCAGAGCCGCGAAAGAAGCTGACATGGGTGCACAAACGACAACTGAAGCCTGACGACTCAAAGCATCCGACACTTAATTAGTTTTCCCGGGCACGTAAGTGAGCTGCAGGTCATAATCTGCTATGAATTCTAGCCATCGCCTCTAACGAAGATTGAGATCTTTCTGAACGAAAATATACTTCAAACTCTGATGGTCAGTGAAGAAGTGACACTTCACGCCACAGAGGTAGTGACGCCAAAGCTTCAAAACAAACACCACCGTAGCGAACTCCAGATCATGGGTGAGATAGTTGCGCTCATGAATTTTCAACTGCCTCGACCCATAAGCAATAACACGGTCATCCTGCATCAGAACGCAGCCCAAACCAACTCCAGAAGCATTAGTGTAGACTGAAAAGTTCAACCCCTCTGACGGAAGAGCTAGCACTGGCGCGGAACATAGTCGCTGCTTCAGCTCAGAAAAGGCCTGCTCACACTGATATGACCACTCGAATCTGACATGTTTTTGGGTTAGTTGTGTCAGGGGAGCAACAAGAGAGGAGAAGTCCTTGACGAAACGTCGGTAATAGCCCGCCAAACCAAGGAAACGACGAATCTGAGTAGGGGTAGAAGGCTGCTTCCAGTACATAACAGCGGAGACCTTGACAAGATCAACGGAAAGTCCATCGCCTGAAATGACATGCCCCAGAAAGGCAACACGATCCAGCCAGAACTCACATTTCGCCAACTTGGCATAGAGTTGGTGCTGGCGAAGCGTGGAGAGAGCGAGTCTAAGGTGGGTTGCATGCTCCTCATGAGTCTTAGAGTAGACTAAGATATCATCAATGAAGACGAAGATGAACTTATCCAGGTACTCGCGGAAGACACGGTTCATCATATCCATAAATGCAGAAGGGGAGTTAGTCAACCCAAAAGACATCACCAAGAATTCAAAGTGTCCATACCGAGTCCGGAAGGCTATCCTGGGGATGTCAGATTTCTTGATCTTCAAGTGATGGTAGTCTGACCTGCGATCGATCTTGGAGAAGACGGTACTACACTTGAGCTGATCAAATAGGTCATCCACGCGCAGGAGGGGATACTTATTCTTGATGGTTATCTTGTTCAGATCTCGATAGTCGATGCACAATCTCATGGATACGTCTTTCTTTTTAACGAAGAGAACGGGGGCGCCCTAAGGAGAAGAGTTGGGACGAATGTACCCACGCTCAAGCAATTCATCCAATTGCGATCTAAGCTCCTCCAGTTCTCGAGGTGCCATGCGGTATGGAGCTTTAGATATGGGGCGCGTTCCAGGCTTTACATCAATGGATAACTCTACATCACGATCGGGAGGCATTCCAGACAACTCGGCGGGGAACACGTAGGGGAACTCGGAAGCAATCAGGATAGACTCAAGTTGCGGTATGACAACATCTGAATATGAAGCATAAACAAAGCAAGCAAAACATCCCTGGCTAAGAATTCGAGAGACGCGCACAGCAGAAATTACCTGCAGGTGGCTGCGGGTGGGCTTAACATAGACGTTGTAATCTTTGCCACCGATACTGAGATTGACCCTCTTTGTCACACAGTCCAGTTTTGCTCGATACGCGACCAGTCAGTTCATACCCATGATTACGTCGAATTCTTCATATTCAGGACTATGAGATCGGCGATGACTTGCAATTCACCAAGCAGTATCAGACAATTGAGAATGCCTCTAGTTGACAAGTGCAGATGACCGGGCACAGAAATCTCGAAGGGGACTTCGAGTGGCGAAGTAGGCCAACTATAGAGATCCACGATATGACGCGCTATAAAAGAGTGAGATGCCCCAGAATCGAATAAGATTTCCATCCACTTGTTCTTGACCCTAAAATTCCCTAGAAATGAACATTACGAGCACATTCAAGATTATTTGACACTAAGGCAGGTAATGAAAAGATGCAGAAAATTTAAAAACTTTACATAAAACGTACCAGAGATGACGGAGGTAGATGCGAGCGCCTCGCCCTGAGTGGTGACGTTCAGCACGACCTTTCCCCTATCCTGAGCTCCGGGGACAACCTGCAGTGGCTGAGTGAGAATCGGGCTTTCCTTCATAGGGCAGTCTAGCTTGAGGTGTCCAACGTGCCCACACTTGAAACAGGACTTCTGTCTACGACGGCAGTCCTTCAGCTGGTGGCCCGATTTCTCGCAGTACGCACAGACGGTGGAGGTAGAGGCAAGCGTCATCTGAGGCGGTGGAGCCTGGATGTCCTTCTTTGCTTCTTCAGGAGAGAACGACAGACTTGGGCAACATCACCCACCTTGCGACAGAAGGCGCACACCTCCTTGGACCCGGGACCTTGCTCCTGAGATGGAGCACCCTTGTGCTTGGGGTCGGATGCTGCGGAATTGCTGGTGTCATGCTGGACTTTCTTGGCCGAGCGATCCAGCTCAATTGCTTCTACCTTCAAGGCGGCACCCACGGTCTCCGCGTAGGTGGTGGCGCCATAGGCTACCACATGCTGTTGGAAGTCATGACGGAGCCCCTTCACGAAACGGCTGATCTTGTTGGCTTCATCCGGCACGAACTCTGCAGCAAGGAGGGGTAGACGGGAGAACTCTCTCGCATATTCGGTCACTGTCCTACCAAACTGTTGAAGGGACAAGAACTTCTCAGCTAAGTTGTCCCGCTCCACATAAGAGAGGAAGTTCTCCATAAGAACATCCTTGAACTGTCCCCAAGTCAAGGTGGTAGAATCAGAGAGGCTGCGACGCTGAAGCCACCAAGTGTACGCATCCTCGATCAGCTGATAGGCCGCAAGGAGACCCTTTTGGGCCTCGGGAACTGCAACATACTTAAAGTGTTTCTCCATCTGGGAGATCCATTCAGTGATCAGAAAGTAATCACGGTCGCCGTTGTAGGTAGGCGGATTTAGTCTCTTGAAAGCCAGAGTGTCTGCCATAGCTACAGGGGGAGCAGTCGGACTTGACACGAGCGGGACCTCTATGGTGCCATCTGGCAAGCCGGTTCCAGACCCGGGTGCAAAAGGGGTAGTGGTAACAGCTACTCTAGTCGTCCCTGCGCTGCCGGAACCGGAGGCTGGATCAGGAGTTTGGCGTTCCCACTCTAGACGGGTGACACGCTCCAGAAGCTGTCTCAAAAGATGGGCAGTTTCATCTCTAGGGGCCTCCCTTGCAGCAGGGGTGACTTTCTTTCGCTGCGATCGCTTCAGAGCTATCTAAAAGAAGCATAAAAGAATTGAGTAAGAGAAACAGTCAGGCTAAGCATAGCGGATCGAGACTACAGGTTCTAGCATTCTAATACTGTTGGATACATAAATCATGTAATAGTTACAACATTTTCAGTGGGCAACTCTAGGTGAAAGTCATGCAAATGCAAGTGTGACGATAGAATAACATGCGATAGAATTATGATTGTGAAATCCATGTGTTTACAATCATCATCTGTTGCTCTTATCTTAACACTTGTGCAATGAGTTATGATATGCATGCAATGTAATTATGCCGACAATACATTCCTAAAAATGCCCATGAATGGATACATATGTCATGTTAAGCGTTTGTATCACTTAACATGTCATGCGCATTATGTTTCTAATGTCACGCACTTGAAAATATTAAACCGCTCATACAATTTAATATTTGCAAGCGGTGTATATCCTAGGATAAATTCATATGCATATAAATGTTAAGTTTCCCCATACTCACATAACATTTGCACGCATACTACTCATGCTTATGAGTGAGTGTGTGCGTGTTTCAGCCTCGAACAACAGACAATGACAGAGTGAGTGAAACAATGATGCATGCATAGATATTTTTGCATAATTGAGTTCCAAAATATGTAATACTTTCAATATACTTCATGTTTAGGGGTCAACCTCGCTTTGATATCAACTGTCACGACCCGTCTCAAATAGATCAGAGTGCGCTTCGAGCGGGTCGTGATGCCACATGCATGCAGAGAGCAACCGTGCCTGCTAAGGTGGAACCAAAAATTCTACAAGTAGGTTTTAAATTTGTTAGTTTTGAAAAAAAATTTAATTGATTTTTTTAAAAAAGGTGCGGAAGCCACCCATAAATAATTAAAACGTCGTGCATGCATTTATTTTATAAAAACTAAGACACAAGCAGTACTAAAATTAAATGAATGCAATTACTCACAAAAATAGAAATATCATAAGTGAAATGAATTAGTACAATGCTTCACCCTATAAGTTGTACTCGATACAATAGAAAATATCTGACGATAACCGATACATGAATAGAAAGAAAAATCCAACAGTAACTGAAATAAAATACATAGAACCAGCTGATGCATTAAACAAAATGGAACCTCCAAGCAAAGCTGTAGCTGGAAGAAGAAAAACTCAGGAACCGTGCGGCGCAGTCACGAAACCTAAGACAAATCCAAACAGAAGGAAAATGTCTCAGAACATGAAAACACATAAAGATTCAAGTTAATCAACTGCACATAAGTAAGCAGAGGAAATAAGAGCTCAGTGAACTAGTTTTACCCATAATAACCTATTACCAGACACGTAATCATGTGTAACCAGATGCTTTTATTCGTATAACTTACTCCGGAGTTTAGCCTAGCTGCAATACCATAAGCAGAAATACATTGAAGGGTGGAGGTGTTATCATTTGGTGTACAAGATTCTAGTGTATGAATTGATGCAAGACTTATCAACAACGGTGCTTGCAATAGTCGACTAATGGTTTATGTTACCAGTTAGTTGGGAGCTCGATTCGACGCGTCACACCATACCAACACTCTCCTCTCAATGTTTGCCTAAGGTATTCAACAATCTCAGGGATTCATAAATGATTGGAACAAGTTATTAATTAGACGATTCCAGTCTATAAGGGGCTACTTCATAACAAAAAGTGAAGTAAATTAGATCTCATATTTGCAAGGGAGAGAGTTGTTTCTACTTGCCTTAAGGTGATTTCGAAAATACTAGTGACAGCTAAGTGGCGCGAGCGAGATTAAAAGCTCTAGCTATACCTGTTCGAGATCAAAAATACATTCCAAATTGAATTAACAAGTTTCTTATGCCAGCACATGTGTTTGATAATCGCTCCACACAAAAGGAGAGGGGTTTAGGAATTTACCTCCCTCGAGAGTTAGGGGAGCTGAGGCTACCGCGAGGGATCGGGGATTTTGGCGGCGTTTGGATGCGAAAAGCTCTAATTCGGAGAGGTCTTGGAGTGATTCCACCTCCTAGACCCAAACAGCGGCACCGAAAAACAAGCAAAACATCAGCTTAGAAGGGTACACGACAACCCCAAGAGGGATCGACGTAAATGCATCAATCGGAGAGCGATAATTATTGTAACAAAATTAGGGCAAAATTGAAAAGAAGAAATTTATGGAATTCCTTACCCAAGGAGACCAAATAGGGTCTCCGAAATCCACGAAGAGGGGTTTCGAGCGAAACCCTACAAGTCCCTCACGAAAACCACCGACCGGAACGAGGAGGAGTTAGAGTTGCCGAAGAAGGATGTTGCCTTCACCCTCACTGGCCGGAGGAGGAGAAGATGAGGGAAGAAGGTAGCCGGCCAAGAGAAGAGTTGTAGCGGGATCTGTCGGCCAAGGGGAGCACCAGAGATGACGGGGAAGCAAGAGGAAGAGGCGCCGGGCCCGGAGGAAAGGATTTCCGGCCACGGGGAGGAGTCTCGGGGGCGGCAGGAGGCGCTGGCAGCGGATCTGGGGTCGTTGGGGGCGCAGAAAGCGGATACGGGAGCGTGGAGTCGGGATCGGGACGGGGGGGGGGGGGGGGGGGGTTGCGGCTTGCGGGACTTAGAACCGGCTCGGCTTTCTTAAAGAAGGCGGGGTAGGTTTCAGTATTGTTTTATATTATTATTATTATAAAGGGGTTGTTACATTAGACGACATGGCTTCCGAAACCGTGATCGGACCATGACCAGTGCTTGTCTTTGAATTGTATCTTGTATAGTTTTATCGATTAATGCATGTTCTCTTTTGGTGTTCTCTCTCTTGCAATTGTCTTAAGGGTCCTCTTTATCCAACTCATGCTTAAGGCTTTTGTATTTTGTAAAAAATAATCCTATTGTTCATTACAAGTAATGTAATGAAGAATATTGGATAGTATTTTGTTAGTGCTTTGATTAATATCCACTCGCATCTCTTAAATTCTATTCACATGTCTCCTCTTTCTCGTTAGCCATTCTTTATCTTAGAATATATGTTTTTAGCCAAGAGAACTTGTTGTAAACATCAAAGTTAAACACACACACACATTCTCTCTCTCTCTCTCTCTCTCTCTCTCTATCCCACTAGCATGGATACCACCATGTAGTAATTACCCTCCAACTGTGCTCAATTTCATCATTGTCATTAGGTTTTAGGAGTTGTATGTGGAAGATTAATGACGGAGCCACAACAATCTCAAAATTGAAACCATCAAGGGAAATTTTGGAACATGAAATAGAAGATCAGCGAAAGAGGGGAAATCAGTCCGAAGCCAGGTCAAGGGTTTTCCCACTATAGAGGATATGACTTTGTGCATGAAGAAGCAGCTTTACAATGATGTTGGGGAGATACCTATATGGCAATCTCCCACTGCAGAGAGAATTAAGAAGAGTGTTAAAATGGGAGTGGGCAGATAGGGCTATGGATTCTTTGATGAAGGAGGCATGTAGAAGGAAGGTTCATCACCCTTCCAAATCACCCACTGTTTCTACCTTTGGGCCTTCATCATGCATTTTTGAAATTTACCGTAAGTCAGCGTATAACTGAAGATGTTTAATGAATTGTAATAATTTGGTAGACAAGTAATTGCATGCAGTGACAAAGCTAGGATTTTATCTCAGGGGGGCTGAAATTAATGGTTAAAAAATGCGTCACAAAAAATAATAATTAAATAGACATACTTTAGATAACGGTTTTTATAAAAAAGTACTGTCTAAAGTATTTTAATTTTTTTATTTAAAATGAAAAAAAATATTTTAGACAGCTGTTTTTATAAAAAACTGCTATCTAAAGTATTATAATTTTTTTTATTTAAAATGCCAAAAAAAATTAATATTTTAGACAACGATTTTTATAAAAAAACGTTGTTTAAAGTATTATAAATTTTTCTATTTAAAACAGAATTTTTTAAATTTAAAACGACAAAAAGTTTTTGTAATATTTTTTTAATTAAAACATGTATTTTGAAAATACGCCTACTATATGACATTTTTAGGAAAAGTGTTCAACATGAAAGTTGTAGATCTTGTCGAGATCTACAACTTTCATGTTGAACACTTTTCCTAAAAATGTCATATAGTAGGCGTATTTTCAAATAGGGCGGAACCCGGGCGGAACTATGACAATCGCATAGGTCCGCCCTGGTTCCGCTTTGAAAATATGCCCAGTATATGACATTTTTAGGAAAAATATTCAACATGAAAGTTGTAGATCTCGGCAAGATCTACAACTTTCATGTTGAACACTTTTCCTAAAAAAGTCATTTAGTAGGTATATTTTCAAAAGGCACGTGTAACCCGGATTTAGCTATATCCGAGTTCCGCGTTTTTACATCAACCCTTTTTTTAAATACTTTAGACATCGGTGTTTATAAACCGCTGTCTAAAATTAGTGCCCAGATTTGAAGGTGGGGGGGGGGGGGGGGGGGGGGCGCCCCTCCTCGACCTAAATTAGATCTGTCATTGATTGCATGTGGTGTGCTCTTTACTTTTAGTTATTTGAATTCTTTGTTTGATAAAAAATTACTAATATAATAATTTGGTCCAGCTCAACGACAGTAACAGAGCACTTCTTGGGAGGCAATCCAAGTAATTTTGATGTTAATAGTTGTTTATATTTGTATTGTATTCTTATGCTATGTTGCGGTCCTTCAGTAGACTTTACTTTGGAGGAAGCTTTGTAGATTTGGTTAACCTCTCTTCTTATTTGTCAAGGAGCGTGCCTGAGACGCGTCTGAGGCGTCGGGCGTAGCCCGCCGCGCCTCAGCACGGCTGAGGCGGGCGATGCGCCCCAGGCGTGCGCCTTACAAACTCCCAGGCGCGCCAAAGGCGCACCCGGGCCTTTCAATGTATTTTCTTTTTTAAAAAATTTATGATGTGCAAAAACATGATCTTAGATGCACCCGAGGCACCCTTAGGCGCACTTGGGCGCCCAATTCTCTGAAATTGAGTGAATTGAGCGCCCAATTCGGTCAATTTCAGCGAATTGGGCACCCAATTCGCTCAATTTCCTTTTTCCACCATTTTTGCGCCTCACGTGCCTCAGGCGCGCGCCTAGACTCTAGGGGCACTTGCGCCTCGGTGCGCCTTGCGCCTTTGTTAACTTAGCCTCTCTCCTTATTTGCCCCATTTTGAATTTTGTTTTTCCATTGATATTTGTGCAAAATCGTTCTTATGAGAAATGAGTTTGTTGATGTTGAGTGAGCTCAAAACTTGTATGTATTGCTTGTGTATCAAAATACAAGGAGAGAATACAAATATATATGAGAGAAAAGGAGAGAAGAAATCCTATACAATGATGTGAGACTAATATGAGAAGAAGGAAATACAAAATACATGGGCCCAATACTGGGCTATTTACATGTGCTTTTCTAACACTCCCCCGCAAGCTGGAGAGTACAAATCGTATGCACCAAGCTTGGACAAGCACTGATAGAAGAGTGTACAGGGAAGAGCTTTAATGAGCACATCCGCAACTTGTTCTGTCCCGGGAACATACTTCAAGTCAATCTTATTCATTTAAAACTTTTCTCTGATGAAGTGACAATCAACTTCAATATGTTTAGTTCTCTCATGTAATATCGGTTCTTGGCAATATGTATCGTCGCTTGGCTATCACAATGGAGAAGGGCTGGGGAAGGAAGTTTTATACCCAGATCGGTAAGAATACTCTCCAGCCATGTTAGTTCAGAAACTACAGACGCCATTGCCCGGTATTCAGGCTCAGCAGATGATCGAGCCACAACAGCTTGTTTCTTGCTCCGCCACGTAATCAAGTGTCCTCCAAAATATGTGTAAAACCCACTGGTTGACCGTCGATCATCAAGAAAACCAGCGTAATCAGCATCAGAGTAAGCTATCAATGTAGGAGCTGAAGATGAGGTCTTGTAAACCAATCCTTGACCGGGGGCCGTTTTGAGGTATCTGAGAATGCGTTCAACGGCGTGAAGATGAGATTTTTGCGGGGAATGCATATATCGGCAGACAATACCAACTGCGAAAGATATATCCGGTCTAGTTACCGTGAGGTAGATCAATTTTTCAACTAGACGACGATAGTATTCAGGATTCTCAAGTAAGAGATCTGAGTCAGAAGCCTGAGCACATAACTTGTGATTCACATCCATTGGGGTATTGATCGGCTTACAACCCAAGTAACCTGCATCATGAAGAAGGTCGAGACATACTTCCGCTGGGAAAGGACGAGACCATCTGGTCGTCTAGCAACCTCAAGGCCCAAAAAATACCGGAGTGGTCCCAGATCCTTTGTTTGAAAAACTGTACCGAGATGTCATTTGTCCTCCTGTATTCCCTGTGAGTTATCTCCCGTAATTATGATGTCGTCAACATTTACTAACAGAAGAACCGTCCCCACTGTACGGTGGCGAGTGAACATCGAGAAGTCTGCCGTGCTTCGAGAAAAACCAACCTCCCGAAGAGCCTTGCTGAACCTGTCGAACCATGCCTGTGGTGATTGTTCGAGGTCATACAGAGCTTTCTTAAGGCGACAAACCTGAGACTCCCTCGTGGTCTCAAACCCGGGAGGTTGTTGCATATAGACAGTTTCCTGCAAGTCGTCATTCAAAAAGACATTCTTAATATCCAGTTGCAGTAAGGGCCACCGGAGATGGACAGCCACCGAGATAAGAACCCGAACGGTGTTGAGTTTGGCCACTGGAGAGAAGGTTTCCTCATAGTCCATCCCATGTTGTTGGGTGAAGCCCCGGGCAACCAGCGAGCTTTCAGACGGTCAACCGTCCCATCAGCGGCATGTTTGACGACGAAGACCCACTTACACCCAACCGATTTTTGACCCGGGGGAAGTGGTGCGAGAGTCCAGGTCTGGTTGGCCCAGAGAGCAGTCATTTCCTCCTCCATGGCAGCCTTCCAGCCGGGATATTGTAGCGCATCCTGCACAGTGTTAGGAACCGAAATGGAGTAAATAGAAGTGGCAAAGGTGTGTAGTTGGGGAGAGAGGCGATGCAGAGAGACATAATTCGCCAGAGGATGAGTGGTAGAGGGAGATACCTGATCAGCAGGGCGCAGGGTAGCCGAGGAAGAGGCCGACTGCAAAGGGGTAACGGAACGAGTAGGAAGGCGGCGAGAGTAAACCTGGATAACTGGTGGCCTGGAGGGAGCATGAGCAGGGTTAGAAGGACGTAGGGGAACAGACGCAGTAGTAGGGATGACGGGTCGGGGTATAGACAGTGGTGGAGATGTCGTCGGGGAGGAAGGAGCATGAGGTGGGGAAAAGAAAGGTTGATCTTCCCAAAAAGTAACATCGACGGAGACGATGACCTTCAGGGTGACCGGAGAGTAACACAGGTAGCCCTTCTGAGTGCGAGAATAGCCGACGAAAATAGTTTGAGCTGCTCAGGGATCCAACTTGTCCGAGGAGGGACCCGGGAGGTGAACGAAGCAAATGCAGCCAAAGACCCTTGGTGTGATAGGGAAGGCCAGAGTGGAGGGGAATAGGAGGCTGAATGGAGTGGCAGAGTTGAGAACCGAGGAATGGAGGCGGTTGATGAGGAAACACGCAGTGGATACCGCAAAGTTCCAGTAAATTTTTGGAACATTCATTTGAAGCATGAGGGAGCGGGCAACGTCGAGGAGGTGGCGGTTCTTGCGTTCGGCAACGCCATTTTGTTGGGGGGTGTAGGCACAGGAGGTTTGACGAATAATACCAAATTATGCACAGAGATTGGCAAAATCATGGCCGGTGTATTCACGAGTGTTATCGATGCGCACTGTTTTGATAGTTTTGGAGAATTGCGTGTGAGTTTCTTGTATGAAGACGCGAAAGATGCGAGGGAGCTCGGAGCGATCACGAAGTAGGTAAAGACATGTGGTGCGAGAATAATCATCAATGAAGGTTATAAAATATTGGTATCCAGAGATACTTGTAACTTTAAAAGGACCCCAGATATCGGAGTGCAGTAAATCAAACGGAGCAGCGCTCCTAGTACAATGAGCAGGAAAAGAAGTACGCGGCTGTTTGCCGTAAACACAAGAATCACATTTGAAAGCAGGAAAAGAGACATCAGGCAGTGCCTTTTGGAGAACGGGTAGGGGGCATGCCCAAGACGGCGATGCCAGTCAACAACAGAGACGGAGGAGAGAATTGGGGGAGAGGCATTAAGAAGGTAGAGCCCGTTCTGCAGTCGTCCCCTACCAATGGTAGTCCGCGTCCGCCGATCCTGTATCAAAAAAGAAGAGGGAGTAAATGTGACAGAGCAATCCATATCATGAGTGAGGCGACCAACAGGAAGCAAATTAAAAGGAGAGCCCGGAACATAAAGAGCCGAACGAAGAGAGATGGAGGGGGCAAGAGAGATGTCGGCGCAGCCGGAGACCGGAACAGACGCCCCATTAACGACGGTGATAGATTTCGGATGAGGAACATTCGAGTACTTGAGGGGCCGCATCGAGGTGATGTGATGAGTAGCTCCCGAGTTCAAGATCCAACGCGGACCGGAGGAAAGACAAGTAATACCTGCAGTAGAGATGGAGGCAACAGAAGCAGAGGAGGGCTAAGAAGCCCCTGGAGTTGCTGTAGCTGGAGGCGAACGGCCTCAAGGTTGGTACCAGTGGAGGAGGAGCCATCAGTGGCAGCAGCCGCAGTGGGGCGAGGAGGATATCCATGTTTCTTGTAGCAAACGACATCCGTGTGGCCATCCCGGCCGCAATATGAACACTTGGGGAGGCCCCGACCCCCACGTCCCCTTCTACGAGAGCCGGAACGTCCACCGCGAGCAGAAGGCTGTGGGGGAAGCAAGGGGTAAGGGTCTGCTGAAGGAGAGTCGGAGAGGAGGGCGCCGAAGAATCTAGGAGTGGTGATACTCGAAGGAGCATAGAGCAGACATCAGAGAGGGAGGGAGTAGAGCTGAGGCCAACACCTGAGCCCGGATGCTCTGAAGGTGAGGCGGGACACGAGCCATCATCATGGCAATGCATGCGACCTCCTTTTGCACTCGCTGAGCATCAAGGTCGGTAGTAGAAGGCTGATGTTGGATCCAGGCCTCTGCCAGAGTCTTGGCACGAGTAACAAACGAGGTCATGTCAGCTGCCCCGCCAGCATCAAGAGTCTGAATGTCGGTAATAATGTCGTAGAGTTGCTGAACACTATCCTTTTCAGAGTATAAGGAGTGAAGCTCCTCCCACATAGCTTTGGCGGTCTCATGGTACATGACCATTTGGTATGGCTCACCCTCCAGCGAATTAAGGAGCCATGTTTGAACGCGGCCGTCATTTCGTAGCCAGTCCTCCGTATTAGGGGAAGGAGGTGCGTTAGTAAGGTGAAGCACAATGCACTTGGCCTGAAGAACACGCCGAACTGAGTGGACCCACGTAACAAAGTTCTTCTTCCCAGATAATGAGATAGTTGTGATCCGCAGCTCATCTCGAAGGTCAGGAAGAGAAGCCGGGCGGTCAGCAGGAGGATTACCCGCCTATCCGGTAGAGTCGATGGAAGAGCCCATGGAGCCGGGGAAGGCCGCAGCGAATAGAAGAGCACGCGGTTAGAGAAGAGGCCGCAGCGGATAGGCACGCCGACAAGTACCTTTGAGAGAGCGACAGGAGGCCGCGACCAGGTGCGGGAGAGAGAAAGGACAACCCGCACGGTCACTGAGAGAACACTAGCGACCAAGCAAGAGCGAGAAGAGAAGACGGCTTGAAAGAGACAAGGAGAAGTCGCAGCGGTTAGAAATAGAATCCGCGCGACCAGAAGAGGGAAGCAGCGGCAGAGAGCGCGAGTAGGAACTCGAGCGGCTAGAGAGAGAAACCGCTAGGAGGACCTCGAGCGGCAAGAAAAGAGACCGCGAGTAGGAACTCGAGCGGCAAGAAGAGAGACCGCGAGTAAGAACTCGAGTGACAAGAAGAGAGACCGCGAGTAAGAACTCGAGCGGCTAGAAATGAGACCGTGAGTAGGAACTCGAGCGGCAAGAAGGGAGACCGCGAGTAAGAACTCGAGCGGCAAGAAGGGAGACCGCGAGTAAGAACTCGAGCGGCAAGAAGGGAGACCGCGAGTAAGAACTCGAGCGGCTAGAAAGGAGACCGCGAGGAGGAACTCGAGCGGCAAGAGAGATAAACCGCAAGCGGCAGGAGGAGGCCGCGCAGTAAGAGGAAGACAGAGTAGGCAGCGGGAAGTGGGGACCACGGGTTTAGAGGAGAGGCTATAAAAGGCACTGAGGGGTAGATCCACATGAGGGAGGGAGAGGAGAGCAGGCAGCGGTTTAGCAAGGGAGAAGCCGCGGAGAGAACGGGCGGGTAGAATAGTCCGCTACCCGGTGCGAGTAAAGGGACAGCTCGCAGAGAAATAACAGACAGGAGAGGAAGACAGGCCGGGCGGTTAGATAAAGTGAAGCCGCAAGGTCGGAATCGTTCGCTCTGATACCATGTTGAGTGAGCTCAAAACTTGTATGTATTGCTTGTGTATCAAAATACAAGAAGAGAATACAAATATATTGGAGAGAAAAGGAGAGAAGAAATCCTATACATTGATGTGAGACTAATAGGAGAAGAAGGAAATAAAAAATACATGGGCCCAATACTGGGCTATTTACATGGGCTTTTCTAACAGTTGATTTGAGATGCGTTACTGTTTGTGTGAATCAAAATATTTTTTTATTGTATGTGATGTTTGTGTGTTATGATCCTTTTTTGTATTTTTGCACCTAAATTTGTCGTATTTGTGATGTCCTTTTGCTAATTCTTTCAACTATATGGGTATTGTTACTTAAAAGCATTGCTCGTGTTATTGAAAATGAGTGATTTTTTGTCTCTTTGCCGTGCTTTTATGAGAGTTGGATGTAACTAAAAGTCTTAAAATAGATTTGAATTGTCTTTTTTTTGCAATTAGAAAGAAATACTTTTGCTTTATTCATCAAATGATTGTAGAAGTTGAAGTTGTGTATAATAGTGTGTAGAATTAACGTTGGGATGTGTTGAAGCCAAAATTGACCTCTGTGGAGTTCGGGGTCCCTGAAAGGGGTGACCTCACACCTACTACACTTGAGAGAACGTCACGGACCGGAGACTTAGGAGACTATGAACAGACCCTCGGCTCTAGCACGGAGGTCCCACCTCACACCCGGAAGGCTACCTGAGCTCTTCCCCTCCCTTACCAAAGGGCTAGGCTGGGCGCCTTGGAGAGCTCTCTCTACTCTACCAAGAAGAAGCTAAGGGAGGAGGAAGCTAAGAAAGGTCCCTCTCCAAGGAGCCCAAGGGGGTCTATTTATAATTTTTCCAAGTCCTGGGGGTAAAAAGACCAAAATACCCTTACACCCAAAAAACCTTGGGCCAATAGAAAACAGCCACGCCGGGGGTAAAGAGGGAATTCCCTCGAGGGCAAGAAGGTAAAACTGCAGGGGGGGCAAGGGCGAGACCGCGGCCCCCGGCCGGTCTCGCCCCGCCAGGCCGCCAAGCTAGAAGGGGCAGGGGCGAGACCCCGGCCCCCGGCCGGTCTCGCCCCACCAGGCCGCCAGGCTAGAAGGAGCAGGGGCGAGACCCCGGCCCCCGGCCGGTCTCGCCCACCAGGCCGCCAGGCTAGAAGGGGCAGGGGCGAGACCCCGGCCCCCGGCCGGTCTCGCCCCACCAGGCCGCCAGGCTAGAAGGAGCAGGGGCGAGACCCCGGCCCCCGGCCGGTCTCGCCCCACCAGGCCGCCAGGCTAGAAGGAGCAGGGGCGAGACCCCGGCCCCCGGCCGGTCTCGCCCCACCAGGCCGCCAGGCTAGAAGGGGCAGGGGCGAGACCCCGGCCCCGGCCGGTCTCGCCCCACCAGGCCGCCAGGCACCTATCGGGACGGGGGCTGGTGTTAGCCAACTTGCCGCACCCGCCCCCCAAAAGAGGGCCACTGGGGGGAGGTAGATTTCCCCCCCCCCCTACTAGTATGTTTCCGAGCTAGAGCCAAAATTGGCCACCGAGAGTGCAAAATCTCCCAAAAGCTTAAAACTATACCGGGGCGAATACGGGGTTGTACACAATCCCCGCTCTTTTCGAGGTTGGCACAAACTCGGAAAGAAATGTCCAACCAACGTATTCGCCGAGTGCAATTTCCTTGCACGTCTCTCCAGGGAGTCAACCTGCCACGCCTGTTATGGGAGCCTAGGTGGCGAGAGCTTCTCTGGGTAACAAACTTGGTTTCCACGAGAGATCAACCAGCCCTGCCAGATAGGTGAGAGCCTGACAGCGGAATCCATCTCGGAGCAAAGGACTTGGCTTCCACGAGAGATCAACCTGCCCTGCCAGGTAGGTGAGAGCCTGACAGCGGAATCCATCTCGGAGCAAAGGACTTGGCTTCTACGAGAGATCAACCTGCCCTGCCAGCTAGGTGAGAGCCTGACAGCGGAATCCATCTCGGAGCAAAGGACTTGGCTTCCACGAGAGATCAACCTGCCCTGCCAGCTAGGTGAGAGCCTGACAGCGGAATCCATCTCGGAGCAAAGGAATTGGCTTCCACGAGAGATTAACCTGCCCTGCCAGCTAGATGAGAGCCTGACAGCGGAATCCATCTCGGAGCTAAGGACTTGGTATCCTCGAGAGATCAACCTGCCCTGCCAGCTAGGTGAGAGCCTGACAGCGGAATCCATCTCGGAGCAAAGGACTTGGCTTCTACGAGAGATCAACCTGCCCTGCCAGCTAGGTGAGAGCCTGACAGCGGAATCCATCTCGGAGCAAAGGACTTGGCTTCTACGAGAGATCAACCTGCCCTGCCAGCTAGGTGAGAGCCTGACAGCGGAATCCATCTCGGAGCAAAGGACTTGGCTTCCACGAGAGATCAACCTGCCCTGCCAGCTAGGTGAGAGCCTGACAGCGAAATCCATCTCGGAGCAAAGGACTTGGCTTCCACGGGAGATTAACCTGCCCTGCCAGCTAGATGAGAGCCTGACAGCGGAATCCATCTCGGAGCTAAGGACTTGGTATCCTCGAGAGATCAACCTGCCCTGCCAGCTAGGTGAGAGCCTGACAGCGGAATCCATCTCGGAGCTAAGGACTTGGTATCCTCGAGAGATCAACCTGCCCTGCCAGTTAGGTGAGGGCCTGACAGCGGAATCCATCCCGAGGTGAGATCTTCCCACCCTCCGAGAGATCAACCTGCCCTGCCAGCTAGGTGAGAGCCTGACAGCGGAATCCATCTCGAGGTGAGACCTTCCCACCCTCCGAGAGATCAACCTGCCCTGCCAGCTAGGTGGGAGCCTGGCAGCGGAATCCATCCCGAGGTGAGACCTTCCCACCCTCCGAGAGATCAACCTGCCCTGCCAGCTAGGTGAGAGCCTGACAGCGGAATCCATCTCGAGGTGAGACCTTCCCACCCTCCGAGAGATCAACCTGCCCTGCCAGCTAGGTGAGAGCCTGACAGCGGAATCCATCCCGAGGTGAGACCTTCCCACCCTCCGAGAGATCAACCTGCCCTGCCAGCTAGGTGAGAGCCTGGCAGCGGAATCCATCCCGAGGTGAGACCTTCCCACCCTCCGAGAGATCAACCTGTCCTGCCAGCTAGGTGAGAGCCTGGCAGCGGAATCCATCCCGAGGTGAGACCTTCCCACCCTCCGAGAGATCAACCTGCCCTGCCAGCTAGGTGAGAGCCTGACAGCGGAATCCATCCTGAGGTGAGACCTTCCCACCCTCCGAGAGATCAACCTGCCCTGCCAGCTAGGTGAGAGCCTGGCAGCGGAATCCATCTCGAGGTGAGACTACTAGGCATCAACGAGAGGTACCACCGGCCCTGCCCAGCTAGTGAGAGCCTGGGCAGCGGGACCGTCTCGGAGCAAAAGAACTAAGCATCTCAATCAGTCCTTAGCAAATCTTACATCCTCAAATGGGGAAAAAGATGGGTTACATGACCCCCCCGACTCAGCTGGTCGGGGGCTGGACTCAATACAACATAAGAAAAATACAGGACTCTACCGGGACGAGGCTTCTTCAGGGGGTCTGGGCCTGGTGGTCGCCATCCGCTTCCTGCTCGCCGGACACTTCCATCCTGCTTAGGCTCTCCATGATCTTCTCCATCTCCTCTGCCTTGGCCAACCAAGAGATGGTGTTGACGGCCGTGACATAACACTGTCTTGCCATCCTGGAGTCTCCCTTGACTCTGACCCGGATCCCTCCGGAGCTGAACTTGATGCATTGGTGGAAGGAAGATGGCACGCAACGGAAGGCGCTGATGAGGGGCCTTCCGAAGATGGCGTTATAGCTGCTTGGAGCGTCCACAATGACGAACCGGCAGTTTCTTGAGACCCCTCCCAACTTTACTTGGAGTCCTACTCCACCTTCGACCTCCTTCCTTTCTCCTGAGAATCCGAACAGGGGTCCGTCCGAGGCCAACACCCTCCTTGGCTCTACCTTCATCTCCTCAAACGCCTTCCTGAAAACAACGTTGACGGAGCTGCTGTTGTCAATCAAGATTCAGGAGACGCTGTATCCCTCGATGGCCGTCTGGATGACCAGCGCATCACAGAACGGATCCTCATGATCCGGCAGGTCCTTCATCGAGAAGGTGATCTTCTCCTCCTGGGGCGGGGTCTGGGAGGTTGAGGCGACGCTCCTTCGGTACATGACATGGAGGCTTGCCTTCCGAGTGGCCTCAATCCCCACTCCACCATGGATCACCGCTATACCGCCTCGGGGTCCGACATCGACCCGGTCCTCACAAACATCATCACCCCCTCCTTGGGGCAGAACCTCTTCAACCCGCACCGGTGGCTGCGGCTGGGCAGGACCTCTCGCCCCCCTCACTTCCAGGAACTCGGGGCAGGTAGCCGTGGCGTGCCCCTCCACCTCATGGAAGTCACAGTAGGGTAACTCTACCCTGACCCTTCTCCTTCCCTGGCGGTTCCTCCTCTCCCTTCGACCAATCTCCATCGCTTGCTGTGGTGGGGGTAGGAGCTGCCTAGGGGCTTGCCTCTGGAAGTTGAACCTCCCTTGGCCCCCATGGAAGTTTCCCCCATCATGGGCGTAACCTCTTCCCGGGCCCTGAGCGGGTCCTCCCCGCTGCCTCCAACCTGGTTCCGGACCCTCCTGAGCTCTCCGCTCCTCTCTCCTTCTCCCCTCCCGAGGCCTCGAGCCACCTTGCTCCTTTGCCTCCGTTTCTGTCAGCTTTGCCAACTTCTTGACAAATGTAGGGTTGGCTGCCTCCATGGCAATCTCCTCAGCTGCCCTTTCCATCAGCTCCTCGAAGGAAAGGGGGGCCTTCCGAGTCAAGCTCATCTTGAAGAAGCCCTCCTTCAGCCCAACGGTGAAGGCCATCTGGAGAGCATACCCTGGCATCTCCTGGACCTCCAGGATCTCCTCTTGGAACCTGTCGACGTAACGGGCCAGCGACTCCTCGGCCCCTTGCCTTATCAGGAAGATGGACTCAGGACTCCTCTTCCGCTTCTTGGAGGTGGAGAAGCGGAGCTGGAAGCTCCGGCTTAAGTCCTCGAACCCATAGATCGACCTTGGAGGGAGTTGATGGAACCAGTCCCTTGCCTTCTCCTTCAACGTGATCGCAAAGAGGCGACACTTGAAGGCATCCGTCATCGGCCTGATGGAGACGGCGTCCTCGAACCACTGCAGGTGCTGAACGGGGTCATCCTTCCCGGTGTAGTAAGCCATGTCTGGCTCTCTGAATCCCTCGGGAACGGGTGCTGAGATGATCAGCTCGCTGAAAGGTGACCCCCTAAGGGGTGGTCTCGCCACCTCCACTCGCGCAGCCTGCTCGCCTGAGAGGTTGGCACTCGCCGGGCTAGAGAACAAATCCCGGCCAGTGAGGTCTCGCTCGACCCCATCTCCCATCCTCTCCTTCCCGGGCCTTCTTCCTGGTGCGCTTCCTTCTCCCCCCGCTGGGGTCATCTCGCCTAGACCTCTGGGAGTCGACTCGTCGAGGGGGGGAGCTAGCTCCTGGGGGGTCGGGGTGGAGCTGCCACCCTGAGGAGCAATGCTTCGCAGCATTTCCATGATGCCCTGGATGGAGGCCATGAACTCTTGCCTCCCTACAAAGGGTCCTGGGTTGGGGAGCTCGCCGAGATCGTCACTTCCTCCTTGACCTCCCGTCATGACACTCTCCCGAGATCTTCTGTGCTAGTCACTCTCCACGCTCACCGCACCAAAGTGTTGAAGCCAAAATTGACCTCTGTGGAGTTCGGGGTCCCTGAAAGGGGTGACCTCACACCTACTACACTTGAGAGAACGTCACGGACCGGAGACTTAGGAGACTATGAACAGACCCTCGGCTCTAGCACGGAGGTCCCACCTCACACCCGGAAGGCTACCTGAGCTCTTCCCCTCCCTTACCAAAGGGCTAGGCTGGGCGCCTTGGAGAGCTCTCTCTACTCTACCAAGAAGAAGCTAAGGGAGGAGGAAGCTAAGAAAGGTCCCTCTCCAAGGAGCCCAAGGGGGTCTATTTATAGTTTTTCCAAGTCCTGGGGGTAAAAAGACCGAAATACCCTTACACCCAAAAAACCTTGGGCCAATAGAAAACAGCCACGCCGGGGGGTAAAGAGGGAATTCCCTCGAGGGCAAGAAGGTAAAACTGCAGGGGGGGCAAGGGCGAGACCGCGGCCCCCGGCCGGTCTCGCCCCGCCAGGCCGCCAAGCTAGAAGGGGCAGGGGCGAGACCCCGGCCCCCGGCCGGTCTCGCCCCACCAGGCCGCCAGGCTAGAAGGAGCAGGGGCGAGACCCCGGCCCCCGGCCGGTCTCGCCCCACCAGGCCGCCAGGCTAGAAGGGGCAGGGGCGAGACCCCGGCCCCCGGCCGGTCTCGCCCCACCAGGCCGCCAGGCTAGAAGGAGCAGGGGCGAGACCCCGGCCCCCGGCCGGTCTCGCCCCACCAGGCCGTCAGGCTAGAAGGAGCAGGGGAGAGACCCCGGCCCCGGCCGGTCTCTCCCCACCAGGCCGCCAGGCTAGAAGGGGCAGGGGCGAGACCCCGGCCCCCGGCCGGTCTCGCCCCACCAGGCCGCCAGGCTAGAAGGGGCAGGGGCGAGACCCCGGCCCCCGGCCGGTCTCGCCCCACCAGGCCGCCAGGCACCTATCGGGACGGGGGCTGGTGTTAGCCAACTTGCCGCACCCGCCCCCCAAAAGAGGGCCACTGGGGGGAGGTAGATTTCCCCCCCCTACTAGTATGTTTCCGAGCTAGAGCCAAAATTGGCCACCGAGAGTGCAAAATCTCCCAAAAGCTTAAAACTATATCGGGGCGAATACGGGGTTGTACAGGATGAATTCCTCGCTCAATTGAAATTGAAATATCCGTTGTAATTCTTAGGGCGGGTCTTCTCATGATTTTGAAATATTGTATAACATGAATCGATTTGGAATGTTATATAGGTCATTTCCTGTGCTGCCGGAACCGGAGGCTGGATCAGGAGTTTGGCGTTCCCACTCTAGATGGGTGACACGCTCCAAAAGCTGTCTCAAAAGATGGACAGTTTCATTTCTAGGGGCCTCCCTTGCAGCAGGGGTGGCTTTCTTTCGTTGCGATCGCTTCAGAGCTATCTAAAAGAAGCATAAAGGAATTGAGTAAGAGAAACAGTCAGGCTAAGCATAGCGGATCGAGACTACAGGTTCTAACATTCTAATACTGTTTGATACATAAATCATGTAATAGTTACAACATTTTCAGTGGGCAACTCTAGGTGAAAGTCATGTAAATGCAAGTGCGACGATAGAATAACATGCGATAGAATTATGATTGTGAAATCCATGTGTTTACAATCATCATCTGTTGCTCTTATCTTAACACTTGTGCAATGAGTTATGATATGCATGCAATGTAATTATGCCTACAATACATTCCTAAAAATGCCCATGAATGGATACATATGTCATGTTAAGCGTCCATATCACTTAATATGTCATGCGCATTATGATTCTAATGTCACGCATTTGAAAATATTAAACCGCTCATACAATTTAATATTTGCAAGCGGTGTATATCCTAGGATAAATTCATATACATATAAATGTTAAGTTTGCCCATACTCACATAACATTTGCACGCATACTACTAATGCTTATGAGTGAGTGTGTGCGTGTTTCAGCCTCGAACAACAGACAATGACAGAGTGAGTGAAACAATGATGCATGTATAGATATTTTTGCATAATAGAGTTCCAAAATATGTAATACTTTCAATATACTTCATGTTTAGGGGTCAACCTCGCTTTGATATCAACTGTCACGACCCGTCTCAAATAGATCAGAGTGCGCTTCGAGCGGTTCGTGATGCCACATGCATGCAGAGAGCAACCGTGCCTGCTAAGGTGGAACCAGAAATTCTACAAGTAGGTTTTAAATTTGTTAGTTTTGAAAAACGTTTTAATTGATTTTTTTAAAAAAGGTGCGGAAGCCACCCATAAATAATTAAAACGTCGTGCATGCATTTCTTTTATAAAAACTAAGACACAAGCAGTACTAAAACTAAATGAATGCAATTACTTACAAAAATAGAAATATCATAAATGAAATGAATTAGTACAATGCTTCACCCTATAAGTTGTCCTCGATACAAGAGAAAATGTCTGACGATAACCAATACATGAATAGAAAGAAAAATCCAACAGTAACTGAAATAAAATACATAGAACCAGCTGATACATTAAACAAAATGGAACCTCCAAGCAAAGCTGTAGCTGGAAGAAGAAAAACTCAGGAAACGTGCGGCGCAGTCACGAAACCTAAGACAAATCCAAACAGAAGGAAAATGCCTCAGAACATGAAAACACATAAAGATTCAAGTTAATCAACTACACAAAAGTAAGCAGAGGAAATAAGAGCTCAGTGAACTAGTTTTACCCATAACAACCTATTACCAGACACGTAATCATGTGTAACCAGATGCTTTTATTCGTATAACTTACTCCGGAGTTTAGCCTAGCTGCAATACCATAAGCAGAAATACATTGAAGGGTGGAGGTGTTATCATTTGGTGTACAGGATTCTAGTGTATGAATTGATGCAAAACTTATCAACAACGGTGCTTGAAATAGTCGACTAGTGGTTTATGTTACCAGTTAGTTGGGAGCTCGATTCGACGCGTCACAGCATACCAACACTCTCCTCTCAATGTTTGCCTAAGGTATTCAACAATCTTAGGGATTCATAAATGATTGGAACAAGTTATTAATTAGACGATTCCAGTCTATAAGGGGCTACTTCATAACAAAAAGTGAAGTAAATTAGATCTCATATTTGCAAGCGAGAGAGTTGTTTCTACTTGCCTTAAGGTGATTTCAAAAATGCTAGTGACAGCTAAGTGGCGCGAGCGAGATTAAAAGCTCTAGCTATACCTGTTCGAGATCAAAAATACATTCCAAATTGAATTAACAAGTTTCTTATGCCAGCACATTCGTTTGATAATCGCTCCACACAAAAGGAGATGAGTTTAGGAATTTACCTCCCTCGAGAGTGAGGGGAGCGGAGGCTACCGCGAGGGATCGGGGATTTTGGCGGCGTTTGGATGCGAAAAGCTCTAATTCGGAGAGGTGTTGGAGTGATTCCACCTCCTAGACCCGAAGAGCGGCACCGAAAAACAAGCAAAACATCAGATTAGAAGGGTACACGACAAACCCAAGAGGGATCGACGTAAATGCATCAATCGGAGAGCGATAATTATTGTAACAAAATTCGGGCAAAATTGAAAACAAGAAATTGATGGAATTCCTTACCCAAGGAGACCAAATAGGGGCTCCGAAATCCACGAAGAGGGGTTTCGAGCGAAACCTTAGAAGTCCCTCACAAAAACCACCGACCGGAACGAGGAGGAGTTAGAGTTGCCGAAGAAGGATGTTGCCTTTACCCTCACTGGCCGGAGGAGGAGAAGACGAGGGAAGAAGGTAGCCGACCAAGAGAAGAGTTGTAGCGGGATCTGTCGGCCAAGGGGAGCACCAGAGATGACGGGGAAGCAAGAGGAAGAGGCGCCGGGCCCGGAGGAAAGGATTTCCGACCACAGGGAGGAGTCTCGGGGGCGGTCGGAGGCGCTGGCGGCGGATCTGGGGTCGTTGGGGGCGCAAAAAGAGGAGACGGGAGCGTGGAGTCGGGATCGGGACGGGGGGGGGGGGGGGTTGCGGCTTGCGGGACTTAGAACCGGCTCGGCTTTCTTAAAGAAGGCGGGGTAGGTTTAAGTATTGTTTTATATTAATATTATTATTATAAAGGGGTTGTTACATTAGACGACCTGGCTTCCGAAACCGTGATCGGACTATGACCAGTGCTTGTCTTTGAATTGTATCTTGTATAGTTTTATCGATTAATGCATGTTCTCTTTTGGTGTTCTCTCTCTTGCAATTGTCTTAAGGGTCCTCTTTATCCAACTCATGCTTAAGGCTTTTGTATTTTGTAAAAAATAATCCTATTGTTCATTTCAAGTAATGTAATGAAGAATATTGGATAGTATTTAGTTAGTGCTTTGATTAATATCCACTCGCATCTCTTAGATTCTATTCACATGTCTCCTCTTTCTCGTTAGCCACTCTTTATCCTAGAATGTATGTTTTTAGCCAAGAGAACTTGTTGTAAACATCAAAGTTAAACACACGCACACACATTCTCTCTCTCTCTCTCTCTATCCCACTAGCATGGATACCACCGTGTAGTAATTACCCTCCAACTGTGCTCAATTTCATCATTGTCATTAGGTTTTAGGAGTTGTATGTGGAAGATTAATGACGGAGCCACAACAATCTCAAAATTGAAACCATCAAGGGAAATTTTGGAACATGAAATAGAAGATCAGCGAAAGAGGGGAAATCAGTCCGAAGCCAGGGTCAAGGGTATTCCCACTATAGAGGATATGACTTTGTGCATGAAGAAGCAGCTTTACAATGATGTTGGGGAGATACCTATATGGCAATCTCCCACTGCAGAGAGAATTAAGAAGAGTGTTAAAATGGGAGTGGGCAGATAGGGCTATGAATTCTTTGATGAAGGAGGCATGTAGAAGGAAGGTTCATCACCCTTCCAAATCACCCACTGTTTCTACCTTTGGGCCTTCATCATGCATTTTTGAAATTTACCGTAAGTCAGCGTATAACTGAAGATGTTTAATGAAGTGTAATAATTTGGTAGACAACTAATTGCATGCAGTGGCAAAGCTAGAATTTTATCTCAGGGGGGCTGAAATTAATGGTTAAAATGCGTCACAAAAAATAATAATTAAATAGACATACTTTAGATAACGGTTTTTATAAAAAACTAATGTCTAAAGTATTTTAATTTTTTTATTTAAAATGAAAAAAAAATATTTTAGACAGCGGTTTTTATAAAAAACTGCTATTTAAAGTATTATAATTTTTTTTATTTAAAATGACAAAAAAATTTAATATTTTAGACAGCGGTTTTTATAAAAAAACGTTGTTTAAAGTATTATAAATTTTTCTATTTAAAACAGATTTTTTTTTAAATTTAAAACGACAAATTTTTTGTAATATTTTTTTATTTAAAACATGTATTTTGAAAATACGCCTACTATATGACATTTTTAGGAAAATTGTTCAACATGAAAGTTGTAGATATTGTCGAGATCTACAACTTTCATGTTGAACACTTTTCCTAAAAATGTCATATAGTAGGCTTATTTTCAAATAGGGCGGAACCCGGGCGGAAATATGACAATCTCATAGGTCCGCCCTGGTTCCGCCTCTTTTGAAAATATGCCCAGTATATGACATTTTTAGGAAAAATATTCAACATGAAAGTGGTAGATCTCGCCGAGATCTACAACTTTCATGTTAAACACTTTTCCTAAAAAAGTCATTTAGTAGGTCTATTTTCAAAAGACACGTGTAACCCGGATTTAGCTATATCCGGGTTCCGCGTTTTTACATCAACCTTTTTTTTAAATACTTTAGACATCGGTGTTTATAAACCGTTGTCTAAAATTAGTGCTCAGATTTGAAGGGGGGGGGGGGGGCGCCCCTCCTCGACCTAAATTAGATCTGTCATTGATTGCATGTGGTGTGCTCTTTACTTTTAGTTATTTGAACTCTTTGTTTGATAAAAAATTACTAATATAATAATTTGGTCCAGCTCAACGACAGTAACAGAGCACTTCTTGGGAGGCAATCCAAGTAATTTTGATGTTAATAGTTGTTTATATTTGTATTGTATTCTTATGCTATGTTGCGGTCCTTCAGTAGACTTTGCTTTGGAGGAAGCTTTGTAGATTTGGTTAACCTCTCTCCTTATTTGTGAAGGCGCGTGCCTGAGACGCGCCTGAGGCGTCGGGCGTAGCCCGCCGCGCCTCAGCACGGCTGAGGTGGGCGATGCGCCCCAGGCGCGCGCCTTACAAACTCCCAGGCGCGCCAAAGGCGCACCCGGGCCTTTCAATGTATTTTCTTTTTAAAAAAAATTTATGATATGTGCAAAAACATGATCTTAGATGCACCCGAGGCACCCCTAGGCGCACTTGGGCCCCCAATTCACTGAAATTGATTGAATTGAGCGCCCAATTCGGTCAATTTCAGCGAATTGGGCACCCAATTCGCTCAATTTCCTTTTTCCACCATTTTTGTGCCTCACGTGCCTCAGGCGCGCGCCTAGACTCTAGGGGCCCTTGCGTCTCGGTGCGCCTTGCGCCTTTGTTAACTTAGCCTCTCTCCTTATTCGCCCCATTTTGAATTTTGTTTTTCCATTGATATTTGTGCAAAATCGTTCTTGGGAGAAGTGAGTTTGTTGATGTTGAGTGAGCTCAAAACTTGTATGTATTGCTTGTGTATCAAAATGCAAGGGGAGAATACAAATATATATGAGAGAAAAGGAGAGAAGAAATCCTAACAATGATGTGAGACTAATATGAGAAGAAGGAAATACAAAATACATGGGCCCAATACTGGGCTATTTACATGTGCTTTTCTAACACTCCCCCGCAAGCTGGAGCGTACAAATCGTATGCACCAAGCTTGGACAAGCACTGATAGAAGAGTGTACATGGAAGAGCTTTAGTGAGCACATCCGCAACTTGTTCTGTCCCGGGAACATACTTCAAGTCAATCTTCTTCATTTAAACCTTTTCTCTGATGAAGGGGCAATCAACTTCAATATGTTTAGTTCTCTCATGGAATACCGGTTCTTGGCAATATGTATCGTCGCTTGGCTATCACAAAGGAGAAGGGCTGGGGAAGGAAGTTTTATACCCAGATCGGTAAGAATACTCTCCAGCCATGTTAGTTCAGAAACTACAGACGCCATTGCCCGGTATTCAGGCTCAGCAGATGATCGAGCCACAACAACTTGTTTCTTGCTCCGCCACGTAATCAAGTGTCCTCCAAAATATGTGCAAAACCCACTGGTTGACCGTCAATCATCAAGTGAACCAGCGTAATCAGCATCAGAGTAAGCTATCAATGTAGGAGCTGAAGATGAGGTCTTGTAAACCAATCCTTGACTGGGGGCAGTTTTGAGGTATCTGAGAATGCGTTCAACGGCGTGAAGATGAGATTTTTGCGGGGAATGCATATATCGGCAGACAATACCAACTGCGAAAGATATATCCGGTCTAGTTACCGTGAGGTAGATCAATTTTTCAACTAGACGGCGATAGTATTCAGGATTCTCAAGAGATCTGAGTCAGAAGCCTGAGCACATAACTTGTGATTCACATCCATTGGGGTATTGATCGGCTTACAACCCAAGTAACCTGCATCATGAAGAAGGTCGAGACATACTTCCGCTGGGAAAGGACGAGACCATCTGGTCGTCTAGCAACCTCAAGGCCCAAAAAATACCGGAGTGGTCCCAGATGCTTTGTTTGAAAAACTGTACCGAGATGTCATTTGTACTCCTGTATTCCCTGTGAGTCATCTCCCGTAATTATGATGTCGTCAACATTTACTAACAGAAGAACCGTCCCCACTGTACGGTGGCGAGTGAACATCGAGAAGTCTGTCGTGTTTCGAGAAAAACCAACCTCCCGAAGAGCCTTGCTGAACCTGTCGAACCATGCCTGTGGTGATCGTTCGAGGTCATACAAAACTTTCTTAAGGCGACAAACCTGAGACTCCCTCGTGGTCTCAAACTCGGGAGGTTGTTGCATATAGACAATTTCCTGCAAGTCGTCATTCAAAAAGACATTCTTAATATCCAGTTGCAGTAAGGGCCACCGGCGATGGACAGCCACCGAGAGAAGAACCCGAACGGTGTTGAGTTTGTCCACTGGAGAGAAGGTTTCCTCATAGTCCATCCCATGTTGTTGGGTGAAGCCCCGGACAACCAACGAGCTTTCAGACGGTCAACCATCCCATCAGCGGCATGTTTGACGACGAAGACCCACTTACACCCAACCGATTTCTGACCCGGGGGAAGTGGTGCGAGAGTCCAGGTCTGGTTGACCCAGAGAGCAGGCATTTCCTCCTCCATGGCAGCCTTCCAGCCGGGATATTGTAGCGCATCCTGCACAGTGTTAGGAACCGAAATGGAGTAAATAAAAGTGGCAAAGGTGTGTAGTTGGGGAGAGACGCGATGCAGAGAGACATAATTCGCCAGAGGATGAGTGGTAGAGGGAGATACCTGATCAGCAGGGCGCAGGGTAGCCGAGGAAGAGGCCGACTGCAAAGTGGTAGCGGAACGAGTAGGAAGGCGGCGAGAGTAAACCTGGATAACTGGTGGCCTGGAGGGAGCATGAGCAGGGTTAGAAGGACGAGGGGAACAGACGCAGTAGTAGGGATGACGGGTCGCGGTATAGACAGTGGTGGAGATGTCGTCGGGGAGGAAGGAGCATGAGGTGGGGAAAAGAAAGGTTGATCTTCCCAAAAAGTAACATCGACGGAGACGATGACCTTCCGGGTGACCGGAGAGTAACACAGGTAGCCCTTCTGAGTGCGAGAATAGCCGACGAAAATAATTTGAGCTGCTCAGGGATCCAACCTGTCCGAAGAGGGACCCGGGAGGTGAACGAAGCAAATGCAGTCAAAGACCCTTGGTGTGATAGGGAAGGCCGGAGTGGAGGGGAATAGGAGGCTGAATGGAGTGGCAGAGTTGAGAACCGAGGAAGGGAGGCGGTTGATGAGGAAACACGCAGTGGATACCGCAAAGTTCCAGTAAATTTTTGGAACATTCATTTGAAGCATGAGGGAGCGGGCAACGTCGAGGAGGTGACGGTTCTTGCGTTCGGCAACGCCATTTTGTTGGGGGGTGTAGGCACAAGAGGTTTGACGAATAATACCAAATTATGCACAGAGATTGGCAAAATCATGGCCGGTGTATTCACGAGTGTTATCGATGCGCACTGTTTTGATAGTTTTGGAGAATTGCGTGCGAGTTTCTTGTATGAAGGCGCGAAAGATGCGAGGGAGCTCGGAGCGATCACGAAGTAGGTAAAGACATGTGGTGCGAGAATAATCATCAATGAAGGTTATAAAATAACGGTATCCAGAGATACTTGTAACTTTAAAAGAACCCCAGATATCGGAGTGCAGTAAATCAAACGGAGCAGCGCTCCTAGTACAATGAGAAGGAAAAGAAGTACGCGGCTGTTTGCCGTAAACACAAGAATCACATTTGAAAGCAGGAAAAGAGACATCAGACAACGCTTTTTGGAGAACGGGTAGAGGGGCATGCCCAAGACGGCGATGCCAGTCAACAGCAGAGACGGATGAAAGAATTGGGGGAGAGGCATTAAGAAGGTAGAGCCCGTTCTGCAGTCGTCCCCTACCAATGGTAGTCCGCGTCCGCCGATCCTGTATCAAAAAAGAAGAGGGAGTAAATGTGACAGAGCAATCCATATCATGAGTGAGGCGACCAACAGAAAACAAATTAAAAGGAGAGTCCGGAACACAAAGAGCCGAACGAAGAGAGATGGAGGGGGCAAGAGAGATGTCGGCGCAGCCGGAGACTGGAACAGACGCCCCATTAGCGACGGTGATAGATTTCGGATGAGGAACATTCGAGTACTTGAGGGGCCGCATCGAGGTGATGTGATGAGTAGCTCCCGAGTCCAAGATCCAATGCGGACTGGAGGAAAGACAAGTAATACCTGCAGTAGAGATGGAGGCAACAGAAGCAGGAGGAGGGCTAAGAAGCCCCTGGAGTTGCTGTAGCTGGAGGCGAACGGCCTCAAGGTTGGTACCAGTGGAGGAGGAGCCATCAGTGGCAGCATCCGCAGTGGGGCGAGGAGGATAGCCATGTTTCTAGTAGCAAACGACATCCGTGTGGCCATCCCAGCCGCAATATGAACACTTGCGGAGGCCCCGACCCCCACGTCCCCTTCTATGAGAGCCAGAACGTCCACCGCGAGCAGAAGGCGGTGGGGGAAGCAAAGGGTAAGGGTCTGCTGAAGGAGAGCCGGAGAGGAGGGCGCCAAAGAATCCAGGAGTGGTGATACTCGAAGGAGCATAAAGCAGACATCAGAGAGGGAGGGAGTAGAGGCTGAGGCCAACACCTGAGCCCGGATGCTCTGAAGGTGAGGCGGGACACGAGCCATCATCATGGCAATGCATGCGACCTCCTTTTGCACTCGCTGAGCAGCAAGGTCGGTGGTAGAAGGCTGATGTTGGATCCAGACCTCTTCCAGAATCTTGGCACGAGCAACAAACGAGGTCATGTCAGCCGCCCCGCCAGCATCAAGAGTCTGAATGTCGGTAATAATGTCGTAGAGGTGCTGAAGACTATCCTTTACAAAGTATAAGGAGTGAAGCTCCTCCCACATAGCTTTGGCGGTCTCATGGTACATGACCATTTGGTATGACTCACCCTCCAGCGAATTAAGGAGTCATGTTTGAACGCGGCCGTCATTTCGTAGTCAGTCCTCCGTATTAGGGGAAGGAGGTGCGTTAGTAAGGTGAAGTACAAGGCCCTTGGCCTGAAGAACACGCCGAGCTGAGTGGACCCACGAAACAAAGTTCTTCTTCCCAGATAATGAGATAGTTGTGATCCGCAGCTCATCTCGAAGGTCAGGAAGAGAAGCCGGGCGGTCAGCAGGAGGATTACCCGCCTGTCCGGTAGAGTCGATGGAAGAACCCATGGAGCCGGGGAAGGCCGCAGCGAATAGAAGAGCACGCGGTTAGAGAAGAGGCCGCAGCGGATAGGCACGCCGACAAGTACATGTGAGAGAGCGACAGGAGGCCGCGACCAGGTGCGGGAGAGAGCAAGGACAACCCGCACGTTCACTGAGAGAACACTAGCGACCAAGCAAGAGCGAGAAGAGAAGACGGCTTGAAAGAGACAAGGAGAAGTCGCAGCGGTTAGAAATAGAATCCGCGCGACCAGAAGAGGGAAGCAGAGGCAGAGAGCGCGAGTAGGAACTCGAGCGGCTAGAGAGAGAAACCGCTAGGAGGACCTCGAGCGGCAAGAAAAGTGACCGCGAGTAGGAACTCGAGCGGCAAGAAGAGAGACCGCGAGCAAGAACTCGAGTGGCAAGAAGAGAGACCGCGAGTAAGAACTCGAGCGGCTAGAAAGGAGACCGTGAGTAGGAACTCGAGCGGCAAGAAGGGAGACCGCGAGTAAGAACTCGAGCGACAAGAAGGGAGACCGCGAGTAAGAACTCGAGCGGCAAGAAGAGAGACCGCGAGTAAGAACTCGAGCGGCTAGAAAGGAGACCGCGAGGAGGAACTCGAGCGGCAAGAGAGATAAACCGCAAGCGGCAGGAGGAGGCCGCGCGGTAAGAGGAAGACAGAGTAGGCAGCGGGAAGTGGGGACCACGGGTTTAGAGGAGAGGCTATAAAAGGCACTGAGGGGTGGATCCACATGAGGGAGGGAGAGGAGAGCAGACAGCGGTTTAGCAAGGGAGAAGCCGCGGAGAGAACAGGCGGGTAGAATAGTCCGCTACCCGGTGCGAGTAAAGGGACAGCTCGCAGAGAAATAGCAGACAGGGGAGGAAGACAGGTCGAGTGGTTAGAGAAAGTGAAGCCGCAAGGTCGGAATCGTTCGCTCTGATACCATGTTGAGTGAGCTCAAAACTTGTATGTATTGCTTGTGTATCAAAATACAAGAAGAGAATACAAATATATTGGAGAGAAAAGGAGAGAAGAAATCCTATACATTGATGTGGGACTAATAGGAGAAGAAGGAAATAAAAAATACATGGGCCCAATACTGGGCTATTTACATGGGCTTTTCTAACAGTTGATTTGAGATGCGTTACTGTTTGTGTGAATCAAAATATTTTTTTATTGTATGTGATGTTTGTGTGTTATGATCCTTTTTTGTATTTTTGCACCTAAATTTGTCGTATTTGTGATGTCCTTTTGCTAATTCTTTCAACTATATGGGTATTGTTACTTAAACGTATTGCTCATGTTATTGAAAATGAGTGATTTTTTGTCTCTTTGCCGTGCTTTTATGAGAGTTGGATGTAACTAAAAGTCTTAAAATAGATTTGAATTATGTCTTTTTTTGCAATCGGAAAGAAATAATTTTGCTTTATTCGTCAAATGATTGTAGAAGTTGAAGTTATGTATAATAGTGTGTAGAATTAACGTTGGGATGAATTCCTCGCTCAATTGAAATTGAAATATCCGTTGTAATTCTTAGGGCGGGTCTTCAGCTGGCTTCTTGCCTTTCAGATCTTTCTTCTTTTGTTCTTCAGCACTTATCTTTTGTCTTTCAAAATAATGAAAATGTTTGGGAAAGTACTTGCTAGACTCCAAAGCATTAGCAGGTAACTTCCCAGCTTTTGCTTTCCTTCTATATTGAAGAATGGCTTTCTGCCTGGCTTCATATTTGTTCCATTCTTGCTCAGTGTACCATTTACCCCTGTCATGGGTCTTGTCCTTCATAGCTTTCCAGGCTGTCAAGATAATATTCCTGAAAGTAGGACTCCATTGCTCAAAATCAGGCTTCAATTCTGCCTGTTCTCTAAATCTTTTCTTTGAAAGTTGAGCTTCTTGCTCTTTTTTCAAAGCTGCCACTGACTCTACTTTCTCAATGATAACATTTTTAGTATCCTCTGGAGAGCTGTACATCTGATCAACCAGGTGTTGAATTTCCTCAAAGTTAGAAGGGAGATATATGATTTGAGCTACTTCCTGCTGACCCCCTTTAATGTCTGCAGCTTGAATTCCTGACTCAGCAGTGTTGTCATCATCACATAGGGGTGGATAGCACAGAGTTGCTCTAACAGCATTTGTTATCCATTTGGCATGCTCTGAGCTAGCATTGACTATCAACCTCTCCCCCTTTATGACTTCTCTTTCAATATTATACCTGTGATCATTCTTTTGGAACCTGATTTGATTATCCAGATAATTGATTCTCTCTGTATAATAAGCTTTAAACTTTAGGAGCTGAGAAGATATAAGCTTCTGAGAGACTTGAATGACAGATTGGAAAGTGGCTAAATTCTCTTGAAGTTTCTTATCAAACTCTGATTTGTCTTTAGCACTTGCCTCAGTCAGTGCAGTTGCAGTATTCTTTAATTCTGTAACAATCACATTATGTGATTCTGTAAGATTATCATTCATCCTTAGTTGATTTTCTAGGACATAGCCTTGCTTAACAACTATATCATCAACTTTAGTCTTTATTCATTCTTGTTGTTTTGCCAGAAAAACCACAGCATTACCTCCTTTGTGAAAGCAATCTGTCATCTCCTTTTTATTCTGATTTACCTCAAATCTAATTGATTTTATATCTTGAGTCAAGTAGAATTGCAAATCTTTATGAGTCTCATCCATATATTTCTCCATGACTATTCTTTGTTCATCTAACTTTACTTGCAAGATACCAACAAAGAGCTATAATCTTGTGCAGGAACTGGTTGTGGAGCAGTTTGCAATGCCCTTTTATAGCTTTGGCTTCTTTTTTTGAAAACCATCAGCTTTCTCTTCTTTGCTTGAATTTCTGCTTCATCTTCAGAAGCCGAGGTACTTGCTATATCAACTCTTTCCTGAGGACTAGGAGGCAGTTCCTTTTCAGTCCTAGGTTGCTCCCCCTCAAATCCAGCTTGCTCCCCCTCAGTCCTGGCTTGCTCCCCCTCAGTTCTGACTTGCTCCCCCTCAGTTCTTGATATCTCTATATCAGGGAACAACTCTTCAAGGGTAAACTCTTGTTGAGTATGGACTGGAGGCACTCTTAACTCTGGAGCATCAGCAGCTGTAGATGTATCCTCCATGATAACATCCTTTGCTGGATTGTTGAGTTGAGTGGTCTGGTCAACATCAATCAAGGGCACAGTTAGTGTTTCATCCTCATTATTGAAAATTGTTTGATTAACTTCTTGGATTAGCTCAAGAATAGTTTGAGTAGCCATTTCACTTTCTAAGTGTGTTGGCTCTTCCTCAAGATGAGGCTCCCCCTGCATCTGATCATCATGTCTAATGTCTTGAGCAGGTGATTTCTCAGTATTCTCTGGCCTCTCTTCATCACTCATGTCTTTTATCAGCACTCTATCTCATCTAGAGATTATCCTTAGATCCATTCTCCTCATGTGATTGATCTTGGATCCAGCAGCCTGTTGCATCACTTCTGGAATTGCTTCAGCCAAGTATAAGCTTAATATCCTTCCCAGATTAGGTTTCTTGATGCTTTCTCTAATCTTTTCATATATGACTGCAGACCAATTGGTGCTGATTTTGTAGATGATCCTGGTCATGATGCTGAACATGTAGGCTGAGACCCTATCATGTCCACCTAGTTTGCATAAGATGACTTTGCCAACTATTTCAGAAAGGAATTTTCCTTGAACATTCATTCCTTTTCTATTCATGGATGATCCAATTTTCATGGTGGAATCTAATCCACACCACTGGAGTGCTTCTCTGGTCTTGGAATATGTAACTTCTTCGTCTTCTTGAGTTTTGGGCAGATGAAGAGTTTTTCGTAAACACGTCATGGTGAGTTTGACTTTAGTACCCTGTGCTGAAGACCTAATCTTTAGTCCAGTTGAATCCTGAGTTGCAGCTCCATATAACTCAATGATTTCCTTCTTCCATATCTTTGTAGGTTCTTATGTCAAATACTACAAGACATTTTCAGCAATTAGAGCTATCACAGCTTTAATCGCTGTTTCAACATCGTCAAAGGCATTCCGTACCAGTTCATATCCCTCGTTCACATTTTCGTCAAGTTTCGGCGTCATTGGGATGGTGAGAAATCTTGAAGGGAGAAGAGAGAGTTTGTCGACACAAGAATCTAGTCTCAAAATTCTGGAGAGCGTGTCGACAGGGTTTGTTTTGACCTATTTATGTGTTGAAACATTGAAGGTCAAAAGACGCGACAAAATTTACTTAGTGTGTCGACACTGTTGAGATGGTGTCGACACAGATTGTTAATGTCTCGACAGAAGTGTTGACTACTATGTGTCGACACCAATTGATGATGTGTCGACACAGATATACTTATTAGTTCAACAGAAATTCTGTGTCGAATCTAATTGTAAGTGTCGACACAACTTCTGGATGTGTCGACATTACTTCTCTGAAGTGTCAACACCAATTTTCTAGATGTGTCGACACAACTTCTCTGAAGTGTCGACACCAATTTTCTAGATGTCACGACACAACTTCTCTGTGTCGACATAGACCTCTTTTTGTCGACACAAAATTACTTAGACAAATTTGTCAATCTATACTATGTTCAGCATACCTAATTCAATTTTAAAATTATTGAATTTAGTTTCATCCAAGGGCTTAGTGAGCATATCAGCAATTTGAAAACTTGTATTGACAAATTCTAAACATATATCCTCTTTTTCTACATGATCCCTAAGAAAATGATATCTTATTTTTATATGTTTTGTTCTACTATGAGAAACAGGATTATTAACAATAGAAATAGCACTTGTAGAATCAAATAATAAAGGGGTTCTACTTACCTGGATACCATAATCTTTAAGCTGATGTTGTATCCACAACAGCTGTGCACAACAGCTCCCTGCAGCTACATACTCAGACTCAGCTGTGGAGATTGTCACACTAGTCTGCTTCTTACAGCTCCATGACACCAATCTTCCTCCTAGAAATTGACATGTGTCTGTTGTGTTTTTCCTATCTTCTTTGCATCCTGCAAAGAATGCATCTGAATATCCAGTCAGTAGAAAATCTTTATTTTTAGGGTATCAAAGGCCTAGATTAGGTGTGCCCTTAAGATATCTCAGAACCTCTTAACAGCAGTATAATGAGATTCTTTTGGGCATGATTGGTACCTAGCACAGACACATGTAGCATACATGATGTCAGGTCTACTAGCAGTCAGATAAAAGATGGAATCAACTATCCCTCTATACAAAGACTCATCTACAAGTTTTTCTGCATCATCTTTGCTTAAAGGTATACTTGTTCCCATTGGAGTTCTCATGGTAGTGGATGACTACATACCATATTTCTTAATTAAATCCTGGGTGAACTTAGACTGAGATATGAACAGGTTATCATCAGTCTGTCTTACTTGGAGTCCCAAAAAGAACTTAAGTTCTCCCATGTTGCTCATCTCAAACTTCCCTTGCATAAGTTTAGCAAACTTCCTACAAAAGTTGTTTTCAGTAGAACCAAATATTATGTCATCAACATATATCTGGACTAGGATTATCTTCCCTTTGGATTCACTAAAGAATAGAGTTTTGTCTATTTTCTCCCTTGAGAATTTGTTCTCAATGAGGAAAGTAGACATGGTTTCATACCAAACCCTTGGGGCTTGTTTCAAATCATATATGGCTTTCCTAAGTCTATACACATAATTAGGATAGAGTGGATCAATAAAACCTGATGATTGTTCTACATAGACTTCCTCCTTTAAGTCTCCATTCAGGAAGACTGACTTAACATTCATTTGGAATACTTTAAAACCCTGATAGACTGCATAGGCTAGGAATAGCCTGATTGCTTTCAGCCTTGCCACATGGGCAAATGTTTGATCAAAGTCTATGCCCTCTTCCTGCCTGTATCTTTTGGCAACCAGTCTTGCCTTGTTCTTAATTATGATCTCACTCTCATCTAGCTTATTCCTGAAGATCCACTTAGTTCATATGATATTGTGGTCTTTTGGTTTAGGAACTAACTTTCAGACCTTGCATCTCCTGAATTGATTCAACTTCTCATGCATAGCATCAATCCAGTGTGGGTCTTGTATAACTTCTTCAAATCTTTTTGGTTCCTGTTGAGACAAGAAACTTGAGCATACTACAGTGTTCAAGCTCCTGCTTTTAGTTAGAACTCCTTGTCTAGGATCACCAATAATCTGGTGTACAGGATGATCCTTTAAATGTCTAACTGCTGGAGGAAGTCTGTGTACAGTTTGACTTTCTTCATTTTCTTCATTCTGCTGTACTTCATGTTCTTCATGAACATCTTGTGAGTCTTGTACTCCCCTTGGACAGCAATCATCATTTTCATTTTCCTGCCTTGCAGTTTGATCTTCTTTGATAGTCAGCATGTTCATCTTCTCTTTTATACCTGTAGATCTACAAGAACTACTGGACAACTCACTGTTAATAAGTTTTGATTCATCAAATATAATATGAACAGACTATTCTACAACTTTGTAATACTTTCAGATTAAAATTCAGTTCCATGGTCACTTATGATTTTGACCACTGAATTGTTCAGTTCATTCTGAATTTGCTTAACAATGTTGCAGAAAACAGTTGGGGTTTCAGATTTCTGACTCAGAAAGAAAACCCATGAAAATCTAGAATAGTCATCTATAATCACAAATGTGTAGACTTTCCTACCTAAACTCTGAACTGACATTGGATCAAATAAATCCATATGCAAGAGGTATAAACACCTCACTGAGTCTTTGGTTTCAAGGCTATGAAAGGAGTATCTGGTCTGCTTGCCTTTTTGACAAGCTGAGCATATTGCATCCTTAATGCACTTAACTTGAGAACCATTTCTCACTAACTCTTTATTAAAGAGTTGACCAATAGTCTTGTAGTTTAGATGAACTAGCCTCTTGTGTCATTTGACACAATGAGAGACTTTCTCATCAGTTATAAGACAAATAGGAGAATCTTTATTCTCACTCACAAAGATTAGGCAATACACATTTCCTTTCCTATAACCAGTCAACATGATCTTCTGATCACTTGACCTTTTAATATGACAACCATTCTTAATGAATGAAATGTCATATCCAAGATCACTCAGTTGACTTATGCTTATCAAGTTATGTTTCAAACCCTTCACATAAGCCACTTGAGTGATAGTAATTGAGCTGTTAGAAATGTTACCAAATTCTTTGATGACTCCTTTTTCAGAACCACCAAAGATTATTTTAGGTCATTCAATATGAGTGAGTAGTCCTTCAACAATCTTTTTGTTCCAGTCATATGTCTGGAACATCCACTGTCCAAGTACTATAAATGGGTATGACCACTTGGATTTATCTACAACAAATAATTACTTAACCTTAGAACCTAAATTGTTATTGTGTCCTTGGTTCAGGTTAGACTGAAATCTAGCATAATCTGTAGCAGCCCTTCTTCCAGGTAAGCTGACATTCATCCTGACACTAGTGTTGTGCCAACAGTTAATGACAAAGTGTCCCACCTTGGCACAACACCAGTACTCAAATCTATTATACCTCTGTTTAGGTATAGTTTTAACAGCTTTACTGTCAGCTATTCTTAATACTGTAGGTACATTGTTTCTTTGTTTGAGTGCTAGAGACCTCTTGTCATTCTGAATGTCAGACTTACCATGACCATGTATGATATCATGATCATATCTCTTGCTAGGCTGTTGCACTTTTCTGAAAGCAATATGAGGATTGAAGACAAGTGGCTTAACTGGGGCTTTCTTTTTTCTTTTGGAATTAGCTGCCATAGTATTTCCCTTAAAATCCAATCCTGTCTTTCCCTTTTGAGACACAAAGTCATCAATTAAGGGTAAAACAGATTTTGGCTTAGAGGAATTAACCACTAGATCTTTTTCCTTTTGAAGTCTGACTTCCAGACTTTTGATTTGATCACTCTTGAATGTGATTGTTCCCATCTGAATAACAGTTATGCTTTTCAGTTTGGCAATCTCATTCATCTTCTGATCCAGCAGCTTTTTTGAATCAGATGCAGCCAACTTAAGAGCTGCAATTTCCTTAGCCTGAATTTTAGTCAGGTTTTTGCATCTTTTAAATGTCTGCAGCAAATCACCATATTCATTTATAAGTTGATGAATATCTCCTTCAGATTCAGATCCATCCACATCTCTTGATGCAGATGTTTCTGATTCTGAGCCAGTGAAATAATCAGAATATTCAGATAAACTTTTTACCATACTGGGACCAGGCTGATCCTGACAGTGATCTTTATCAGTCAGGGCCATCAGCCCTTTGCACTGATGATCTTCAGTTCCATTTATTGAGTCCAGTAATTGCGAGAACTCAGTCTCTTCTTCTGTTGCAAACAGACCAATATAAGTTTTAGCATCAGATTCCGAATCTGAAGATGATGGATCTGTCCAGCTTTTCTCTTTATTTGCTACAAAAGATTTCTCCTTCTTGTTCTTATTCTGAGACTTCTTCTTATCTGCAGATTCCTTTTTTTTTGTTTGGACAATCAGCTATTACATGTCCAGATCTATTGCAGCAATAACACACAATCTTTATAGTTGTTGATTTGCTAGGTTTTGATCTACTCTTGTCCTTTCTAGATGATTTTCTTTTCTGATAATATTCATCCTTGGACTGAGAGGAGGATGACTTAGTTTTCCACTGCTTCTTCTTCAAAAATCTCTGAAACTGCCTTGTGAAGACAACAAAGTTCTCATCAGAATGATTGCTGTCTGAGGTGTGACTATCTGAACTTTCAAAGATCACCTCTGCAGCTTTCTTAGGAGGAGTCGAAGACATCCTCCTGTCCTTTCTTGTGCCTTCTGCATTGAAGGCCACTGACTTTTCTCTATGGTCAAATTTAGTACTTTTTTCTTCCTCTTTTCTGGCCATGAGTTGCATTTCATAAGAAAGCAATTTGCCAAATAGAGTTGGAGGAGAGATTTCTGCCAGTCTGGTCACTTCCCTGATGACACAGATCTTAATGTCTCAATCCTTAGTCAAAGATCTAAGGAATTTATCATTCAACTCATATGTACTAAATACCCTTACATATGACATTAGTTCATTCACAATTCTGAATAACTTCTTGTAACATTCAGTGATGCTGTCTGATTTGCTTTGTCTGAAGCTCTTATATTCCTGATTAAGCATTGACTTTCTATCTTGTCTAACTTTTTCTGATCCCTCCATGTAGACTATCAATGTGTCACACATCTCCTTGGAGGTTTTACAGTGAATCAGATTTTGAAATGTTGAGTCATCTATGACACTTACTATAATATTCTGAGCTCTCTTGTCCATAGTAGCCAAGATAATCTCATCCTTAGTCATTTGTGAAAAGTCTTTTGGTGTCCTCTGATTAGCATCAAGAACTGAGACTTTCATTGGAATATAAAGCCATTCCTTAACAGTTATATATATTATTGGATCAGATGCTTTCATAAACAATTTGACCCTTTCTTTCCATATTCCAAATATTTCCTTCCTGCATATGGGCAACTTCATGGAACCAAGTTTCTTATGATTTTCTCTTGAACCCATCTGTTCAAATTTATTCTGTCTCACAGATCTTACTCAGACTGTTAAGTCTATCTTTGAGTAACCTCTCTCTGATACCACTTGAAAGAATTGATTTCAAGATAAGCTAAACACCTAGAGGGGGGGGGGTGAATAGGTACAATTCCTTTTTACTCTAAGCCAGAATATTAAATCAGTTAATCACATAGAATCAAACAGATCTACTGCTACTACGTCACAGAAATCACACAATCACACACAATCACAGATGACACACAGTTTTATAGTGGTTCCCCAAATGATGGGTACATTCACTTTCCCCCTTCGCCTATCTAGCAGTGTGCTAGATTCGGCCTAACTTCTTCCTTCCTTCTCAGATCTATAGATCTTACAGCTCAGAACCCAGTCAAGGTTCCTACATCTCAGAGTGAGTCCGCACTCCTACAACTCAGGCAATTAAGCCCTACCTCAGCCTACACCCAGGCCTACAACTCAGAGAATCAAATCTCCTACCTCAGGCACACAGCCTTACCTCAGCCTTCCTAAGGCCTACAACTCAGAGATGAAAATCTCCTACCTCAGGCACTCAGTCCTACCTCAGCCTTTATAAACTACGCTTACAACTCAGATTAATAATGATCTTACAGAACAAAAATATAAGATATGTTTTATCTTCCACCCAAGTTGAAAGAGAAAGAGTAGAAAGTTTTCTTGATCAGTTCTTGAAGAATCTGATTACCTAGAAATCAACCTGTCTTTGGTTTTCTTCAAAGATTCTTGAATCTGAACACAATAAGATTGAATTTCTTGAAGATGATCTTCAATCAGCTTCCTTCTTAAATCCAGAAATCAATCTGAATTCTTCTTTGCAGATAGTTCAGGATCTGCTCTTAGGAGACTAGTTGATGATAGTCTCTTTCTTCACTTGAATTGTTGGAGCTCTCTCTCTCTCTCTACAAATTCTTCTGAAGAACTTTTGAAATTATTCACTTAGATCCACTTGAAAATCTCTGACTGGATTTTCTTGTGTATGTTGGATCTTCTGTTGTAATTGTGTGTTGAGTACTTCGTCTTCTTTTTCCGTCTCTTTCATGTTTTTCAGTTGATAGAATTTGTCTTTATATAGACTTCATCCAAGGTTACCGGCTGATCCGGTTGCTAACCAACTTCTGACAGATCTGACAGTTGCAGTAGACCTGTTGGTTATGACAGCTGTCAAGTCTTCCAGTCACTTATTGAAACTTTGTCTCTGTCAGCAAAATGTCGAGTCTGAACTTCTCATGTGTCGACACAAGTAGATTAAGTGTCGACACAATCCTTGGTGATGTCGACACAGCTCTCATGGTGTCGACACTGCTTCTTGACATAGCTTCTGTAAGAATGTGTCGACAAGTCCTGTGTGTCGACACAGTCACTTCTTGTCTTGACACAATTAACTTAAAAGAAATTCTGGTGTGTGTGTGTCAACACAAGTCCTGTGTGTCGACACAGTTGATGTCGACTGAACTTTCTGTGTGTCGACACAAGTCCTGTGTGTCGACACAGTTGATGTCGACTGAACTTACTGTGTGTCGACACTGCTTCTCCAAGTGGCGGCACAATTGACTTCAGGTGTCGACACAACTTTTCTCAAGTGTCGACACAAGTCTTCACAACTGTCAACACAGCTTCTTCTGGTGTCGACTCATGGACTTAGAAACTTTTCCTACATATTCTTAACCTGCACATGTAAACTCAAAACAACATCAAATACACCTTGATGAATATCATTGAGCTATGTTAGGCTTCTACAAATCTAGTACACATTTTCCAATGTACCATACACATTGCGGACCAGTGGAGAGGCAGACGATACCTTCATTGGAGATGGAGGCAGCGGAGGCAACCGAGGCCGGCTGGCGGCTGAGCAGGCCATGAAGATGCTGGAGCTGAAGGCGAACCTCGTCGAGGTCAGTACGAGTGGGAGAGGAGTCGGTGGCAGCTACAGAGGCCTGCGAACGAGGAGGACGACCATGCTTGCGATAGCACGTGCCTTCAAGATGCCCGTCTTTGCCGCAGAAAGTGCACTTAGGCTGCGGCCGGCCACCCCGACCACATCCCCGAGAATCAGAACGGCCCCCACAAGCTGAAGAAGGTAGAGGTAGTAAAGGTGCAGAGGCCTGCTGGACAAGGGCCGGATAAGGAGGTCCAGAAAAATCCAGAGGCGGGAAGACCTTGAGAAACATCGAGCACACATCCGAGAAGGATGAGGTAACTGTAGAGGAGAGGATCTGAGCCCGCATACTGTGAAAGTGATGCAGGACCCGAGCCATCATCATTGCGATACCAACAGCTTCCTTCTGGGCACGTTGGGCAGCAAGGTCCATAGTAGGAGGCTGATGTTTGATCCAAGCTTCGACCAGAGACCGAGCCTGGGAAACAAAGGAGGTCAGATCGGTTGCCCCGCCACTATCAAGGGCCAGAAGTGCAGTGATAATGTCATACAAATGGTGGCGACTATCTTTGTCGGAGTAGAGGGTATGAAGCTCGTCCCACATGCCCTTGACCGTCTCGTGGTACATGGCCAGGCGATAACACTCGTCATCAAGAGAGTTAAGAATCCATGTTTGCACACGACCATCGTTGCGTAACCAGTCGTCAGTAGGAGTACCGATAACAACCTGGGTCAAGTGATGAAAAAACCCCTTCGATTGCAGGACCCGACGAACAGAGTGCGCCCATTCTACAAAATTCTTCTTACCGGTCAGAGAGATAGTAGTAATCCATAGCTCATCACGTACTTCCGGTAGAGAGGCCGGGCGGTCTGCAGGAGAAACCGCTGTGCCGGTAGAGTCAGCAGAAGAGGCCATGAAGACGAACTGCGGCTCGGAGAAAAGACCGTCAAGAGAGAAGGCCGCACGGGTAGGGAAGTCGCCCGACTAGAGGGGAGACCACCCGGTCACGGTGTGAAGACACCAGTGACAAGGAGGTCGCGACCAAAGGCGGAGCCCAGAAACCACGCACTGCAGGGAGGGAAGGAGGAGACCGCGACCTAAATGCGGATAGGCAACAGTCCGCACGGTCTGGCTGAGCACATCAGTGGTCAGAGAAAAAGAGGTCGTAAGAGGAAGGCGAGCGGGATGGAGAAGCAGATCATGACGAGCTGAACGAGGCTGCGGCGAGTAAGAGGTCGCGAGTAGGACTCCAGCGACAAGAAGGTAGCAGATGCAGAGCGCGACAGACAAGAAGTGCCTGCGAGTAAGACAAGAGGCAGATCACGGCGAGCTGAACCAGGCCGCGGCGAGTAAGAGGTCGCGAGTAGGACTCCACCGGCAAGAAGACACCGTATAGCAGAGCGCGGAGGATAAGAAGAGCCCGCAGCGGGCTGAGCGAGAACAGTGGGGAGAACAGGGCCGCGACGGACTGGAGCAGTCTGAGGAGGGAAAACGCAGCGACCGTGAACAGGCCGCGAACAGGGAGCCCGCAGCGGATATGAACAGCCTGCAAGGAGAAGAGAGCAGACTGGAAGAAAGCCCGCAAGGAGAAGAGCAGGAGGTCGCAGCGGACTGAATGAGAACTGTAGAGAAAAGTGGGGCCCACGGTACAAGGAGAGAAGTGGCTATAAGAAGCCTAGGGGGGGTGGAACCACGGTGAAGAAGAGGAAGCGGATGCAGAAGAGCAGGCCTCTGAACAAACAGAGGTCGCAACAGGCCGCAGCGGGTAGACGAGCAGGCCGCAGGAGATCAAAAGAGGCGGACAGAGTTCGAGAGTCCGCAACCTGGCTCTGATACCATGTAGAGATGAAAAAAGGAACCTTGTATATATGTTCACTTTTATCAAATACAAAAAAATTAGGACATATTTATAGGATGGAGAAAGAGAGAAGGTCCTATACATGATGTGAGACTAAAGAAAAGAGAAATAACAATAAAAATACATAATGAGCCTTTGTCAGTTGGGCTTCTCTAACACGTTCAAACGATGTGTTATTTTAGGTTATATGCTAGACTAAATTATCTCGAATCGATTTGGCCGAACTTGCTAATGGTGAATGCTTCACTCATCAATTTCTTACTTGCAGCCGGTACGTTTGTCGTGCATCAATCATGCTCAACCCAGGTAGATCCTGCCGGTTGTGAGTTGTCACAAAAATCAACCACATCAAAAATTATGAGATCAGATAACAAAAAACGCCGAAGAATTTTGATTAGGTCACAAGCAGCCACCACAAGATTGTCGGAAAGGCGTCATTGGCGAATTGTTTTTGTACACCACTAAGAGGACTGCACAGTTATCTAAATCAATAAATCCTTGAGGGTCGAAGTCAAACAATGCCTGAAGTAGGTAGAACCATTTTCATGTGAGGAAGCATATGGAGGGGAAGAAAACTAGATCGATGATATAGGAAGATCTAGTGAATTCCTAAATCGATCCTCCTAGTATGTGATTGAGGACGAAAAAGCAATTTTTTGGAAAAAAATCTGGCAAAACTGATGGTTGTTGGACTAGGACACATCTGGAGGAGCCGATTGGTTCGTGCGTTGATTGACACTCTATAGGAAAGCCAACGTTTATGAACCAACAAAGGATCAACAGTAGAAGGTGTTAAGAGCGAGCGAACGAAGGATCGCTCGATGATCAACGGGCGAACAAAGTCGACGGAGCGAACGAGCAAAATGTCGAGCATCTAGGGCTCTGATACCATGTTGGAACTTCACGATTGTGTTATATGAAATAAAAGAGAGACCTACTTATAGTGGAGTCCATTACTATGAATTAAACATTAAATAACCAATAACTAATTACTTCTAAATCAATTTTGTTTTTAACTCCTCATAAAAAGCCCTCTTTAAAGACAAGCGAAACTAGAGAAAGACAAAGGAACGAACTCTCGTCCTCTTTGTTAACCCGGAGAATCGTCGTTTCCCTGTTTTCCCGCTCACCTGCTAGTGCTTCTTCCTCGGCGACTTGGACAGAAACCTACAGGAACGACGACCTCGTGCGTCGGATATTTCTGTTTCCAAGCATCGTCCTTGTCGACTTACCAAAGACTTCCACCGCTTTTTCCAAAACCTCCATCCCACCCGGCTGAGATCATTTCTCTCCTGCAAGTCGTCGTCGATGTCATGTCTTCCTTACGATTTGTTTGGCCGAATTCGGTGAGCCACTAGCCAGGCAGTGTCATCTACCATGCCTCCCCTTCCGACATTGGTCTAGAAGTTCTACCCGAGCAACGATTGTGCTGGATTAAGCTACCTTTCTACTGTAGTTTTGTGTATGCCTTGGTTAAACTCTACTCTTTCTCTTGCACCATCTATTAGCTTAGTCTTATGCGTTCAATTAAATGTCTAAAACCTTGCCTCAGACGTTCTCGCTATTCAGAATTGCTACTCTATTCATAAATTATTATTTGTGATAAAACTAATGTATGTAAAGAGACCGCCTCTGCTCGATCCATAAATATTCGAGAGTTTTATTGTCAAATAATGATTAATGACCTTCCGAAGCTCAAATGTCGAACGGGATTGTGCACGCGAAAACTTGAATTGAAATCTCTCTGTTTATAGCAAGACCTTTTTCCCATGACGAATAATGAATTGCTGGAAAAAATCTGGTGATGTGCAGTGTATTGTAAAAGAATGAGGTTCTTCAAAAGATTGTTTATCTAATGTTGATACTACATGCTACTTCCAAGTGGAATGAACGGATGATTCATAAAATTATGCCATTAAATGTGATAGTCAATAACAATATTTGTCCCGTCTATTGCATATTTGCATTTAGCTTGCTGTTAACATTATTGCTTCTTCTTTTTCTAGTATATGGGTATGAGTCTTAGAGGAAATTTAGCTATATATCTTTATCTATTTTGCAGGCTGGACTTGTGACAACTCTGAGCACGCGCACTATTGTCTTTGGTGCAACTAATCCTAAAGGACAATATGATCCAGATCAATGTACTTCTTTCTCTAGTACACTCTCTTAATTTACTAGTATAGAAATGACCTGACGGATTGCTAAGGAAAATAATGATAATGATACATTTTCTTGGATGCCGATAGACTCTCCTATTTTTCTGAAGTACCTCTCACTTGTATTTTTTGAATTGTGGGCCATCTCAATTCTCATGTATTGCTTCTATAGAATGTAGCTTGGTATTACATGTCATCCGAATCCATACAAACATTTTATTTACTTCCAATATCGGATCATAAGGGCTTACTAAAAAATAATAATAATATCAAAACCAACTCACATTGTGAATTCTCAAAATATATATTTTTATATGTTTTTTGGAGTTGAAATGCGTAGTGTTTCAAAAATTAATAGTTTGCAACTGGTAATACAATTTGGATGGTTAATTATATTTGTTGTGATCTTTAGTTACTTGTATAATAAATTACAATGAGTCTCACTCTAATATATAAGAGTGAGGGGTATTGAGAAGAAATACATAAAATAGATAAATACATGAAATGATAACTTATAAAATTTATCACCCCCCTCAAGTTGGGTGTGTAATTTTGACCATGCCCAACTTGGTAATGATTCTTCGAAATAGTATCCATACTCAAGACTTTCGAGAGGATGTCTGTTAGTCGTTGTTCAGACGAAAGAACAGAGTACATTCAATTTTCACTATGTTTTTAATGAAATGTTTGTGCAATAACCGTTGGTTGGTCGACGGTCATCGAGGGATCTGACATAATCAACATCACAGTAAACAACCAGAGACAGAGAAGTGGAAGTCTTGTACACTTAGGCCTTGTTCTTGAGCATTCTTCAAATATCTAAGAATACGTTCGACTGCCTGAAGATGGGAGGTCCGAGGAGCATACATGAAGCGTTTGACCATATTGACCACAATGGATATGTCGGGTTGTGTGACGGTAATATAGATAAGCTTGACAACAAGGCGTTTATAATACACTAGATTAGGCAGGAGGTGATCAGAATCTAAGCTACGAGCATACAGTTGATGGTTTGCATCCATAGGTGTATCCATAGGCTTACACCCAGAGTGGCATGCATCATGTAAAAGATCATGACAGTATTTCCACTGAGATAGAGGAAGATCATCAAGGCGTCGGGCTACCTGCTTAGAAGTTCCAAAGTTGGCCCTTGTCTTTTGTTTGGAATTGAGGGGCAAGATGTTTCTTGATCTGAGTAATGCCAGATAGGCCATCACCTGTGACAAGAATATCGTCAACATAGACCAAGAGATTAATGCCTTAAGGACGTCGTTGGGTAAACTGGGAGAAGTTTGTTGAGCTGTGGGTAAAACCACACTCACGAACCACCCGACTAAGCTTATCAAACCACACTCGTGGAGACTGTTTAAGGCCGTGTAGGGATTTCTTGAGATGACAGACTATGGGTTGCCCCGTGGTTGCATCACTAGGAGGTTGTTACATATAAACAGTCTCAATAAGGTTGTCATTACAGAAGACGTTTTTGATGTCGAGCTAGTGCAACAGCCACTGGCGATGTACAACAAGAGAGATTAGGAGACGAAGGGTGTTGAGCTTGGGAACATGAGAGAAATTTTCCTCATAATCAAGTCCAGGTTGTTGAATGATGTTGCGTGCAACAAAACGATTTTTGAGACGGTCAATACGCCCATCTCGATGATGCTTCACAGAGAAGATCAATTTACAACATACCACAAAATGATTAGGGGGGAGGGGAACAAGCTTCCATGTGTTATTTCCTCATTCATAGCCACACGCAAATCGGGTTGCTGAAGAGCTTCCGACACAGAAGTGAAAAAAATAGAAGACAAGGGAACCACAAACCATCACAGATCATGACAGTGTTGTGCAAGGAGACGTAGTTGGAGAGAGGATGCGGGGGGGGGGGGGGGGGGGGGTCGGATATGCAGTCGGCGGAGGATCAGTGGTAGACAGGGGGTGTTGTGGGGCGCCAGATCAGGGATAGTGACGAGAGTAGGCACAAAATGGAGGAGCCGGGGCAGGTGATGTCGTTGAGTGTAACAGTGGTGAAGGGGGGGGGGTATAGGAACATGATGTGGGATAGTTATAGAGGGTGTCATTGTGGGGACGGTGGGATGGAAAGACTGATGTCAAGGGAAATAACGTCTGCAGATGTGATCGTCTTGCAAGCAGAGGGAGTAGCAAACATAGCCCTTTTGGGTACGGGAATAACCAACAAACATGTAGCGAGTGGCACGGGGGGCCAATTTGTCAACGGAGGGTCCCAGATGATGAACGAAGCAGGCGTTGCCAAAGACCAGTGGTGTGAAGGGAAATGGTCCCCTCTCAGGAAATAAGAGAAAGAAGTGGTTGGAAATGTTATGGACATATGAGGGCATGCAGTTGATGAGATAGCATGTAGTGGAGACAACAAAATTTCAATAGGATATAGGGACCTGTATCTGGAAGAGAAGGGACCGAGCCACTTCGAGAAGGTGATGATTCTCCTGCTCAGTGAAACCATTCTCTTGAGGGGTATTATTGAAACCGAGAACTCAGTCTCTGTGGAGTTCACCTTTGGGGAATGAGTGATCGCGCACTTACTTCCTTCCTGCGAGCTAAACGACAAAGGAAAAAAGAACAAGGGACTGACCCAAGGGCTCGGCGTGGAGGTCCCACCACACGCCCGGAAGATCTTAGAGGGCTTCCCCTTCTTAGCCAAATGTCGAGCTAAGGAAACCTCAGAAAGCGTAAGAAGATCGAGACACAAGTAAGCATGTCTTCTAAGGTACCCCTTGGGGTCTATTTATAGATGTCTGAAAACGGTCTGCAAATAGCCAACCTCCGCTGTCCTGAGCAGCTATGTGCAGCCCAACTGGGTCTGCCAACAGCGTAACTCCGCCGTTCCAGTAGACTAAAGGCAGGACAACCGGGGTAAAATGGTAAAAACACATCACAAGAAGACGGGCGAGTGGCCTTGTAGATTCTCCACTCGTCGGGGGCGGCGAGCGCTCGATAGAGCTGGCGCTCGCCGCCTCTATCCCCCCTAGGCGAGTGCGGGCCCGGCTCGCCCCACACGCCTACTGCCTTCCGAGCCTCCTGGGGCGAGTGCGAGTCGGCATGTTCCACTCGCCGCTGCTCGCCGAGCCCCAGGGGCGAGTGCGAGCCGACCTACTCCACTCGCCCCTCAAACAGTTCACCCTACCTGGACGACCCGGACTGTCCCAGCTGATGACCCCAAGGGGAAGATGGTCATCGACATTCCCGCCGAACCTGAACGCCGTCAGGCCGATGTCGAGTCCTCCACGCCGCGAGTCCGCACTCCGCCCGACGACCCGCGACCTCAGACTCCCCCAGTCGCTCCCCTTTCGAGCAAATCACCTCCCTTCGGGACCACGAGGCTGGACTCGCCGAAGCCCAAGTCGCCAGCTCGCGCTCCTTCCCAGCAGCCTGCACCTGCTCCTGAGCTCGCGGGAGTAATGGTCGGAATCATCCCGTTACCCTAGCTTCAACCTCATCTCCCTGCGAGTCCATCCTTCAGGTCGTGGCAAGAACCTGGCTTTACCTCCTCCGAACAACCTCCAAGTGCCGAGCTCATCTCGTTAGCTTTGCTTCCCCTAGAACATTTTACTTAGGGAAACTTTATTGTGCTTGCACCCTCTTTTCACTGGAGTTGGTTGTTTTTATTGAGCTCCCCGCCCCATCTGAGGTCGAGGGATCGTCAGAACCAGCTCGCCGCCCGCCACCCCCTGACCCCGGGGTGGAGAGCTTTTTGGATGAGTCGTCGGGTCCCTCCGAGCTGAGACGGCGAATGATAGAAGTGCTGAAGAAGCAGGATGCTGCCCTGCGCCATCTTCGAACGGACAGCGCCTACTGCGAGCAGAGGCTGCATGCGGTAGAGAGGGACTGCGTACTGCTCGCAGATAAATCAGAGCACAGTTCGGCGAGCGATATGATGTCACCCACCCCAGTCATGGAGAGGATCAATGAAAACCTGCAGGCCTTCAGCCGGGACCTGGGTCCTGGTCCACGAGTTCCTCAGCCCGCGCCGGCCTCCAGGGATGGGGACGCGAGGCCGGGGTAGATGGAAATGGCTCCCTAGCTGAGCCTACTGGACCTCGCCCCCCAGCACTCTATGTCGTGCGGGCTGACCGAACTGCTTCTGCTCGCTGTAACTTTTCCTTTTTCGGGGCTGCGATTACCCCTGTCTGTAATAACTTGACAATTTTTTAGAATTATGTGTGTTATTTAGAAATAATAAGATGTGCCAACTAAATCTCTGCTCGCAAATGACGAGCTGGGGCTGATGACGAGCTAGGGTTACGAGCTAGGGTTGGCGAGCGGGGGCCGGCGAGCTGGACTGACCAGTCGGCTCAGCCAGAAATTCTGTTTTCTATAAATAGGTCCCCTCACCAACCCCCTGGCCCATAGCCTTTATTGCATTCATACCCCTCCTTGTTGCCCTTCTATCTACTTGTTCTCGCACCCCAACCCCTTTTGCGAGCATGGGCATAACACGACCGGGTGCCGACGGGCGCTCCAAATGTGCTCGACAATTTGTTGAGTACTATTTCTTTGATGAGAACACCACCGAGCGCGAGGTCATCAACTTCAGGGGCGAGTACGTACCCCCGGGCTTCGAGGCGCGCCGACACGCAGAGGGCGACTCCATCAACACCTTCTACAAGGATGAGCTCGCCTCCCCCATCTCGCATTTCGAAGTGGGGTTGCGCCTCCCCCTCTAGCCGGAAATCCGCCAGATACTCAAGTACTTTGGCTCGGTGGCCCGCGCAGTTGAACCTGAACGCGATCGCTATGATGGTCACGTTCGCCTGTCACCTCCGCCCGAGCGTATTGAGTTCAACCTCGCTGTCTTCCACAAGCTCTTCACCTACCGCACGACGAATGATGGGGTCACCTACCTGATGGGCTCGCAGATCAAGGTTCGCGATGTTGGTGCAACTAAAGTGATCTGGAAGTGATCAAGCATGTAATCTCACTGTCAACTTAGTATGAGTCTGTCAGGGTCGCACATAAGATTGTGGAGAAATTGCGAGATTGGATCTGTATAGTTTAGCTCATATGATGAGGTGAAGGAAATTGAAAAGGGCTTAAAATATTGTAAGGCATTTGGCGTTGGGTGTGTTGAGCTCACTCAACTCCATGAGGCTGAAAGCGTTGAGTGCGTTGAGACCAGTCAACGTTTTTGTCGAGTTAAGTGTTAACTCGTCGAATGATGGCGTTGAGTGTGTTGAGTTGACTCACTGATTCGTCGAGTATCAAGTGTTGATTCTTCGACTGTCGCACTTAAGCGTTGAGTCCACTCAGCGCTTCGTCGAGTAAAGGGTTTACTTGGCGAATCTGGCACTAAGGCGTTGAGTGTATTGTATTCAATCAACGTCATTCGACGTTCTGGCCTTTGGCGCAGAGTTCGTCGAGCTGAGTTCGACGAATGACGTTCGACGAATCCCATCCTTTGGCGCAGAGATCGTCGAGATGAGTTCGACGAATGACGTTCGACGAATGCTGGCCTTTGGCACTGAGTTCGACAAATGACGTTCGACGTTCTGGCCTTTGGTGCAGAGTTCGTCGAGCTGAGTTCGACGAATGATGTTCGACGTTCTGGCCTTTGACGCAAAGTTAGTCGAGCTGAGTTCGGCGAATGCCCGTACTTAGTCAAATGTTGACTTGCTGAATTCTGGAATGAAAGATTTGGGTTTGCGGATAGCGACGAGTGCTGTTCTGTTTCTCTCTTGGAGTATAAAAAGGAAGTTTTAGGGTTTTTTGTTGACGGTTCCTTTTTCTTTTTGTAAAAAGCACACGAGCTGATATTGTGCGATAAGAAGATAACCCTAGAAACCTGATGAAAGCGTTCCGTCGATCCCGTCGTCGATTCCGATCCCGATCCCGGCGAGTGTCGCCGCCACCGCTCCTACAACAGATCTAGCTGTCTGTGGAGACGCTGAGTGTCCTCTTCCGACCTAGCGCTTGTGTGACAAGTTGTTGCGGGTTCTCCCGATCGTGTGGATTACTGTAGAGGCGCGGATATAGTTTCTGTGCTCAAGATTCTAGCCGATGTGTGGTCGGCCCGATTTTTCTAGAGCATCTAGATTGAGTATTGACTCAATCCCTCAAATGTAATTTTATTACAGTATGCTTTACTTTTTGATTCATGAATATTGCTAAATCCGAACTTGTTTGGGTTTTTCTTGTTCTTATTTCCGCTGCGTGCACAAGTGTTGTGACATCCCCAAAAACCCAACAGTGGTATCAGAGGGAGGTTGCCGACAATATTCATTGTTTCAGAAGTTGCTAAATCAATTGCGTGTAGATTTGGAGATTTTGAAGTGTTCCAAATGCCCAAATTTGTTCTTGGATATTTCCAAGAACACGTGTGATTTCTTTGAAGTTTACTTCTTAACAGTAACCGTCACTTTGTTGGTTTGTGAAACTAAGCATGTGTTGGATTTTGAATCTCACATGAAGTGACGAGCTTGTCTAATGTGTAAGTGCAGTTGGTGTTGCTCATGTCCTATGCTTGTAAATCTGAAGATTAAGAAGTGTCTTAGATGTTCAGATTTAGCCCGGCTCATCAAGTGTTGATGATCTTCTTGTGCACATCTGGGATGCATTTGGATTATGTTTGTTGAATTTTATTATGTTTGATGTGCACATTGGTTAAGTGTTAAACATGATTAAAGAGTTACTCAGCTATCTAAAATCCCTTAAGCAATATTAATTATTTAGATGTCTTCCGATGGGTGACACTCTTCCTGGCTCGATCGATGAAGTGTGGGCTTGTCAAAGCAAGGTGCATTAATCTATCTTGGTAAGGGTGCGAGCGGATAATTGTGATATTCCACTGTCGACATCGGGTCTAGCTTAACTGGGTGACCTCAAAGGTTGAGTGCTCAGAGGCATGGGGTTGGCATGCACCATATGATGGATGCAAATAAAGAGTTATTCGTCAGCCATACAAGAATTGCATTGCGATGCAATTAGTAAGCATTGTCTACCTAAATAGCTGCATTGTGAGAGAAAAGCCAAAGCTGACTCATAGTATTTGTGAAATATGGATCTTGTCCACTAAGAGGATTACTCGCCAAACACTTCAAATTGATATCGAGGGTTATCAGTTTGATAAAAATAGTGAGAGCTTTTGATTGAAGTCCTAATTGAAAGATAAATTATATTTTGAAATGTGGTACTAATTTGCTTTTCTTGTATTCTTATAGAATTTCCATAACAAGTGGTTCACACTCCACCCTATCCCTCAGAGCGATCCTTGACAAAGAGAAGCTGAGTGGTACAAATTATTTGGACTGGTACAGGAACCTGCGGATTGTTCTCAGGCAAGAGCGCAAGCTCTATGTTTTGGAAGAGGTATCCCCTGATGAGCCTGTCGGTAATGCACCGCGTGCTGATAAAGTTGCTTATAAGAAGTATCTCGATGACTCCTTAGACGTTGAATGTCTCATGTTAGCAACAATGAACTCTGAACTTCAGAAGCAACATGAGAACATGGGTTGCAAGGACATTGATGAACATCTCAAGAAAATGTTTCAAGGGCAAGCTCGTCAAGAGAGATTCGACGTGACTAAGGCGTTGTTCCAGTGTAAAATGGGAGATCGGGACCTAGTAGTGACTCGCGTACTCAATATGATTGGGTATATCGAGAACCTTGAAAGACTAGGTTTCCCTCTGGGCAAGAGTTGGCTACAGACCTAATCCTGCAATCGTTGCCGGACAGTTATGAGCAGTTTGTCTTGAACTATAATATGAATGAAATAGACAAGACACTACTCGAGCTCCTAGGCATGTTGCGAACTGCCGAGATAAACATGAAGAAGACCAAGCCTACTAGCCCCATTTTGATGGTGCATAAAGGCAAGGGCAAGGTCAAGGGCTTCAAGAAGACGAAGGTGAGAACTAAGTCTGGACTGGAGCTCAAGTCTTCTACACTGAAAAGGATCGGCTCAGGGAAAGAAGGAAAGTGTCACCATTGTGGCAAGGCTGGTCATTGGAGTAAGAATTGTCCTTCGTACATTTAGGTATGTATGTTATAGAGATAAACCTTTCTGCTCCTTCATCCTGGGTATTGTATACCGGATGCGGTTCTCACATTTGTATAAATGTGCAGGAACTGGGAAGGAGAAGAATGCTGAGTAAAGGAGAGGTGGACCTACGCGTTGGCAATGAAGCAAGAGTTGTTGCTGTTGTCGTAGGGGTTTATCGTCTTGCTTTGTCCAATTGGCTTGTAATAGAACTAGATAATTGTTATTTTATTTCTTCCGTAACTAGAAACATTATATCCATTTCATGTTTGGACATGATGAGTTTTTTTTTATTATTGAGAACAATTGTTATTCAATATTTAAGAATGATGTTTGTTATGGTGAAGCCTAAATGTTTAATAGTATGTATGTTTTGAACTTAGACCATCTGATCCATAATATTGAAAATACTAAAAGGCTAAGAACAAATGACTCAAACCCTACGTATCGTTGACATTGTCGTTTGGGGCATATAAATGAGAAACGTATATTCAAGCTTCATAGAGATGGACTGTTGGACTCATTTGATTCTGAATCATTTGAGAGATGTGAATCTTGTTTGTTAGGGAAGATGACAAAAGTCCCTTTCAATGGCTTCAATGAGAGGGTTGATGATCTCTTGGGTATAGTACATATTGATGTTTGTGGACCCATGAGTTCAATGGCTAGAAGTGGGTTCTTCTACTTTGTTACATTTACTGATGATTTCAGTAGATACGGATACGTGTATCTTATGAAGTGCAAATTCGAAACCTTTGAAAAGTCCAAAGTGTTTAAAAGCGAAGTAGAAAACCAGCTGGGTAAGAAGGTTAAAGCACTCTGATCTGATCGAGGTGGCGAATACCTAAGTCGTGAGTTCTGTGATCATCTGATTGAGTGTGGTATTGTATCACAGCTCACTCCACCTAGAACACCACAACATAATGATGTGTCTGAGAGCAGGAATTGTACTTTGTTAGACATGTTACGGTCGATGATGAGTCATGCAGATCTGTCTGTTTCGTTTTGGGGCTTTGCTCTAGAAAATGTTGGTTTAACATTAAATCGTGCTTCAACGAATGCGGTTCTAAAGACACCATATGACATATAGACTGGTAAGCGTCCCAGTATGACGTTCATTAAAGTTTGGGGCTGCGAGGCATACGTGAGCCGTCAAATGCCCGATAAGCTGTAACCCAAATCAGATAAGTGTTATCTTGTGGGGTATCCTAGGGAAACCAAAGAGTACTATTTCTACCTACCGTCCAAGGGCAAAGTGTTTGTCGCAAGGACTGGTCTTTCTTGAAAAAGAGTTCTTCAGTAGAAAGCCAGATAGGGTAGAACTTGAAGAAGTTCAGGAATCACAAACAGTGAATGAACCGGAATTGGAGCCTGAGTCAGGACTACAAGTAGTTGTAGCTGCAGAACCTGCTTAGGAAACACAAGTTCCACGTATATCTAGTAGACCATGATTTGAGCCTGAGAGATATGGATTTCTCGTGTCTCAAATAGGTAATGTGTTGTTTATGGATCATAGTGATGAGTCTACAACCTACCAGGAGGCTATGTGTTGACCGGACTCCGAGAAGTGGCTTGAGGCCATGAAATCTGAAATGGACTTCATGTATGAAAACCAAGTATGGACTTTGATGGAACTACCTGAAGGGGTAAAACCTATAGGGTGCAAGGTGGGTCTTCAAAAAGAAGACTGACATGGATGAGAATATACAGACATTCAAAGGCCGACTGGTGGCAAAGAGTTTTAAGCAAATTCATGGTGTTGACAATGATGAGACTTTTTCCTCTGTTGTCATGGTTAAGCCCATCAGAATTCTACTTTGTATTGCTGCGTATTATGACTACGAGATCTGGCAGATGGATGTCAAAACAGCTTTCCTTAATATGAACCTCATAAAGGAAGTGTATATGACACAACCTGAAGGTTTTGTATCTCCAGGTGAAGCCACTAAAATATGCAAGATACAAAGATCCATTTATGGATTGAAACAGACTTCTCGAAGTTGGAATCTTCGTTTTGATGAAAAGATTAAAGAGTTTGGTTTTATCAAGAATGAGGATGAACCTTATGTTTACAAACGGATTAGTGGGAGCATTGTAGTCTTCCTGATATTGTATATAGATGACATACTATTGATCGAGAATGACAAACTGACCTTGCAAGTTGTTAAGAACAACCTAAGGGACTGCTTTTCGATAAATGACTTAGGAGAAACAACTTATATACTCGGTATTAAAATCTATAGAGATAGATCGAAGAAGTTGCTGGGTTTGACCCAAAGTACGTACATTGAAAAGGTGTTGAAACAGTTCAGCATGCTTGAGTCCAAGAAAGGATTCTTGCCCATGTCTCATGGTGTGAGTCTCTCTATGGACCAGTGTCCTAAGTATTGTGAAGATAAGGACCGCATGGAGTTGGTTTCATATGTTTCGGCAATTGGATCAATCATGTATGCAATGTTATGTACTAGACCCGATGTCTCTTATGCCTTGAGCATGACTAGCAGGTATCAGTCTGATCCCGGTGAAGGTCACTGGATAGCCGTCAAGAATATCCTCAAGTACTTGCAAAGGACTATGGATTAGGAAATTCATCTGCGAGTTAGATGTAGTTTCTATCATTGTTCGTCCTGTAGATCTCTACTGTGACAACAACGGTGCAACTGCACTTACTTCGGAACCTAGATCTCATCTGCGCTCCAAGCACATACTCCGGCGGTTCCATCTAGTTCGAGAGATTGTTAATCAAGGAGATATGAGCATATGCAGAGTGTCGACTGAGGAAAACATTGTGGATCCACTGACAAAGCCTCTTGCATAGAGAAAGCATGATGGTCATGTTAGATCTATAGGTATACGATACCTAAATGATCAACTCTAGTTTGAGTCTTGGGGATTGAATGTTTGTTGCTTGTATAATATTTCATTTGATGAATAAAAGTGCTATATGCATTTCATTTTATATATTTTGGCAAGTTTTTTTATTATGAAATTATTTCTATTGTGATAAAGTATTTCAATCTAATAAATGCCCTTAGAGTTTTTGCTTCCATAGGTCAAGTAGTGACATGATGTGAGAACCTATGATTTCAGAAGCTTCATTCTTAAAGGTTCATGGTCGTTGTATCATCTTAGAAGCTAAGTGCGATGATGATACCTTTAAGAATAACATGTGCGTTGACTGATGACCCGTCCTCACAGGTCATGATATTGTGATATCAAGTCATCACATGAGTACTTGTTCTGAACAAGTTGTACTGGACAGACCCACCGTGAGAATACTTTGTAGATTGTTATATGAACGTGTCACAAGTATAACTCAAGTGGCATTGGTGTTTGTGGTCCTTTGACCTGAAGTCACAGCTTTCTTTAGTGAGGAAGAGTGTGCTTTGATGTCATCAAAAGTCCAGTTTTGAGAAAGTTGAATGATACAGGTGGTTATTGGGTACGTTACGAATCATTTGAGTGTTTGCATGTGAGCAGAGATGAGGTTTGTCCTCCTATATGACAAGAGTTGCATCCATGGGGACCCTTGATGGAATGAGACTGAGAAGTGCACGACCATGCTTGGTTGAGTCAATATATGATATTGTACTCACCAATTTTTTACAAGTCCATTCTAAATCAAGAAACTGAGATTGAACATTTATGAGGGTGACTCGGTCTATATCTTTAGTTCTATCCGGATGTAATGGATGAATAGACATGACAACACTGTAACATTGGTCACAATGGCTTTTGAGTTTTATAAACTCTTACTGTTTGGGGAGCAATGATGTATTGCTAGATGTCGCTCATTGTTTGTGAAACTTTTGTTTGATACTTTCTAAATCAAGTGGGAGACTGTTGGTGCAACCAAAGTGATCTGAAAGTGATCAAGCTTGTAGCCTCACTGCCAACTCAGTATGAGCATGTCAGAGTCCCACATAAGATTGTGGAGAAATTGAGATATTGGATCTGTATAGTTTATCTCATATGATGAGTTGAAGGAAATTGAAAAGGGCTTAAAATATTTGAAGGCATTTGACATTGAGTGTGTTAAGCTCCCTCAACGTCATGGGGCTGAAAGCATTGAGTGCGTTGAGACCATTCAATGTTTTCGTCGAGTTAAGTGTTAACTCGTCGAATGATGACGTTGAGTGTGTTGAGTTGACTCACCGATTCGTCGAGTATCAAGTGTTGATTCTTCGACTGTCGCACTTAAGCGTTGAGTGCGTTGAGTCCACTCAGCTCTTCATCGAGTAAAGGGTTTACTTGGCAAATCTGGCACTAAGGCGTTGAGTGTATTGTATTCACTCAACGTCATTCGACGTTCTGGCCTTTGGCGCAGAGTTCGTCGAGCTGAGTTCGACGAATGACGTTCGACGAATGCTGGACTCTGCCGCAAAGTTCGTCGAGCTGAGTTCGACGAATGACGTTCGACGAATGCTGACCTTTGGCGCAGAGTTCGTCGAGCTGAGTTCGACGAATGACGTTCGACGTTCTGGCCTCTGGCGCAGAGTTCGTCGAGCTGAGTTTGATTAATGGCGTTCGACGTTCTGGCCTTTGACGCAGAGTTCATCGAGCTGAGTTCGACGAATGCCCATACTGAGTCAACTGTTGACTTTCTGAATTCTGGAATGAAAACTTTGGGTCTGCGGATAGCGACGAGAGTTGTTCTATTTATCTCCTGGAGTATAAATAAGAAGTTTTAGGGTTTTCTGTTGACGATTCCTTTTTCTTTCTGTAAAAAGCACACGAGCCGATACTGTGCGATAAGAAGATAACCCTAGAAACCCGACGGAAGCGTTCCGTCGATCCCGTCGACGATTCTGATCCCGATCCCGGCGAGTGTCGCCGCCGCCTCTCCTACAACAGATCTAGCAGTCTGTGGAGACGCTGAGTGTCCTCTCCCGAGCTAGCGCTTGTGTGACAAGTTGTTACGGGTTCTCCCGATCATGTGGATTACTGTAGATGCGCGGATATACTTTCTGCGATCAAGACTCTATCCGCTGTGTGGCTGACCCGATTTTTCTGGAGTGTTTAGATTGAGTATTGACTCTATCCCTCAAAGGTAATTTTATTACAGTATGTTTTATTTCTGGATTCATGAATATTGCTAGATCCGAACTCGTTTGAGTTTTTCTTGTTCTTATTTCCGTTGCGTGCACAAGTGTTGTGTCATCCCCAAAAACCCAACATGCGAAACCGCGAATAAGAATTACAATTGGGTATTCAAGATCGTCTTCATCAAGGGAGACTTGGGCAACATACCCTTCTCCCCCGGCAAAAGAGCGAGCAGGTATACCGGCCTCCGACGCTGTCCGGCGACGACGCCGAGCTGCACAAGTCCTTCACGGGGAAGGACTTCGAGGTCGCCCACCTCAGAAGGGGCCTCGACTCGCTTCTCCCGGTCCTGCCCGGCGAAGGTATACTTCTTCCCTGTCCTCTTACCAGCTCGTTTACAATCATCAATTTTTCTAACTCATTTCCTGCAGGGGAGCGATTAATTCTCGAGCATCTGCCTCACGCGGACTCGGGACTCACCCCAGACCCGCTCGCGCGCGAGCGGGCAGCGGAGGCAGCCTGTCGAGGCGAGCTGTAGTCAGGTGGACCCTCCTCCAGCCGGAAACGACCTGGCCTCGAATGGTCCAGCTCGCCTTGCCGCCACCCGCCGCCAAAGAAGATGAAGGCGACAGTGATCTCCCGGGGGCAACTACAACAACAAGTTCGAGGGAGACAACAACGACGACAAATTTATGTGAGCTCGCCGGAGTCCACCCCCGAAGGATCGCCAGCGAGCTCGCTGAAGGGCTCGCCAGAGAAGGGTCAGGGGGGTGGCGAGTCCTCTTCCCCTGCTGCAATGGAAACCGCGGCCCGCAAGTCGGGCCTGCCGAAGAGCCGATGGTTGGGTGGGATGAGAAGGCGCACAAGATTTCCATCTCCTCCCTCCATCCCTCATGGTCAGGTCGCCAACCCCCCTCGGGTCATGCCTACGCGCTCGGCTTCGGCCTGTATGGCCGCAAGGATGTCGAGGCCTACAACAGCATGACCCTGCGCCAGCTCGGCCACGAGGGCATGCAGGCCCAAATGCGGGCCCGGGAGATGCACTACATGGTGGTCCGCCGAGACTTCCATCTCAACAACCTCCTGCTGAAAGTTGAGCAGGAGCGGGACCTCGCCAAGGATAGTGTTGCCGACCTGGCGGGGCGACTAAAGGTCGTCGAGAATCTGCTCGCCAAAATGGTTGGCGGGATGGTAAGCGCCGACTACCCCTTTCCCTTTTCCCTTAGGATTTTTCTGGCATATTGATCTTACCTGCCCTTCTCCTCAGTATGTCGAAGCTGCGGATAGACTGCGAGCTCGCGCCAACGAGCAGGAGGCTCGCGTAGCCGAGCAGGAGGCTCGCGCCGCCGAGCAGGAGGCTCGCGTCGCCGGGCTGGAGAAGGAGAACCAAAAGCTGAAGGGGGAGACTAAGGGGATCCAGGGCGACCTTATCCGCCTGAATGACATCTTCTTCCCCCAGGACGGCTGCGATCCGGGCATCCCTCCCAAGTGGCTGAAGGTCTACGGCGAGGCTGAGGTCGCCGAGCGGCTGTGGGTCAATTCCATCAGCACTGTCGACTACACTCTCCAGATGATGAAAGACATGGAAATGTTAGTGGAGGGATGCGAGGAGATCACGACGAGGGACCTGGTGCCGAAGCTGTACCCGCTATCCACCCCTCCCAGCAAGAAGGAGAAAGTTTTGTGTCATTGTTCAAGGATGTCAAGGGCTACAAGGACAGCCACACATCTGGAGGGGAAGGCAAGGACCACCCGTTCGGAGGGGATGGCGAGAGCTGACTCGCGCCTCCTGCTTTTTTGTTTTCTTCTTTTTTCTGATGTAATTCTCTTCCCTCCCCCTTTTTTGTAATCTCGCAGAGGCGAGCTTCCCAATGTAAAAATACTTGTAAATGAAAAATACTCTTGCCTCCCCTTTGTCTCTTTTTTTTGTTGAACTCGCTGTGATGTACGCGCCTGCGAGCCGCCTTCCTTCATAGGGCGACCTCGTTAGGATAGAACTTGCCGCTAGAATGCATTTGAGTTAGGATTCACGCCCGCGGAGAGGTCTTGAGCGCTCGCCAACCCCTGACGATCAAGGGAGGATTACTCGCCATGCCAGGCTCGCGATTACCCGGCTCGCCCGCGAGGTTTCCTCTTTCTTACCAACGCTTAAGATGAAATTGTTGGAATTCTTAAGTAAAACTTTTGGGGGTGGAAATATACCGCCAAGAACCTCCTCCTTTTGCTTTCCTCAGCAGATGCCGAGACCCCAGCTCGCCACCTTTTATCTTTCCCGTGGCAACCGGGCTGATGGCTTGCCGAGCCGGATTCGCGAATGCCCAACTCGCCTGTCGCTGCTCTCCTTCTTTGAGACTTGGCAAAAATCCAGGAATTTACCAAGTAAGATTTTGGCTAGATGAACTGTAATAGATGACGGTGGTCCCGGCTCGCCGACCTGCCGAGGTCTCGGCTCGCCACTTCCGGCCCGCCGACCTGCCGAGCTCAACCTGTCCACCCTGTGACCTTTGCTTCCGAAGTTCAAATGTCTGGGTCTCAGCTTTAGACATCATCACGTTCACCAACACCCCCAGCCATGTCAGCTAGATAGAAGCCTGACAGCGGGAGCATCTCCTCAGGGGTCACCTAACCGATCCTATAGCTAGATGGAAGCCTGACAGCGGGAGCATCCCGGGACCTAACCCCATAGCGAGATAACTTGCCTCTGTCCAACCTTCGGGCGCTACCACCGGCCCAATCAGCTAGGTGAGAGCCTGATGGCGGGTGTTGAACATCAATCGGACTCAGCCCTAGGGTCATAACGACGTCCAACGGGGATCCCGACCCTGCCAGCTAGATGGGAGTCTGGCAGCGGGAGCATCCCGGGACCTAACCCTAGAGCGAGACAACTTGCCTCTGTCCATCCTTCGGGCGCTACCACCGGCCCAATCAGCTAGGTAAGAGCCTGACGGCGGGTGTTGAGCATCAACCGGACTCAGCCCCAGGGTCATAACGACGTCCAACGGGGATCCCGACCCTGCAAGCTAGATGGGAGCCTGGCAGCGGGAGCATCCCGAGACCTAACCCCAGAGCGAGATAACTTGCCTCTGTCCAACCTCCGGGCGCTACCACCGGCCCAATCAGTTAGGTGAGAGCCTGATGGCGGGTGTTGCGCATCAACCAGGCTCATAATGACGTCCAACGGGGATCCCGGCCCTGCCAGCTAGTTGGGAGTCTAGCAGCAGGAGCATCCCGGGACCTAACCCCAGAGCGAGATAACTTGCCTTTGCCCATCCTTCGGGCACTACTACCGACCCAATCAGCTAGGTGAGAGCCTGACGCCTGGGTCATTTCAGGACTTAGCTTGATAAACACTTGCCACAAACCCGATCTGTAAAAGAATTGGAGCATCGAAGTATTTCATACTCATTAAAGGAGAGTATATACATGCTCTTACGGATATAAACGTTTCAAGTCATCACCGCTCCAGGTGTGACTTAGGGTCTCGCCCTCCACATTCCGGAGACGGTACCCTCCTGACCTTAGAACCTCCCCAACAATATACGGGCCTTCCTAGCTGGGGTTGAGCTTCCCCACTGCGGTTGACCTTCCTGCCGCATCCACCTTCTTTAGGACCAAATCCCCTTCCGCAAACTGTTTGACCCTGACGTGCTTGTCAAAGTACTTATCCATTCTTCTTTTTACTTCTTTCTGTCGGATGGCGGAGAGGTCACGCAGCTCCTCCACCATGTCGAGGGAGTGCCGCAGCTCCTCCTTGTTTTCAGCTTGTCATTCTTCTCTGTCTACCTCTGCCTCGACTACCCGAGGCGTTCGGACCTCGAACTCTATTGGAAACATTGCCTCGCATCCATGGGAGAGCTCCCCATCTTCCCTGTGGCCGTGTTGGGAGTGGTTCTAAGGGCCCAGAGAACCGAGGGAAGCTGCTCCACCCAACTACCCTTAAAATTTTTCACTTTCTTCTTAAGGAGGTTCACGATGATCTTGTTCGCCGCCTCCACCTGTCTGTTGCTCCTGGGTGGTGGACTGACGCGAACCTAAGATCGATCCCGAGCTGCCCGCAGAAGTTGATGAACTCGTTGCTGGCGAACTAAGGCCCATTGTCCGTGACTATGGCCTGGGGCAGGCCGTGCCGGCAGATGATCTCCCCCCAGACGAAGTTCATGATTACCTGGGAGGTCACCTTGGCCAGCGCCTTCACTTCCAACCACTTAGAAAAATAATCTATCATGACAAGCAAGAACACCCTTTGTTCGCTGACCTGGGGGAAAGGTCCTACCAAATCCATCCCCCAGATGGCGAAGGGCCAAGGGGCCGTGATACTCCTGAGCCGTTGAGCCGGTTGAAGCTGGAGGGGGGCAAACTATTGACACTTATGACATTTCCTTATGAATTCTGCGACATCCTCGCTTAGGGTCGGCCAGAAGTACCCTTGTCGGACTGTCCTTCCCTCCAGGGTTCTGCTTCCCGAGTGGCTTCCACACTCACCTGAATGGACTCCTTCCAAGATCCTCTGAACCTCCTTCTCGGCCACACAATGTGCCAGCATCCCAGAGAGGGTCTTCCTATACAACTGCTCGTCGCGCATATGATAATATGCCGACTTGTGCTTGAACTTCTTCTTGCCCATCCCTTCCGGGAACTCCCCTATGGATATGATTGTTGCGAAAGGATCCATCTGCGAGGGGTGTTGGTCCACCTCCATCAGCTCTCCTTCTTGGATGGATGAGCGGAACAGGTCGGTGATGGTACCCTCCCACCCGGGAACCGTGCTTGGCCATCTCATCAACCTGCTCATTCTCATCCCGCGACACATATCAGATGGAGAAGGTCTGGAACATGCCGATGATCCCCTTCACATTTATTAAGTATAATTGAAGAGTTGGTTCCCTTGCCTCGAACTCCCCGTTGATCCGGGAGGCTACCACCATAAAGTCAGTGAGGACCTCCACATCTCGCACCCCCAGCTCCCTGGCCAGGCGCAACCCTGCGATCACGGCCTCATACTCGGCCTGATTGTTAGTGATGAGAAAGTGCACCACCACCGTTTGTTCGATCCTCGTTCCCTGGGGGCTCTCCAAGATTACCTGCACCCCCAGGGAATGTCTTCACGAAGTCGTCTACCATCACCTTCCATGGAACTGGCCAAGTGAGTTCTGCCTCCGCCATCTCGACTATATAGTCTGCCAGAAAGTCGGTCATTTCTTGGGCCTTGATCGAGAGGCGGGGGACAAAGGAGATATCGAACTCACTCAGTTCTACCGACCATTTGACCAACCTGCCTGTGTGCTCCACCCCCTCAAAGATGTTGCGAAGGGGATGGTCAGTCACCACTCGGATGGAGTGTGCCTGGAAATAGGGTCGGAGCCTCCGGGCCGAGATGACCAGAGCAAAGGCCAGCTTCTCCAAGATGGGATAACGGAGCTCTGCCTTCCTCCGGACCCGGCTTATGTAGTATATGGGCAGCTGCTTCTTCCCTTCTTTCCGAACCAGGACGGAGCTCAAGGCATCTGCTTCGACCCCGAGATACAAAGACATGTCCTCCCCCTCCTTCGGCCCTTGGAGCAGGGGGCCTGAGTTAACTGCCTCTTCAAGACCTGGAACGCCTCCTCGCATTCCTCAGTCCACTTGAACTTCTTGCCTCCCCTCAATGCTTTGAAGAAGAGAGAGCACTTCTCCCCATACCGGGGAAGGAACCTGCTCAGCCATGCTAACTTTCCTGTCAGCCGCTGCACCTCCTTAGCGTTCCGAGGCGACCCCAACTCCATGATCACCTTAACCTTGTCTGGATTCGGCTCCCCCCTCGCGGGGGTGAGAAGGTGGTCTAAGACCTTGCCCCTGCTGGACCCGAATACACACTTCAAGGGGTTCAACCTCATCTTGTATTTGCGCAAGGTGCCGAAGGTCTCCTCTAGATCCTGGAGGTGGGAGTCCACCCCCCGGCTCTTGATCATCAGTTCATCCACATACACCTCGAGGTTTCTCCCCTTCTGCTCCTGGAAGACCCGATCCACCATTTTTTATATGTTGCCCCTGCATTCTTCAGCCCAAAAGACATCATCTTGTAACAGTAGCACTCATCCCCGGTGATGAAGGAGACATCTTTCACATCGGGAGGGTGCATCCTGATCTGGTGGTAACCTGAAAACGCATCTAAAAAACCCATTACAGGAAAACCGACGGCTAAGTCAACCAGCGCGTCGATTCGAAGCAGGGGGTAACAATCTTTTGGACATGATTTATTAAGCAAAGAGAAATCAACACACATTCTCCACCGGTCGTCTCCTTTTTTAACCATTACCACATTAGAGACACAGACGGGATTTTGAATTTCGGATACAAAGCCAGCCTTCAGGAGCTTGGACACCTCCTCCCTAATGGGCTCGACCAGCTTGTCCGCGATGTACCTCTTCTTATGTTGGATGGGGCGAGCTTCTGGGTCCAGGTTGAGGCGGTGCAGACAACGTCCGCATCGATCCCTGGCATCTCCGCTGCGCTTCAGGCGAAGATGTCCACGTTCTTCTTGATGCATGCCCGCATCCTCTCCTGGTCCACCGGGGTCAGCCCCCCGCTGATGCGCACCTTCTCCACCCTGCCTCCAAGGGTGAGAACCTTCATCTCCACTACCTCCTCCGCAGCCTCCAAGCGGGACTGCTCCCCCCATTCTCCAACGTCCCCCTCCTCCGGGACAAGGACCTCCTCGGCTTCCATCACTTCCTCCACGGCCATCACCTCGGCCAGCTCCTCCCGAACTCCTCCTGCCACCTCCACCTGGGTGCAGCTCTCCTTCACCTCCATCTCCTCTTCACCTACCTCCTCTTCCGCCTCCTCCATCTCCTCGGCTCCCTCCTGGCAAGAGATGGAGTTCACGGCGGTAACATAGCACTCCCTCGCCACCTTGGGGTCACCCCGGACCTGGATCCCCTCGGCGTTGAACTTCTGGCATTGGTGGAAGGACGAGGGGACGCAGCGGAAGGCGCTGATGAGAGGCCGTCCGAAGATGGCGTTGTAACTGCTGGGGGCGTCCACGATGACGAACCTGCAGTTTCGTGACTGCTCCCCCCCCCCCCCCCCCCGCCCAGAGCGACATGGGGCCCCACTCCTCCTTCAACCTCCTTTTTCTCCCCCGAGAATCCGAACAGGGGCCCATCCGAGACCAATACCCTCTTGGCCTCCACCTTCATCACGGCAAACGCCTTCTTGAAGATGACGTTGACTGAACTCCCGTTATCGATGAGGATCCGGGAGACGGTGAAGTGTTCGACCGCGGTCTGGATGACCAACGCATCGCAGAAGGGATTCTCATGATCTAGCATGTCACTCCTAGAGAAGGTGATCCTCTCCTCCGGTGGTAGGGTATGGGATGTGGAGCCAACGCTCCGGCGGTACATGGTGTGGAGGCTTGCCTTCCGCGAAGCCTCAACCCCCACCCCCCCATGGATCACTCTGATCCCGCCTCGAGCCCCCACATCAGCTCGGTCCTCACACCTGTCCTCCTCTGCCCGAGGAAGGACTTCTTCAATCCGCACCTCCTGACGATCCGCTGCTGCTGCTGCTCCCTGTTCCCTCTCAACTCGAGGAATTCCGAGCACGTGGCTGTGGTGTGCCCCTTCTTCTATTGGAAGTCACAATAGGGTAACTCCACCTTGACTTCCCTCGTCCTTTACTGCCCCCTCCTCCTCTGCATGGATATTGTCATAGTCTGGTGCTGATCGGGGAGAGGAGGCCTCTGGCCCTGCCTCCATCCTGGAGGGTGATAGTGACCCTGGCCTCCCTGGCGGAAGTCTCCTCCGTAGAAACCCCTCCGTTGACATTGGTCTTGCCACTCTGGCTGCCTCCAGCCGAGCCGATTGTTCTGCTCCTGACGCCCCCACCTGGGCTGCTGTTGTTGTTGCTTCTGCTCTCTCTGCCGAGGTTCGGCTCTCCTCACCTCATGCCCTCGGCCACCTCCTGGCCCCTTCTCTTCTGTGGCCCACCTGGCCAACTTTTTCGCAAACTCGGGGTTTGACGCCTCCCCGTCGACTTCCCTTGCCGCCCTCTCCATCAGCTCCTCGTAGGAGAGGGGCGATACTCTCTTCAGTTCCATCTTGAAGAAACCTTGTTGCAGCCCCAAGGTGAAGACCATCATCAGGGTATGCCCTACCATCTCCTGGACCTGGGTGACCTCCCTGAAACCGGTCCACGTAGCTCCCCAAGGTCTCGTTCACCCCCTGCTTGTTGTGGAACAGGGACTCTGACTCCTTCCTTTTCTTGGAATTGGTGAACCTCAACATGAACCCCCAGTAAAGGTCCTCGAAGCAGTAGATGGAGTTCGTTGGCAGCTGGTGGAACCACTCTCTCGCCTTCTCCTTGAGGGTGATGGCGAAGTGTCTGCATTTGAAGGCATACGACATCTGCCTTATCGACACCACATCCTCGAACCACTGGATGTGCTGGACCGGGTCATCCTTCCCGGTGTAGTAGGATATCTCTGGCTCCCTGAACCCCTCTGGAACTGGGGCAAAAGCAACCAGCTCGCTGAAGGGATTGCCTCCCCCTGCTGGGCGATCCGGAGGATCTTGCACACCCATCTCACCGAACCGGCCTCCACTCGCCGAGCCGGGGAACAACACTCGCCCGGGGTGCTCGCACCCTTTACCTTCTTCTGCAACCTCCTTCCCAGCTCGCCTGCCGGGAGTGTCCTCGCCCAGAGTCGGGGCGGCGATGACTGGAACCGCTGGAGTCGAGCACTCGGCTCGCGCGCTGAGTGCGAACCTGAGGAGGCCGAGCACCTCCTGCCTGAACTCTTCGAACATCCCCGTCGTGGCGAGAGGGGGAGGGGGTGGCGAGTCGGTCCGGTCCAAAGCTTGCCCTTCTCTTCCAGTCATCGAGCCTGCTGAAGATTTTTTGTGCTGACCATGATCCATGCTCACCGCACCAAAATGTTGAAACCGAGAACTCGTTCTCTGTGGAGTTCACCCTTGGGAAAGGGATGATCGCGCACTTACTTCCCTCCCGCGAGCTAATTGACAGAGGGAAAAAGAACAAGGGACTGGCCCAAGGGCTCGGCGTGAAGGTCCCACCACACACCCTGAAGATCTTAGATCGCTTCCCCTTCTTAGCCAAATGCCGAGGTAAGGATACCTCAGAAAACGCAAGAAGACCGGGACACAAGTAAGCATGTCTTCTGAGGTACCCCCTTGGGTCCATTTATAGATTTTTGAAAACGGCCTACAAATAACCGACCTCCGCTGTCCTGAGCAGATATGTGCAGCTCAACTGGGTCTGCCAACAGCGTAACTCCGCTGTTCCACCACGCTGCAGGCAGGCCAACTGGGGTAAAATGGTAAAAACACAGCACAAGAAGCTGAGTGAGTGGCCCTCTGGAGTCTCCACTCGCCGGGGGAGGAGTGCGCTCGATGGAGCTGGCGCTCGCCGCCTCTATCCCCCCTAGACGAGTGCGGGCCCGGCCTACCCCACTCGCCTACTGCCTTCCGAGCCTCCGGGGGCGAGTGCGAGCCGGCCTGGTCCACTTGCCGCTGCTCGTTGAGCCCCTGGGGAGAGTACGAGCCGACCTGCACCACTCGCCCCTCAAACAGTTCACCCCACCTGGATGAGCCGGACTGCCGATCTTGGCCGATCTGGTTCATGTCACTCACTACTCGCCGAATATGGGGTTGTACAGGTATACTCATATGTGGTTTGGTGGATAATGCCCATGGACTTGCAGAATTGTTGAAAAGTGTTAGACTCATTAGTCCCATATCATGTATGTTTCATTGTTTGTTTTCTCCTCTTTATATATATATCTACCGTGGACCTCTATTGAGGTACCAAATGATTTTAATACCGAGTTACATGGTATCAGAGGGTGTTTAGGGTTTCCTCGCTCGCTCGGTCTCGCAACCCGCCGCTTCCGCTCCGTCCCGCTCGCGTCTCACCGATTCCGCTCTGTCACCCTCATCGACCGCTCGCCCGCCTGCGACATCGCCTCTGCGCGCCTCTGGGCTCATCTCTCGACCGGGACAGAGGCATGCCTCGGTGACGATGCCGCCTGCCATCAACTTCTGATGTAACACCGTAACCAAGTTTAACAGGAATCAACAGTCCGGCCGGCTCCGCGAAAATAAGTAAACTAAGTAACGGTATATAAACTGGTATAAAACAGGTAAAAGTAATGAAAGTGCTAAAGAAAGGACTTACAGCGGAAAAGTGAAGTAATTCTAAAGTTAAAAGTGTACCTGATAATCTGAATTCACAGAGCCAACTAAAACAGAAAATGTATCATTAAGGGATTAAATTACTGTCAAACTGAAATAACTGATATATCAAAAATACGGGTGAAGTACTATAATATAATTGTCTGTAAATAAAGCAAAGTACAACAACAGTAGTACAACTGAATAAACTGACGACTGAAAACTGAGCCGCCTATCCTAAGCGGATCCCTGACCTGAGCCCCCCTGTAAAAACAAGTTCCAAATAGGTCAGGCCCACTGAAGAGTAAGAAAACTACTCTCTCCTGCAACACTTAAAGAAAATAATTTTTGCCGAATAATACATGAATTTAAAATTTTGTATAAATATTCTAATATTAAATGTGTCACTTGAGATCATAGTCTGACATGAATTCAACTTATCGTGTCATCTGACGCACTCTTTCTTGTCTGTATAAATTGTTGATTTTTGAAGTTTTAAAGTTATATCCATTGAAAGTTTCGACCTGTTTCACTGACTTCTTTTTAACTCGTGTCTCTAACGACCGATTGACACGGAATTGAGCGTCGGCTAGGGTTCTGCTTGTCGGAACGATCGACAGTTCTGGAGATGTCGCCGAACAGGTGCGATGCGGGAGAAAGAAGAAATCGCGGAAATAAAAGGAGGCGCCACTTTGAAGCGGCGGCTGCACGAGGAGTTGCGGTTTATTTTGCTTGCGGTTTTCATAACTATGAACCGGTATGGGGGGAATCCCATTTTTTTATTATTGTTATTCGATTTTTATTATTATCATAATATGCTTAATACATTGTCACTAAGAAGTGCTATTTAAAAGAATGTTATCTTCATACTCCGCTGGCTCGATTAATTAAGCTCACGATCGGACCCTGAAATTAATTTAAGCGCGTCGTCAAAGTCTGGGATGTTACAAATCTTCCCTCCTAATAAATTTTCGTTCTCGAAAATTGCAAACACACCTGAATCAAAGAGAAACGCATAATCTTCGTTGTCGCGAAGATCGTCCTCTCTTTTCCAATTATACTCTGGTCGACCGCAATTCATCCAAAGGACCTTAACCATGTGGATTTCTCTGTTTCCGAGCTTCTGAATCCTCGAATCCACAATCCTGACTGGCAAAATACTGATTCTGAGATTTTATTCAATCAGCACGTCCTTAGAACTTATCACCTGATTTGGATCTCTGATTGCTCTCCTCAGATAGGAGATGTGGAACACGTCATGTAATCCACCCATATCCTCAGGTAAGACCAACTTGTATGCAACCTCACCTATGCTCTCTAACACCTCAAATGGACCCACAAATCTGAGACTCAACTTCTTCATCCGCTTAATCCTAGAGACTCCTTTGACAAGTCTCACCTTTAGATAAACGTGATACCCAACCTTGAATTCAACTGCTCTATGTCTCTGGTCGTAGTACTTGGTTTGTCTGTCCTGAGCAATCCTCATGCAGTCCTGAATGAGTCTGACTCTGTCTGTGGTCTTGTCTATCCATGATTCTTTGCTAGAAGCTCTCTCTTCGCTTTCTACCCAACATAAAAGTGTCCGACAACGCCTGTCATACAAGGCCTCGAATGGTATCATGCCAATACTCGCCTGAAAAATATTATTATAGGAGAATTCCACCAAAGTGACATACTTCTCTCATTTACCCCCAAAGTCTAAGATACACATGCGAAACATATCTTCAATGGTTCTATTTGTACGTTCTGTCTGTCCATCAATCTGGGGGTGGAAAGCTGTGCTAAACTTCAACTGAGTACTAAGACGCTCTTGAACGTATCTCCAATCTCTTGCAGTAAATCTACCATCTCTATCTGACACAATTGACTTTGGCACGCCATGAAGCCGAACTATCTCATTCACGTACAACTGAGCCAACTTTGGACCCTGGTCGGTTCTCTTGTTGGGAATAAAATGCGTAACCTTGGACATCGATCAACTATCACCCAAATCGAGTCATTCTCATTCTGGGACCTAGGGAGGCCATGCACGAAATCCATAGAGATGTTTTCAAAATTCCACTCTGGAATTGGAAGAGGTTGCAACTTGCCTCCAGGCCTCTGACACTCTGTCTTAACTAACATGCAAGTCTCGCACCTCCCCACAAAGTCTGAGACATCTTTATTAAGTCCTGGCCACCAAACTGACTTCTTAAGCTCTGTATACATTTTCGTGCTGCCCGGATGTATAAAATACCTGGAGTTATGAGCCTCAACTAAAATATCCTTGCGAAGATGCCCGACATCCGGAATGCACACTCTGCCCTTAAACAACAACCCATCACGAACCATGAAATCATCTCTCCGGCATGTCCGAGTCAAATCAAAAATCTCTGTCATCTTTGGATCTAAGGGCAGGGCATCACAGATCCTCTCCTTGGTGTCACACTTTATCTCAATCCATCCCAAACTGACAGGGCTAAAACTATAGCGGGCCACCACACTAATCTCTAACCTTTCTAAGGCTCGGACCAATTCTTCCTTTTGGGTGTCGAGAGCATAACTAGAACTCCTACTGAGAGCGTCTGCTACAGCATTAGCTTTTCTCGGATGGTACTGAATAGTCATGTCGTAATCTGCTAAAAACTCGAGCCACCTACACTGCCTCATGTTGAGCTCCTGCTGATCAAAGATGTACTTGAGGCTCTTATGATCTGTGAAGATCTCACACCGCACGCCATAAAGGTAGTGTCTCCAAATCTTCAATGTATGGGTGATAGCTGCTAACTCCAAATCGTGCACCAGATAATTTTTCTCGTGATTCTTCAGTTTTCTGAATGCAAAAGCTATAATTTTTCCATGCTGCATGAGAACACAACCCAGACCCGAAGCATCACTGTAAATCTGAAAGTCATCTACACCTGAAGGAAGACTTAGTACTGGTGCATCTGATAATTTGGTCTTCAACTACTCAAAAGTAGTTTTGCATTCTAATGTCCAACTAAAAGCTCTTCCCTTCCTGGTAAGCGAAGTCAATGGAAGGGCTATCCTCGAAACGTTCTGAATGAATCTCCTGTAGTAGCCTGCCAAGCCGAGAAAACTACAAACCTCTGCAACTGTCTTCGGTCTTTGTCAATCTCTGATCGCCTCAATCTTCTTTGGATCAACGGCAAGTTCATCTCTACTAACCACGTGACCCAAAAATGTCACTTCTAGGAGCCAAAACTCGCACTTAGAAAACTTAAGATATAACTGATTCTGCCTAATAGTGCTCGAAACTGTTCTGAGATGTGTGACATGCTCCTCCTTGCTCCCGGAACACTAGGATATCATCAATAAAAACAATCACGAATCGATCCAAAAACTCTCTGAACACCCTGTTCATCAGATACATAAATGGGGAATTGGTCAACCCAAACGGCATGACCACAAACTCGAAATGCCCGTATCTGGTACTAAACGCCGTCTTTTGGATATCCTCATCGTGAATTTTCAACTGATGGTATCCCGACCTCAAATCTAACTTGGAATACGTGCAAGACCCTTCGAGTTGATCGAACAAGTCGTCTATCCTTGGAAGAGGATACTTGTTCTTAACAGTAAGTTTATTCAATTCTCGGTAATCGATACACAATCTCAAACTGCCGTCCTTTTTCTTCACCAAAAGGACTGGTGCTCTCCACGGCGATGTACTGGGTCTGATAAATCCCAAATTAAGCAATTCCTGTAACTGGATTTTTAACTCATCCAATTCTCTGTGCGCCATGCGATAAGGAGCCTTGGCCACTAGTGCAGATCTAGGAACAAGGTCAATCTGGAAATCAATCTCTCTGCAGCGAGGGGCACCAGGTAGCTCCTCGGGAAAGACATTGAGAAACTCACAGACCACCGATACCTCCTGCAATAAGGCTTTAGCTTCCGCATGCAATAACACCAAAAAGGCGGAACACCCTTTACTGACATGCCTCATAGCTTTTACTGAAGAGATGATCAGCTTGGAGACTCCTTTTAAACCTTGAAAGGAAATGAGAGACTGATCAGGCCCTTCAAGCTGAAGCTTCTTACTCCTGCAATCTATCTTGGCATTCACGTCAGCCAGTCAATCCATGCCCAAAATTAAATCAAACTCAACAATAAGCAAAAGGGACGCCTCCACTACAATTTCAGCTTCTCCAAATAAAACTGGTGCCCTACAGTACAATTTCAGCTTCTCCAAATAAAACTGGTGCCCTACACTTACAATTGGTCTGCATCACTGAACCGTTTGACATCATGACATCTAACAGAGTTGGGTTGGTGACGACTTTCAAGCCAAGCTTAGACGCAAAAGATTCTTCTATGAACGAATGTTATGCACCTGTGTCAAATAGGATCTTAGACGGTATGTCATGAACTAAGAGGATACATATATGCAAACTTATAACATTAACCTTCAAGTGTTGCTGGGAGGAGGAGAACTAAATATTTCAAATCAAGATTCCAAACCTGTTACCACGTCCTCCTGTTCCTTGGCCTCCTGCTGTCCAAGACCATAGGCTTGAGGTTGAATCAGACTGCGTCCTGAAGCTGACTTTGGGTCAGTAGCCACCACTGCCTTCCCTTTATCCACCCCACTCGAGCCGCCGTGCTCGTATTTTGACTAAAAGTCATGACACAACACAAGTATTAACTTACTAGAAAAGGTTCTGGATAAAGAGAAAATCACCAAGCCAAAGATCATATTACCTGATTACCCGCAGACTCTGGACAATTTCGCGCAAAGTGACCAGCCCTCTTGCACTTGTAACTGACACCTGAAGCAGCCAAACATTAACCAGAATGATGTTGATTGCATTTAGGGCAAAGGGGGTAGTCTCTGGGCTTGCCCACATACTGATTGCCCTGTTTAGAATCAGCCTTTCGCTTCTTATTCCAGCGGTCCCTTGACTAACTCTTATCCTGCTGAAACTAGGGCCCACTTTGAGGGCGCTTGGAGCGGAAACTATCGCGCCTTTGGACTCGCTGCTGATCAGACTCTAATCTTCTTGCTGTATGCACCAAACTCCTGTAATCTGCGTTGACCATGTTCATCAACGGCTGTCTCAAAGAATCTCGCAGCCCATCCACAAAACTGTTGCACTTCTCAGCTTCATCTCACTGCAACATGCCCGCATATCGAGATAAGAGAGTAAGTTCTCGCTCGTACTCGGTAACTGTCTTATCCCCTTGGAAGTGCTGAAGATACTTCTCCTGGAAACCTCAACGGGCGGAAGGGGGCACAAACCAGTTCGCAAGAGCCCTTGAAAAGTCGCCCCATGTAAACATATCAGATGTACGACCTGACAAGAATAAAGGTCACATTACTTCAGACCAAAGAGAGAATAATTTTCTAGCAAAAAGGGAATTTCACATGACAACTCACCGGCAGGATCATCTGCTAAATACTTAGTCCACCAAATTCTCGCCTCGCCCCGAAAAAGGAAAGTCACTAGTGGAACCTTTTTATTTTCGGGGCACTCCATAATATTCAACAAATCTCTGGTGTTTGCGATCCAATCATCCGTATCCATCGTTGTTCCATCTCCACTGTAATTGGAAGGGTGGAGATCTCTGAAATCCCTTAAGTATCGATCCATGCCGACTTCTACTGCCACAGGTGCAGGGACTGGAGCTGGAACTGGAATCCCTGCAAGCTGGCCTCTTTGAAATTCCAATAATGCGACAACTACTGCCTTGGCAATCTGAGTTGCCAAATCAGTCGGTTTTGGTACTGCCGGCGCAGGTGGTGGAGGTGGTGCATTAGTATCACCCATGGCAGTATCAGGAACAACGTTCTGACGTGAGGATTCCCCCACTTCACTGGTTCGAGGTGCCTAAAGTGCATAGAAAAGAAATTATTAATATCAATGATATATCTGTAAAACAAATCTAACACTGAAGGTATTATCGTGCATCAGTGAAAACTAAGAGTTAGACAAACTCGATGACTTTACTAACGTGAGTTTTCTTCTGACACACTCCTACGGCTCTGTGAATTTTCTGGGTCCAGGGATCCTATGTCTCTGATATCAATTTGTAACACCCCAACCAAGTTTAACAGGAAACAACAGTCCGGTCGTTCCGCGAAAATAAGTAAACTAAGTAACGGTATAAAAACTGGTATAAAGCAGGTAAAAGTAATGAAAGTGTTAAAGAAAGGACTTACAGCGGAAAAGTGAAGTAATTCTAAGGTTAAAAGTGTACCTAGCAAGCTGAATTCACAGAGTCAACTAAAACAGAAATGTATCATTAAGGGATTAAATTACTGTCAAACTGAAACAACTGATATATCAAAAACGTGGGTGAAGTACTACAATACAACTGTTTGTAAATAAAGCAAAGTACAACAACAGTAGTACAACTGAATAAACTGGCAACTGAAGACTGAGCAGCCTATCCTAAGCGGGTCCCCTGACCTGAGCCCCCTGTAAAAACAAGTTCCAAATGAGTCAGTCCCACTGAAGAATAAGAAAAAATACTCTCTCCAACAACATTTAATGAAAAAAATTTTTGGTGAATAATACATGAATTTAAAAGTTTGTATAAATATTCTAATATTAAATGTGTCACTTGAGATCATGGTCTGACATGAATTCAACTTATTGTGTGATCTGACATACTCTTTCTTATTTGTATAAAATGTTGATTTCTGAAGTTTTGAAGTTATATCATTGAAAGTTTCAACATATTTCACTGACTTCTTATTAACTCGTGTCACTAAGGACGACTGTGCATAACAAAAAAACTGCATTCTGAGTGGCAAGCCTGATGGTGTCGTGAACTGAGTGTTCCTCAAATGGAACACGAACTCCTATCTGAGGAGTTCCAAACCTGAGATAAGGGTCATCGACCCTGAGCTTGAAATACGTGTGGTGGCCTGCTGGCCCTGGTCATACACTGGTGTAACTCCACCAGGATCGCGAGGTTAATCCTTCCTCACCACTCTTTCCTGAATTTCACTTATACTGATATTCAGTGAATCTAACACGGAATAAGACTCTAGTTAAATACATTAGGCTTAGAATTTTAATTATACTGCTCTGGTAAATTAAGCCTAAGCGTATCCTATCCCGATGACCTGAATCTAACTATAGGAACTTTAAATCTAAGTGCATATAGCAACATTTTAATACACGAATTAAAATAATTTGAACTGATGGACTAGGAGGAGTCGAATTTCTTACCGCGGCGCTTCGACGCTCGTACAGCGTTAAGGTGACATGACATTCCTTCCCAAAAGATGTGTCCGCTAAGAACTTCTCCAATCCTTTGCTCCAACGGCCACTGCAAAATCTGAAATTCATCGGTAACGTAACTTAAGTGTTTTCCTCCTTAGGTTTTTCTGGTGGAAAAATACTCATGTAGGCAAGTATATATATTTTTACGAAGGAACAAGAATATAAACGTATGAGTTACCTCGATCTAGAGGCGAGGATTTACTCAAAGATCGGTCATGACCTAGCACACAAACAAATTACCCCTTTCTGAATCTGAAATAAAAAACAGTAGGTTTTTAACACATTATGAAAGTGAAGAATACCCTAAGAAAGACGGGGAGAATGCAACCCACACTTACAGAGATCGAAAATGGCAATTCTGAAATTTTTCCCGTCGGCTAGGGTTAAGGAGACACCTACTTAAGTGCTTGGATGGAAGGAGAGGACCGACTAGGGATTCTGAGGAGGGAAGAGGAGCCCGGTGCTGGAATCCGGCGCGGAATTGAGTGTCGGCTAGGGTTCTTCTTGTCGGAACAATCGACGGTTCTGGAGATGTCGCTGAACTACTGCGGTGCGGGAGAAAGAAGAAATCGTGGAAATAAAAGGAGGGGCGCCACTTTGAAGCGACGACTGCAAGGGGAGTTGCGGTTTATTTTGCTTCTTGCAGTTTTCATAACTATGAACCGGTATGGGGGGAATCCCATTTTTTTTATTATTGTTATTCGTTTTTTATTATTATCATAATATGTTTAATTCATTATCACTAAGGAGTGCTATTTAAAAGAATGTTATCTTTATTCTCCGCTGGCTCTATTAATTAAGCTCGCGATCGGACCCTGAAATTAATTTTAGTGCGTCGTCAAAGTCTGGGATGTTACATTTGATGCCTACTGCATGCCGTCGATGAAGATTTCTGTCGTCGGCTTGTCCCGCATGATCTCTGTCGTCGGCTTCTCCCGCATGATCTTTGTCGTTGAATTATGATGCTCCTACTGTCGACCTAGATGTTGCGGGCATATGCCGCTGATTTTTGTCGTTGTCTAGCATCTCGTCTTCCTTTACCGCTGATCTAGGTCATGGGTTCCTCGATTACGAGCACCACTCAGACGACCGTTCCCTCAGGGGATTCTAGCAATACCTTTCCTCTTAATGCGAGGCTTGCCACTACTATCCTTACCTCCTCCAACTTCCAGTTATGGAAAAAGGGGTTACTATGTCCCTGTCGGGTATCCGACGTACGCACCACCTTACCCGTCTCCCAACTCATGCTGTGGGAAGTACAAAATATGAAGATTGATATAATGATGTTTGCCGCATCTTTGTTCTTCTCCTGAGCTCCATGGATCCATCCATTCAACAAATGTGCAAGAATTGTGACAACACTAAGGAACTGGGTTTGTTGCTGAGGGGGAGCGTAACATGGTGTGTCATCTCCGGAAGTCCTTATATAGATTAAAGCAATCCTCTCGAGCATGGTTTGCTCGTTTCTGATCTGTGGTCACTCAGTTCAAGCTTACCAAGAATATAAAAGACTCGTCTCTCTTTTATTAGAAATCTTCGGCTGGTACTGTTCTTCTAGTGGTTTATGTCGATGATATTGTCATCACAGACAACAATTCTGAAGGGATAACAAATCTCAAAGCATTCTTACACTCCAAATTCCAGACAAAAGATTTGGGCTCATTACGGTACTTCCTAGGGTGTCACGACCTATCTCGACATTTCGACCAGTAGAGAAGAAATGTAAACAGTAGAAGCCTGTGAGACTGTAATGCATGATGCGAAGCTGTAGTAGTACAAAGAAAATGTCTGACGACACATAGAACAACGAAGCGCCTGAAGTAAGTCAATTCCAAAACAGAAATAAAAAGCCTCAGAACATTGAAATAAACAGAGTGCGCAAAGTAAAGTACAGAACAGTAATAGAAGCAGAAATGTAAGAGTGTACAAATTTCTCAAGAAACAAAACTGTTCGAGACAGGCAAATAAAAGAGCTAAATATAACAAATTAGTTATTAGAATACTCCGGAGTATAGCTTAAAATTATTCATGTAATATGTTGTAAGTCGTAATCGATGAATGATGTAGGTGTTATAGCGGGCGCACATGGTTTACGATCAGATCTGCGTGCAAGTCTTGTCGGAAAAGTAATCTTGCTTGCCGTGACCATGACGGCAGACAGATGCCCAGTTAGACACTACAGTTCAACGATTTGTTTATAACATTAACAATTTTATTGATTTATGATTTAGGAGATTCCTAACATATCAAGATCTGATACAAATTTAGCGATTCAGATGTACAAGAGTAGAGTCACAAACACAAAAAAGGAGGAATCGAGTTATAGTACAATATTCGTTCAAGTATTAGAATCAGACAGACCCACGAGACAGAGTTCGAAGACTTAGGGAAAACTAGCACTGGAGTTTTGAGCCTCACGGGTTCGAGAGGTTAATGTTAAATTAACACGAAGATTTTGTAACATCTGTAAGTTTTGACGCAAAATTTATTTAAATTATAGGGTCAGGTCGCGACGGATTTTGATCGAGGCAGCGCGTTATTGAGGTACGTTGTCTGTATGATTTAAAATTTTGCGACGCGTAGCACATTTTTGGAGGGGGTTGCGTATAGCAAAAATTAATAATTTAGGAGTGCCAATAGCAAGTCTCACCCTATACCTCATGCGGTTATTTTCCAAACCCCTCACCCGATAGTTTTAATACCCGCAACTTCTTAGAACCCGCAGGCCTCATTCTCACGGGAGAAAAGCCGCAAACCGCAGCCCGACGTTCGTCCCTTTCCGCAAGCCGATGACGCCTCCTGCTGTTTTCCGTCAGCCGATCCCCCTCCAGGAATCAACGCCGACTTCTCCTCCTTCCTCTACGGGCGCCGGTGAGTGCTTTCCTTCCTTGGCCGTGGAAGAACCAGATTCAACCCTAACCGGAGGAAGGTGAAAAAGTTTGGTTCCGGTTTTGGAGTACGGAGTCCACCGTAAAATTTGAGTTGGGCGCATTGAGAGCCTCAATCACTCCCATGTAAAGGATTTTGGTGGCCTCGGGGCAAGGTTCTGAAAGTCCCCAGCAGTCGGATTTCCTTCAGAAAATCAAATGTCACCGCGCCGAGTGTACGAGCGCCGCACCATCACTATAAGGAAACCTAATTCATGTTAGTTAGACATAACAAGAAATGTATTTTGTATACGCATGTGTAGGTTTTGTACAAACATCATGACCATGCATAGAAAGGTGTGGTAGTAGGAAAACGGTCGCGGAAAATGTGTAGGATGATACCCTTCTCCCAGACCAAAGTAGTCAGATCATGAACAGTAATGTTAGATACAAAACCTTTACCCGTATACATAAGCTTGAAATTTGTCCAACCAAGAACGTGAATGTCCCTTCTAGTTGACCACGAGAAAGTCAAGGGTCGCTCAGTAGTACACCCAAAGAGATGTCCCTAGCAGAGTAACATCAGACCAAAAAGGTCGGTAATCACACATAAGTCTTTTCGTGCTAGGTAGAGGCACACTACCTTTCTCATAAGGGATATGGTATCTTATGAGCAATATAGTCTTGGGAGTTGACTTCCATTTGAGGCAGTTAGTAGATTCGAAACCGTGTCCGCGCGACACTAGAACAATTGAGTTCGCCAGATGGTCTCGGGTCGTCAGTTTCAGATACACGTTAGGAGCTAACTCTGCCTAGAGCCTTCCAAGTAGATGTGCAGGCTAGAAGTCACCTAGAACTCAAGTATAGACTTGACGTGAGACAGTACACTAGTTAGTGAACGCCGGGACTTGGGTTATTGAACTGAAAGTTATAAACATAGAACAAGTAGGTGTATTAATCAGGAAGTATTGCAAAGGCATGCATAACATTATAGCATAAATGTTTTTAATGCACGAAACTATTTTCGAAAGACATGCATTCATCATATGAGAAAATATTTTTAGTGTCACTAGGAGGAGTTATTTTTCCTTACTCTGACCCCCCCCCCCCCCCCCCCAATGTTTTTTACAGGTGACCCAGGTAGCAAGCTACGCCTAGGTTGAGCATTATGTGGAGTCAGTTGTAGTTGCTTCCACTTTCAGCTTTCTCTATTTTAGCACATACTTATAGTTGTGGACAATGTACCTTGTAAATGTTTTATATGTCTTGTATCAGACTTATAATGTTATTATAGATTTTCAGTCATTTCATTTTTATTCATGTTTAGTGGCTCTGTGAATCCAGATATGAGGTATGTGGTTACCATTAGTTTACTTTCTTAGCTTTCGTTATAAGTTTTAAATTTTTTGTAGTTGCTTCTTTTTACCTCCTGCATAGCAGTTAAAATATTGTTTCCTAGTTCTCTTTATATCGCTGACCCGGCCGGATGGCTGATTATTGTAAAACTGAGAAGGAGTGCTACAAATTGGTATCAGAGGCAGATTTAGGATCCCTGGACCCAAGAAAGATTTCACAGAGCCTTAGGAATGTGTAGGAGTAAACTCTTGTTAGTAGAGTATTTTAAGTGCGTTTAAGGCCTAGTTTTAGCAAGAGTATGAAATAAATTGCTAAGCCAGATTTCACAGATGCATGATAAATAATTATATTTCGTTTATATGTTCTATCAGGCACCACGAGTCAGTGAACCGGCTGAATCTTCACGTCAGGACCCTGTTCCTAACGCGACTATGGGAGACGCTGCCGTGCCACAAGTATCACCAGTTCCAGCAGCTCCAGAGGGCACTGACATAGCGTCTCAGATTGCCAATACGGTCACTGTTGCCTTGATGGAGTTTCAGAGAGGACTGGCTGCAGGGTTTCCAGCTCCTACCCCAGCACCCGTGGAGATGACCTTGGAACGCTATTTGAGGAACTTTAGAGAGCTTCAACCCTCGAACTACAGTGGGGATGAGACCCTGATGGACACAGACGATTGGATAGCAATCACCAGAGACCTGTTGAACGTTTTGGAGTGCCCGGAGAACAAGAAGGTTCCTCTGGCAGTTTTCCTCCTCCGAGGTGAGGCAAAGGTCTGGTGGGACAAGTATCGGGCAGATGATCCTGCAGGTAAATTGTTACGAAAATTTCCTCTTATTTTTGGAAGTGATACGTTCCTTTTAAATAGTATGACCATACTTTTGGTCAGGTCGTACGTCAGACATGTTTACGTGGGACGAATTTTCTATAGCCCTTGCAAGTTGGTTTGTGCCTCCTTCCGCACTACGAGGTCTCCATGAGAAATATTTTAGGCTTTTCCAGGGGGACAAGACCGTTACTGAGTACGAGCGAGAGCTTACCCATCTAGCTCGATATGCGGGCGTGATGTAGGGAGATCAGGCTGAGAAGTGTAGCCGCTTTGTGGATGGTTTGCGTGACTCGTTGAGGCAGCCGCTGATGACCATGTTCAACGCTGACTACAGGAGCTTAGTGGATACGGCTCGCAGGCTGGAGGTTGATCAGCAAAAAGTTCAGAAGCGAAGTAGTTTCCGTACGAAGCGATATCAGGATTCGCAACAGAGCAGAAATGACCAAGGGAAGAACTGGAACAAGAAGCTGAAACCTTGTGCAAAGAAGAGTGGTCAGTCTGGAGACAGGAGCAAGGACTACCCCCTTGTCCCAAGTGTCAGCGTCGCCATCCAGGAGAGTGTTTGGCCAGCGCGGGCGTGTGTTACAAGTGTCGTCAACCTGGACACATAGCTCGCTACTGTCAGGAAGTTGGTGCAAATCAGGTAATATAACCTAGTTGTATTCATTACATTTATGAAATTACTGTAGATGACAAATGTAATTTGTTCCCGCAGTCGAAGTACGAGGTTGGTGGCTCTAACAGAGTAGAAAAGGGTAAAGCGTTGATGATCACTGATGGGAGACCATAACAGGGTCGAGATTTAGTGCAGCCCAGAGCATATGGGCTTGGTCAGCAGGAGGCAAAGGATCAGAAGGATGTAGTGACAGGTAAGTGTTTACTTTGCTTAATAAGTTTATTTAATCCTCCGTAGTGACACTCTTTTCATCTTTGTAAATCATTCATGTAGACATCCTTATGATTCGTAATTTACCCTCCAAAATTCTATTTGATACGGGCGTCTCGCACTCGTTTATCGCGGAATCTCTAGTGCGTAAGCTGAATTTAGAAGTCTTTTCAGAGACAGTACCGCTGGAAGTCATGATACCGAATGGATCCCTTCTGTAGACCAGAGAGGGTACCAGTGCAGTTTGGTGATACCGAGATTATCGTGGAAGCTTTGCAGCTACCTATTGCAGGATTCGACCTGATCTTTGGAATGTACTGGCTTTCGGCAGTCAACGTCAGGATTGTCTGTAGGGGAAGCAGATACAGTTTGAGGGCCCTAACCAGACTGCATTTTCATTTCAGGGCTTGAATGGAGTAGTGAAAATGATCATCTCCGCAGTTCAAGCTAGAAGGTGCATCAGTAAGGGTTGTGAAACTTTTGTAGTACTGATGAACGCGGAGGCTAAGGCTGACTTATTAGAGGTATCAGTGGTGTAGGATTTCCCCGATGTTTTCCCAGAAGAGCTCCCTGGTGCCCCTCCGGATAGAGAGATTGAGTTCCCGATAGATTTGCAGCCCGGGGCTACACCGGTAGCCAAATCACCCTACCGGATGGCTCCAAGGGAACTAACGGAGTTGAAGAGCTAGTTGCAGAAGTTGCTTGACTTGGGCTTTTATGCCCCAGTACTTCACCTTGGAGTGCTCTAGTACTATTTGTGAAGAAGGATGGTAGTCTGTGACTGTGCATAGACTACCGTGAATTAAACGAACTGACAGTAAAGAACAAATACCTGATTCCCATGATTGATGATTTGTTCGACCAGTTGGTGGGATCGTGCACCTTTTCCAAGTTAGATTTGAGGTCGGGCTACCATCAATTAAAGATTCGGGACGTGGATATATAAAAGACGGTTTTCAGTACCAGATATGTACACTTCGAGTTCGTGGTCATACCGTTTGGGCTGACCAATGCCCCTTCAGTATTTATGGACCTGATGAACATGGTATTTCAGGAGTACTTGGACCGTTTTGTTATCATCTTTATAGATCATATCTTAGTGTTCTCAAGGAGTGCAGAAGATCATGTCGCACACCTCAGGATTATTTTGAGCACCCTCAGGAAGAACCAGTTATATACCAAATTCTCAAAATGTGAGTTCTGTCTCTCAGAGATTGCATTCTTAGGCTATGTCATCAGTCAAAAAGGAGTTAGTGTTGATCCGAAGAAGATAGAGACCATTAAGAATTGGCCAAGGCCGACGACAGTTTTTGAGGTTCGCAGCTTTTTGGGTCTAGCTGGTTACTACAGGAGATTCATCAAGGATTTCTCAAAGATAGCCTTACCACCGACTTCCCTCACCAGGAATGGTAAGGACTTAGTTTGGACAGTTGAGTGCGAGTTGGCTTTTGAGGACTTGAAGGACAGATTGATGACCGCACCGATCTTGAGTTTACCTTCAGGGCCTGACGGGTTTCAGATTTATAGCGATGCGTCAGGTCAGGGTTTGGGCTATGTTCTCATGCAGCATGGAAAGATCGTAGCCTATGCCTCGAGACAGTTAAAGGTTCATGAGAGGAACTATCTCGTGCATGACTTGGAGCTTGCAGCAGTCATACATGCTCTGAAGATTTGGAGGCACTATCTCTATGGAGTGCGTTGTGAGATCTTCACTGATCATAAGAGCCTCAAGTATATCTTTGATCAGCGGGAGCTCAATTTGAAGCAGTGTAGATGGTTAAAGTTTCTATCAGACTACGACGTAGACATTCAGTACCATCCAGGAAAGCCGAACGTTGTAGCCGGCGCCCTTAGCCGAAGAGGTTCGTGTTCTTCCCTTCTCACTCAGCAGAAGGAGTTAGTGCGGGAACTTGAGAGACTGGACATCATCGTTGTGCCCCGTTGTAGTTTTGGTTCTGCAAGGTTGAGTTGGATGGAGATTACTTGCGACATTAAGGATAGAATCAGGACAGCTCTACCGTTGGATCCAAAGATGACAGAGATTTGGATTCAGTGCAGACGGGTCAGAAGGAGAATCACTATTCAGGATGATTTATTATTGCATGATGGCAGGGTGTGTATCCCCGATGTTAGCCATCTTCGTGAGGACATTCTATTTGAGTCACACAATTCCAGATATTTTATACATCCTGGTAGCACAAAGATGTATGCTATTCTTAAGAAGGTAGTCTGGTGGCCAGACTTGAAAAGTGATGTCGCAGATTATGTAGGGAAGTGCGAGACATGCAAGTTAGTTAAGGCCGAGTGTCAAAGGCCTGGAGGCATGTTGCAGCCACTTCTATTCCCGAGTGGACTTTTGAGGATATATCTATGGACTTCATCCATGGTCTGCCGAGATCGCATAGTGGGAATGATTCCTTATGGGTTATACTTGATCGACTTTCTAAGGTCACCCATTTCATTCCTCTTAAGAAGACAGATCAGGGTCCCAGATTGGCACAATTATATATAGACGAGATAGTTCGACTTCACGTTGTTCCCAAGACTATAATTTAAGACCGAGATGACAGATTTACCTCCAGGGAGTGGAGATACGTTCAAGAGCGGTTGGGTACCAGATTACATTTCAGCACCGCATTCCATCCCCAGACAGATGGACAGACTGAGCGCACAAATAGGAATTTGGAGGATTTGCTACGGATGTGGATTTTGGACTTTGGAGGGAAGTGGGAGAAGTATGTTACTCTTGTGGAGTTCTCCTACAATAACAGTTTTCAGACGAGTATTAGAATGACACCGTTCAAGGCTCTCTATGGTAGACGTTGTCGGACACTGTTGTGTTGGGCTGAAAGTGAAGAAAGATCTACCATCAGGGAGTCATGGATTGATAAGACTACTGACAGAATCAAGCTCATTCAAGAGCGTATGAAGACAGCTCAGAATCGCCAGGCCAAGTATCATGATCAGAAGCATAGGTCAGTAGAATTTAGGGTTGGAGACTACGTTTATCTGAAGGTCAGGTCAGTTAGAGGAGTCTCTAGAATAAAGCTGATGGTAGACGTTGTCGGACACTGTTGTGTTGGGCTGAAAGTGAAGAAAGATCTACCATCAGGGAGTCATGTATTGATAAGACCACTGACAGAATCAAGCTCATTCAAGAGCGTATGAAGACAGCTCAGAATCGTCAGGCCAAGTATCATGATCAGAAGCACAGGTCAGTAGAATTTAGGGTTGGAGACTACGTTTATCTGAAGGTCAGGTCAGTCAGAGAAGTCTCTAGAATAAATCTGATGAAGAAATCGAGTCCCAGATTCGTTGGTCCTTTTGAGGTACTGGAAAAGTTGGTGAGGTTGCATATAGGTTGGTCTTACTGAGGAAATGAGTGGTGTACATGATATATTACACGTCTCCTATCTGAGGAGAGCAGTCAGAGATTCCTGTCAGATCATCAGTACCGAGTAAGCACCAATCGAGACAGATCTTAGTATTGGGGTTAGACCAGTCAGAATCGTGGATTCAAGGATACAGAAGCTCAGGAATAGAGAGGTTTGCATGGTCAAAGTCCTTTGGATGAACTGTGGTCGTCCGAGTATACTTGGGAGCGAGAGGATGAGCTTAAGAGCAATGCAGACTATTCTTTCATTTTTGATTCAGGTATGATTACAATTTTCGAGGACGAAAATTTTTGTTAGGATGGGAGATTTGTAACATCCGTAAGTTTTGACGCGAAATTTATTTAAATTGTAGGGTCTGGTTGCGACAGATTTTGATCGAGGCAGCGCGTCATTGAGGTACGTTGTCTGTATGATTTTAAATTTTGCGACGCGTATCACGTTTTTGGAGGGGGTTGCGTATAGCAAAAAGTAATAGTTTATGGGTGTCAATAGCAAGTCTCACCCCATACCTCATGCGGTTATTTTCCAAACCCCTCACCTGATAGTTTTAATACCCGCAACTTCTTAGAACCCGCAAGCCTCATTCTCACGGGAGAAAAGCCACAAACCGCAGCCTGACGTTCGTCCTTTTCCGCAAGCCGACGACGCCTCCCGCTGCTTTCTGTCTGCCGATCCCCCTCCAGGAATCAACGCCGACTTCTCCTCCTTCCTCTACGGGCGCCGGTGAGTGCTTTCCTTCCTTCCTTGGCCGTGTAAGAACCGGATTCAACCCTAACCGGGGAAAGTTGAAAACATTTGGTTCCGGTTTTGGAGTACGGAGTCCACCGCAAAATTTGAGTTGGGCGCATTGAGAGCCTCAATCACTCCAACGTAAAGGATTTTGGTAGCCTCGGGGTAAGGTTCTGAAAGTCCCCAGCAGTCGGATTTCCTTCGGAAAATCAAATGTCACCGCGCCGAGTGTACGAGCGTCGCACCACCACTGTAAGAAAACCTAATTCTTGTTAGTTAGACATAGCAAGAAATGTATTTTGTGTGCGCATGTGTAGGTTTTGTACAAACATCATGACCATGCATAGAAAGGTGTGGTGGTAGGAAAACGGTCGCGGAAAATGTGTAGGATGACACCCTTCTCCAAGACCAAAGTAGTCAAATCATGAACAGTAACGTTAGGTACGAAATCTTTACCCGTATACATAAGCTTGGAATTTGTCCAACTAAGGGCGTGAATGTCCCTTCTAGTCGACCACGAGAAAGTCAAGGGTCGCTCAGTAGTACACCCAAAGAGATGTTACTAACATAGTAGCATTAGACCAAAAAGGTCGGTAAGCACACATAAGTCTTTTCGTGCTAGGTAGAGGCGCGCTACCTTTTTCATAAGACATATGGTACCCTATGAGCAGTATAGTCTTGGGGTTGACTCACCTTTGAGACAGTTAGTAGATTCGAGACCGTGTCCGCGCGACACTAGAACAATTGAGTTCGTCAGATGGTCTCGGGTCGTCGGTTTCAGATGCGTGTTAGGAGCTACTCTGTCTAGAGCCTTCCAAGTAGATGTTCAGGCTAGAAGCCACCTAGAACTCAAGAATAAACCTGACGTGAGACAATACACTAGTTAGTGAACGTCGGGACTTTGGTTATTGAACTTAAAGTCATGAACATAGAACAAGTAGGTGTATTAACCAGGAAGTATTGCGAAGACATGCATAACTTTATAACATAAATGTTTTTAATGCACGAAACTATTTTCTAAAGACATCCATTCATCATATGAGAAATTATTTTTAGTGTCACAAGGAGGAGTTATTTTTCCTTACTCTATGTATTAACCAGGAAGTATTGCGTAGACATGCATAACTTTATAACATAAATGTTTTTAATGCACGAAACTATTTTCTAAAGACACGCATTCATCATATGAGAAAATATTTTTAGTGTCACTAGGAGGAGTTATTTTTTCTTACTCTTCACCCACCCACCCACCCGTGGACAATGTTTTTTTACAGGTGACCCAGGTAGGAAGCTACGCCTAGGTTGAGCGTTATGTGGAGTCAGTTTGTAGTTGCTTCCACTTTCAGCTTTCTCTATTTTAGCACATACTTGTAGTTGTGGATAATGTACCTTGTAAATATTTTATATGTCTTGGATCAGACTTATAATGTTATTACAGATTTTCAGTCATTTCATTTCTATTCATGTTTAGTGCCTATGTGAATACAGATATGAGGTATGTGGTTACCCTTAGTTTACTTTCTTAGCTTCCATTGTAAGTTTTAAATTCTTATTAGTTACTTCTTTTTACCTGTTGCATACCAGTTTTAATACTGTTTTCTAGTTCTCTTTATATCGCTGACCCGGCCGGATGGCTGATTATTGTAAAACTGGGAAGGGGTGTTACAGATTTTCCAAGCAAATCGTAGAGGGGTCAGTTGACAGACATCGATTACGAGACATCAAGTACTCATCTAGATTTAAAATATTTTGACATGAGTATCTTCCAGATAAACATGTGTTCACTACGAGCATAACACCAAATGTATATTTGATATCCAGAATTTGCTAAAACTATTATCTTGACTCTGTTGCTCGTGCACAATATTCTATTAATTTTCAAATTATTCATCAAATGAGATAACACCTTTCATCTAAGTGTATATCAATCTAAGACTCACTCATGATCACAAATTTATATTGATTTAAATAATTTAAATATTAACCACTAACATATTAACTTGTCAGATCAGACATTCGACATCCCAGTTTATTCGACAAATCAAAATGTGCAAGAATAACATCATGTAACATAAGATCAAACGCGTAAATTATGTTCAATGATTGCAAGAGAGAAAGATCTTTACTTGCCTTAAACTGAATCTGACGGAGACGGCTGAGCGGCACAAGCGAAAACCCAAAATCCTATTTCAGACCTGATCAAGTACAAACATAATTGATATTGACATGGCGGAAATTCTACAATAGCACATGATCTAATTTACAAAAATCAAAAGCACGAGAGAGATTAGAAATTACCTCCCTTAAAAGTGAGGGGAGAAGATATTCCACGCGGAGACGGAGACTTAGCAGCCAATAGGTTGCAAAAACCCTAAATCGGATAGAACTTTGCATGATTCCCACAAACTGAGTCAAGGAGTGGCGCTGGAAATCCCAATACCACAATAGGGTTTGGGATTAAAATATGGCACAAACTTGTTTTTAAAATTACACGCAACTTGGAGCACAAAATTGGAGACAAAAAATGTAAATGATGCAAGAAAAAACTGAGTATGAGGTTCTGAAGGGAGAATCTTACCAAGGAAAAGCAGATCTGGACTCAGAAATCCTCGAAGAGGGGTTTCGAGTGAAATCCTAGGAGTTTCTCTTGAGATTCACCGACCGAAACAGAGAGCAATAAGGGTTGTCAGCGGAGGAAGAAGCAATGCTGGCCTTGAGAAGAGGGAAGAAGTTGATTCCCTAGATGAATAGAGAAGGAGAAGAGGAGGTTACCGGTTATTTTGGTGGCGGAAGAAACTGCCAGCTTGGGGGGGGGGGGAGCGGAAGTTGTCGACGGCCTGAGGTGGAGGAGGATAAGCAGGTGGCGGCGGAAGGAGGCATTGGAGGCGTGAGCAGCGGGGGAGGCGGATATCGAGAGCGGGAGAGGCGGCTGGAGCGAGATCAGAAAAGGACTGTGGGCTTGAGCGCGGCTTGCGGCTAAGAACGGGGAGCGGGATACGAGAATTGAAGGGGGAGGCTGCGGGGTTTAGGTTTAAGAGGGGATCTTTCAGGTGAATTACCAAATTGGCACTCAATTCTAACTCAATTGTTTTTTTTAAGTCAAATTAGACTCCCTCTTATTCTCAATATTTCTTATTTTTTTATTTATAATAGTTATTATTTTGTTTATAAAATATTGGTTGTTACATTCTCCCCAACTTGGGAAGTTCCGTCCCGAAACTTTTTGAGAATTCCTGACTAGGGTCTTTTATGGCGAAAATTCAGATAACATTCATTCCATCAAGAATTCACAAATCAAGGCATGGAGGCTATCTATGAAAGCGCTGAAATAGAATAGGGAACAAGCGTTAAGACTTTCCAAGATCAACGGAAGAGGTTGCCGATACTTGTAATGCGTAGCAGATTCAAATTCACAGGGGTACACAAACTTGGCGTGTTTTGACAGATACGAGGGATTGGCTTCAGGGAGCATAAGAATTGCTTCAATTAGCTCAAATTGAAAGGTATGGCTCGAGAGTTCGAGAGCGAAAAGTTTTTTGTACGAAGGGAAAGGCAGGGAACCAAAAAAGAAAAGAAACAAAATGACGATTGAGTATCGACAAAAGCGAGTCAGTTTATAGATGAAAGAGCACAAGACAACGCTGAAGAAATTCAGCAAAACCAATTACAAGAAGACGCATTCTCACTAGCACTCAGAAGTTATCTAGAAGAATATACAAGAGGACCAGATACGATTGACAGACACGCGAAACAGGAATGACTAAATACAAATATCGGGGACTTGAAATAAGAGATTCTAACACATTTCTACTGTCGGGTACATAAATTATGTAATAATTATAGCATTTTCATTGGACAACTCTTGCTAATAACCATGCAAGTGCAATAATAAGATCTTGTGTGATGCCAAACAATTAGTAAATTCATGTGCGTACAATCATTATTATTGTTCTTAGTTTAATACTTGTACAATAATTTATGATATGAATGCAAATAAATGAATACACATGACATGTTAAGCGTTCATATCACTTAACATATCATGCATATTAGGAGTCTAATGACATCGCACTTGAAAATATTAAACCGCCCATACAATTTAATATTCGCAAGCGATGTATATCCTAGTGAAAATTCATATGCACAAAAATGTTAAGTTTACCCATAATCCCTTAACATTCATGTGCATACTACTTATGTTTATGAGTGAGTGTGTGCGTGTTTCAGTCATGAACAACAGACAATGACAAACTGATTGAAGAAATGATGCATGTATATTTTTTTAAAATAAAGTTTAAAATATTTGATAATTAGAAAATACTTTATCTTTTGAACTAACCTACCTAACCTTCGAAACCTGGATCTGATACCAACTGTCACGACCCGTCTCGACAAAAGTCATAGCGAGGTTCGGGCGGGCCGTGATGCCACAGGCATGGGCGGAAAGAAATCCATGTCTGCTAAGTTGGATGCTGAGAATACTGAAAATAGTTTTAAAATAGTTAATTTAGAGAAAAATAGTTTGATTTTATTGTGAAAGCTATTAGAGTTTTAAAAACTGTGAGAATTTTAGATGCACATGTATTTTATAAAAATTATGTTTTACAGGCCACTACTATAGTTTTCATTCAATTATGATTCACAGAAGATGCACATGCATTAATTTCAAATTCAAATACATAAATGTTTAAATAACTTAACAGTTGTCCATGATATCAGTGAAAATGACTAATTTGCAATTATTACATAAAAGAATTATTTGACAGTAAAAAAATGTAAACATAGAAGCTGAAACTTAATGCTGATCGGGCTCGAGTACCTGGCGGTGCTGCACGAACGCTATGATAATTTCAAAATAGAAAGAAAAAGTCTCAGAACATTGAAATAAACAGAGTGAAAAAAGTGAAATACAGCACAGTAATAGAAGCAGAAATGTAAGAGTGTACAAGTTTCTCATGAAGCAAAAACTATTCGAGACAAGCAAAATAAAAGAGATAAACAGAACAAATTAGTTATTAAACTACTCCAGAGTATAGCCTAAAATTATTCATGTAATATGTTGTAAGTCGTGATCGATGAAGGGTGTAGGTGCTATAGCGAGCGCACATGGTTCTCGATCAGATCTGCGTGCAAATCTTGTCGGAAAAGTAATCCTGCTTGCCTTGACCATGGAGGCAGACAGATGCCCAGTTAGATGATACTGTTCAAGGATTTGCTTATAACATTAACGATTTTAAGGATTCATGATTTAGGAGATTCCTAACATATCAAGACTTGATACAAATTTAGCGATTCAGATGTACAAGAGTAGAGTCACAAACACAACAAAGGAGGAATCGAGTTATAGTACAATATTCGTTCAAGTCTTAGAATCAGACAGACCTACGAGACAGAGTTTGAAGACTTGGGGAAAACTAGCTCGAGAGTTTTGAGCCTCGCGGGTTCGAGAGGTTAATGCTAAATTAACACGAAGATTTTTCAAGCAAATCGCAGAGGGGTTAGTTGACAGGCATCGATTATAAGACATCAAGTACTCATCTAGATTTAAAACATTTTGACATGAGTATCTTCCTGATAAACATGTGTCCACTACGAGCATGATATAAAAACACCAAACGTATATTTGATATCCGGAATTTGTTACAATTATTATCTTGACCTTTGTTGTTCGTGCACAATATTCTATTATTCCTCAAATTATTTATCAAATGAGACAACATCTTTCATCTAAGTGTATATCAATCTAAGACTCCATCATGATCATAAATTTATATTGATTTAAATAATTTAAATATTAACCACTAACATATTAACTTGTCAGAACAGACAGCCGACATCCCAGTTTATTCGACAAATCAAAATGTGCAAGAATGACGTCATGTAACGTAAGATCAAACGTATAAATTATATTCAATGATTGCAAGAGAGAAGGATCTCTACTTGCCTTAAACTAAATCTGACAGAGACGGCTGAGCGGCATAAGCGAAAACCCAAAATCCTATTTCAAATCTGATCAAGTACAAACATAATTGATATTGACATGACGGAAATTCTACAATAACACATGGTATAATTTACAAAAAAAATCGAAAACACGAGAGAGATTGGAAATTACCTCCCTCAAAAGTGAGGGGAGAAGAGATTTCGTGCGGAGATGGAGACTTGGCGGCGAAAAGGTTGCAAAAACCCTAAATCAGAGAGGACTTAACATGATTCCCACCAACTGAGTCGAGGAGCGGCGCTGGAAATCTCAATACCACAATAGGGTTTGGGATTAAAATAGGGCACAAACTTGGTTTCAAAATTACACACAATTTGGAGCACAAAATTGGAGACAAAAATGTAAATGATGCAATAAAAATCTAAATATGAGGTTTTGGAGGGAGAATCTTACCAAGGAAGACCAGATCTGGACTCAAAAATCCTCGAAGAGGGGTTTCGAGTGAAACCCTAGGAGTTCCTCTTGAGATTCACCAGCCGAAACAGAGAGAAATAAGGGTTGTCGGCGGTGGAAGAAGCAATGCTGGCCTTGAGAAGAGGGAAGTTGATTCCCTAGATGAATAGAGAAGGAGAAGAGGAGATTGCCGATTCTTTTGGAGGCGGAAGAAACTGTCGGCTTGGGGGGGGGGAAGTTGTCGACGGCCTGAGGCGGAGGAGGAAAAGCAGGTGGCGGCGGCAGGAGGCATATGAGGCGGGAGCAGCGGGGGAGGCGGATATCGAGAGCGGGAGATGCGGCCGGAGCGAGATCGGAAAAGTGTTATGGGCTTGAGCGCTGCTTGCGGCTAAGAACGGGGAGCGGGATACGAGAATTGAATGGGGAGGCTGGGAGGTTTAGGTTTAAGAGGGGATCTTTTATGTGAATTACCAAATTGCCACTCAATTCAAACTCAATTTTTTTTCTTTGAGTCAAATTAGACTCCCTCTTATTCTCAAAATTACTTATTTTTTCCATTATAATAGTTATTATTTTGTTTATAAAATATGGGTTGTTACATAGGGATTGAAGTTGTTAATTATGATGATTCTCTTTTTATTTGTCAACCCAAATATGTTCTCGATCTTCTATCCGACCTTGTAATGTCTAACTGTGGTCCGATGGATTCTCCACTTGAATCAGGGGGAAAATGTCTTCATATCGAAAGCAAACCATTTGATTCACCAGAGAAGTATCGTAGAATAGTTGTCAAACTGAACTACCTTACCATGACTCGTCCCGACATTGCTTATGCTGTAAGTAAGGTCAGTCAATTCATGGCTGCTCCAACTATCTCTCAATGAGAATCTATTCTCCGGATCGTCAGGTTCCTAAAGAAAGATCCTGGTCTCGGAATATCATACAAGAATCGAGGTCATTCTAATATGGAGGCATACCGTAACTCTGACTGGGCAGACTGCTTAACCACCCGAAAGTCAACCACAGGATTTAGTATTATTGGAAAAGCCCATGTAAAGAGACCATATTGGGCCCTCTTTATTGCTTTCTCTCTCATCCTTCTTTAGTCTCACATCTTGTATAGGATTTATTCTTCTCTCCTCTTTCATATATATTTGTATTCTCTCCTTGTAAACATATACTTGAGAAATACATACAAGCTTTGAGCTCTTACAACATGTTATTAGAGCCAGGTTCGAATTGAGCCGATTCCCTTTCTGAACCCGCGCGGTCTATCTTCTGTCCGCTACCCGCCCGGCCTCTTGCGGCCTGCCCTCTTGTCTGCTCCGCTCCTCCTCCACTCCCTCTTCTTCTCCGTGGTTCCACCCCTCCCCTCCGGCATTTTATAGCCTTCCCTCTCTCTCCTCCAGACCGCTCTCTCTCTCTCGCGGCCTGTTCTCTCTCGCTGCGGCTTGCTGCTCTCGCTGCGGCTTGCTGCTCTTGCTCGCAGCGGACTCCCTCTGTCGCGGCCTACTCCGGCTTGCTGCGGCCTGCTCCGGTTCGCTGCGGACTGCCCCTTCAGCTCTAGCTCGCTGCAGCTTGTTCCTGTTCTCTGCGGCCTGCCTCTTCTGTGGATTGTTCTTCGTCGTTGCGGTCTCTTTCTATCCGCCTGGGTCTCTCTCCCCGTGGCTTCATTCTCCTCAGGTCGCTGATCCGTCTGACCGTGCGGGTTGTTCCTCTCTCACCCGCATCTTGATCGCGGTCTCCTTCGGCTCTTCTCTTCTCGGTCCGCGCGGCCTGTCTCTGCCCGCTGCGGACTTCTTACCCCTTTCCGCCCCGCCTTTGGTCGCGGCTTCTTCCTGTCGCTGGTGTTTTTCACTTCTTGACCGGGCGGTCTTTGCCCTACTCGTCGAGCTTCCCCGGCTTGTCAGCCAGTCGTTGTGCTCTACTCGCCACGACCGGCTCCAGCCCACAGCGGTCTGATCCTGTCCGCCGTGCCGTATTCCAATTCGCGCGGCCTCCTTTAGCCCTCCTCCTTTCCTCCTGGTCGTCATGTCCTCTAGCGACTCCACTACCGCTAACCCCACGGCAGACCGCGTGGCTCCTCCTCCCAAACTCCGCGATGAGCTTCGGATTACTACTCTTTCCCTCTCTGGCAAGTCGAACTTCATCCCCTGGGTTCACTCTGTTCGGAGGGTCCTACAAGCCAAGGGCCTTGCGTGTCACCTTACCCAGGGACCTCCGACTCCTACTACTGATGAATGGCTACGGAATGACGGTCGCGTCCAGACCTGGATCCTGAACTCGGTGGAGGGTGAGTCTTACCAGATGATCATGTATCATGAGACCGCCAAAGCAATGTGGGATGAACTTCATTACTTCTACTCGGGCAAGGACAGTCTTCAGCACCTTTTTGACGTCATCACTGATCTTCAAGCTTTGGATGTTGGCAAAGCTATGGACATGACCTTCTTTGTGGCTCGTGCTAAGACTCTCACGGAGGCCTGGATTCAGCACCAGCCATCTACTACTGATCTCGCTGCTCAACGTGCCCAGAAGGAGGCGGTCCGTATCGCTATGATTATGGCTCGAGTCCCGCCACACCTTCACAGTATCCGGGCCCAGGTTCTGGCATCCCCTGCTACCCCTTCCTTCTCAGATGTCTGCTCTATGTTACTTCGAGTACCACCTCCCCTGGAGGCGTCTGCACCACCCTCGCCGGCCCTTCTTCAACAGGCCCTTCCTCCCTTACTTCCCCCACCATCCTTTACTCGGGGTGGACGTACGGGCTCCCGCGGACGGGGCCGTGGTGGTCGAGGTCGACCCAAGTGCATATACTGCGGCTGGGATGGCCACACTGAAGCCGTCTGTAACAAGAAACATGGATACCCGCCTCGACCGCCTACTGCTGCTGTTACTGATAGCTCTCCACCCACCGGTACGGACCTTGAGGCTCTTCGCCTTCAGCTGCAACAACTTCAGGGGCTCCTCAACCCTCCATCTGCTTCCGTTGCCTCCACCTCTCCTGCAGGTATTGCCTCCACCTCCACTACAGGTACTGACTGTCTTTCCTCCGGTTCTCGTTGGATCCTGGACTCGGGAGCCACCCACCACATCACCTCCCTGCTGCCGCCAAAGTTCTCTGATGCTCCTCATCACCCGTCTATTACTGTGTCCAACGGTGCGATTGTTCCGGTCTCCGGATGTGCTGATCTCTTGATCCACCCCTCTCTCTGTATTCGCTCCGCTCTTTATGTGCTGGCATCACCATTTAATTTACTGTCTGTTGGCCGTCTTACTACTGATATGAACTGCTATATCACCTTCACCTCTTCTGATTTTTTGATACAGGATCGGCCGACGCAGATTACCATTGGTAGGGGTCAACTGCAGTACGGGCTCTACCTCCTCGATGTCCCTTTTACCGCCCTTTCCTCCGTCTCCTCTACTGATTGCATTGTCGTCTTGGGCATGCCCCTCTACCTATCCTCCAGAAGGCGCTTCCCGACGTCTCCCTTCCTGCTTTTAAATGTGATTCCCGTATTCTTGGCAAACTGTCATGTTCTTCTTATTCTGCACATTGTACTCGGAGCTCTGCTCCTTTTGATTTAATACATTCTGATATTTGGGGACCGTACAAAGTTCCCAGCATCTCTGGCTATCATTACTTTATAACGTTTATTGACGATTTCTCTCGCACCACTTGGTTGTATCTACTTCATGATCGCTCTGAGCTCCCTCGTGTCTTTCAGGCTTTTGTATTGGAGACTCGTACGCAATTCTTTACTACTATCAAAACATTCCGCTCTGATAATGCCTGTGAGTACACTAGCCACGAGTTTGCCAATCTCTGCGCCGACTTCGGTATTGTTCATCAGACATCGTGTCCCTACACCCCTCAACAAAACGGGGTCGCACAACGGAAGAACCGCCACCTTCTTGATGTTGCTCGCTCCCTCATGCTTCACATGCATGTTCCCAAAGTATTCTGGAACTTTGCGGTCTTCACTGCGTGTTTTCTTATCAACCGTCTCCCTTCTCCGGTTCTACAGAATGCTACCCCCTTCAGCCTTCTCTTTCCCTCCACACCCGCCTTTCCTCTCACACCCTGGGTCTTTGGTTGTACTTGTTTTGTCCATACCCTGGGCCCCACTATCGACAAACTTGCTCCCCGTGCGGCGAAACACATTTTCGTCGGCTACTCCCGTACTCAAAAGGGTTATGTGTGTTATTCCCGGACACCCGGAAGGTCTCTGTCTCCGCTGATGTTACTTTCCGGGAGAATCAACCCTTCTTCCCTCCTTTACCACCACTTCTACCACCACCCACTCTACCACCCTCCATCCCCCGGCCGGTGATCCCTGTCCACTCGCCTCCCACCCTCCCTCCGCCCCCTCCCACTATTGACCCTCCTCGGTCGCCCGTCATTCGGGTCTACACTCGCCGCCCTCTTCCTCCCGTTGCCCCTATGCATTCGGCTTCGACCTCGGGTTCTCCGTGTTCTGCTGCTCCGGTGTCGGCCTCTACAGCTCATCCGATGGCTAACTATGTTTCTCTCCATCGCCTCTCTCCACTGCTTCAGACCTTGGTTACTTCACTATCCTCGGTCTCTATTCCTACCTCTGTACAGGAAGCTCTTCAACATCCTGGGTGGCGCGCTGCCATGGAAGAAGAGATGACGGCTCTTTGGGCCAACCAGACTTGGACCCTGGTGCCCCTTCCTCCCGGCCAGAAACCCGTTGGGTGCAAATGGATCTTCGTCATCAAACATGCTCCTGATGGGACCATTGACAGACTCAAAGCTCGTCTGGTAGCTCGTGGCTTCACCCAGCAACAGGGTCTCGAATATGACGAGACTTTCTCTCTGGTTGTTAAGCTCAACACAGTCCGAATTCTCATCTCTGTCGTTGTCCATCGCCAATGGCCCTTATTTCAACTCGACGTCAAGAATGCTTTTTTGAATGGCGACCTTCAGGAAACGGTTTACATGCAACAACCTCCCGGGTTTGAGACCACGGGGGAGTCTCGGGTCGGTCATCTTCTCAAATCGCTATATGGTCTCAAACAATCCCCTCGGGCATGGTTCGACAAGTTCAGCAAACCTCTCCGGGCAATTGGCTTCACTCGAAGCTCGGCTGACTTCTCCTTATTTACTCGCCACCGGGCAACATGTACGGTTCTCCTATTGGTATATGTCGACGACATCATTATTACTGGAAACGACTTGGACAGCATACAGGCCGTTAAGCAACATCTGAGCTCCGTCTTCCAAACTAAAGATCTGGGACATCTTCGGTACTTCCTGGGTCTGGAAGTGGCTAGACGGTCAGATGGTCTGGTTTTCTCTCAACGCAAATATTGTCTGGATCTTCTTCATGATGCAGGCTACTCTGGCTGCAAACCTGTAAACACTCTCATGGATGCAAATCATAAACTATGTGCTCATGGCTCGGATTCTGATACTCTTCTACAAAATCCAGAATTTTACCGTCGTCTAGTTGGGAAACTTATCTATCTAACCGTAACAAGACCTGATATATCCTTCGCTGTGGGACTCGTTAGTCGCTATATGCACTCTCCTCGAAGCTCTCATCTTCAGGCTGTGGAACGGATTCTCAGATATCTCAAGACAGCTCCTGGCCAAGGACTTGTTTACAAAACCTCATCTTCAATCCCTACACTAGTGGCATACTCTGATGCCGACTACGCTGGCTCCCTCGATGATCGACGATCCACTAGCGGGTTCTGCACATATTTTGGAGGACTTCAAATTACTTGGCGGAGCAAGAAACAAGCAGTGGTTGCTCGATCCTCAGCTGAAGCAGAATATCGGGCAATGACTGCTGTGGTCTTGGAACTCACATGGATTGAGAGCCTTCTTACCGACCTTGGTGTAAGACTATCTTCACCAGCTCTCCTCCTGTGTGATAGTCAAGTTGCTATACATATTGCTAAGAATCCGGTCTTTCACGAAAGAACGAAGCATATTGAGGTAGATTGTCATTTCATCCGAGAGAAAGTCCACATGAAGAAGATCGAGCTCAAGCATGTTCCGGGTACTGAACAGGTCGCCGACATCCTCACCAAAGCTCTACCAAGTACCCTCTTCTATCAGTGCCTATCCAAGCTTGCCGCATACGACTTGTACGCTCCAGCTTGCGGGGGAGTATTGGAAAAGCCCATGTAAAGGGCCCATATTGGGCCCTCTTTATTGCTTTCTCTCTCATCCTTTTTTAGTCCCACATCTTGTATAAGATTTATTCTTCTCTCCTCTCTCCTATATATTTGTATTCTCTCCTTGTAAACATATACTTGAGAAATACATACAAGCTTTGAGCTCTTACAACAAGTATCTTTATGGGTGAAAATCTCGTCTCCTGGAAGAGCAAGAAACAGACCACAGTTGCTAGATCTAGTGTTGAGCCGGAATATCGGGCTATCTCCAACTCTGTTACTGAAATCATGTGGGTTAGACAGATTCTTAGTGAATTCAGATACCATGTTCAAGTTCTCTCTCCTCTATGGTGTGATAATCAGGCTGCGATACAGATAGCTATTAATCCTATGTTTCATGACCACACAAAACACATAGAGGTCGACTGACATTTTGTATGGGAGAAGTATGAAGAATGTCTTATTTCTCCAAGTCACGTGAAGACTGGAGATAAGGTTGCAGATATTCTTAACAAGGGAGTTACATGGGTTAGAATGGACTTTATATGTAACAAGTTAGGTATGGGAAGTTCACACAACCTAACTTAAGGGGGAGTGTTAGACTCATTAGTCTCATATCATGTATTTTTGATTGTTTGTTTTCTACTCTTTATATATATATCTACCGTGGACCTCTATTGAGGTTCCAAATGATTCCAATGCCGAGTTACAAAAAGCACGGCCGGTGTATTCACGCTCATTGTCAGTGCAAAGAATTTTGATGGTACGGGTAAACTGTGTTTGGGTTTCGACAGTAAAGGAGTAGAAATTGGACAGAAACTCAGAACGATCGTGCATTATTTATAGTCAAGTAATGTGGGAATAATCATCAATAAATGTAACGGAATAACAATAGCAGAAATACTCGTAATTTTGTAGGGTCCCCATATAACAGAATGAACTAAATCAAAGGGTGCAATGCTCCGAGTACAACTATGAGGAAAAATAGTGCGATATTGTTTTCCATAGATACATGATTCACAATCAGTAGAAGAAAAACAAATATCCGGAAGAGCCTTCTAGAGGATTGGAAGGGGGCAGGACCAAGACATCGATACCAGTCAACAGATCTTACGAAGGAGAGGACTGGAGCAGGGAGATCCAAGATATAGACCCCACTGGACAGTCATGTGTTATCAATGATATTCTGTGTCTGTCGATCCTGCACAACAAAAGAGGAAGTGGGAATATTATTAGACAATCATGATCGTGGGTTAAATGTCTAACAAAAAGTGGATTAAAGTGAGAGTCAGGAACTTGAAGAATAGATCTCAACGAGAGAGATAAAGTAGGCTTCATATGGACAGAGCCAGTAACAGGTGTAATGTCTCTATTGGCCACAGTGATGAACTTTGTACATAGAGAGTCACGATAGTGAGCGGGCATTTTCGGAGTGATGTGGTTAGTGGCGCCAGAGTTCAGAATCCATGAAGGACTATAGGATAGACAGGAGATACCTTCACGAGAGACGAAAACAACAATGGTAGAAGGACGGCAGAGCAGTCCGCGAAGGTGCTGGAGTTAATTCTGTAAGGTGTCGATGTCTGAGCGGGATTTGCATGTCTGTGTGTGGGGGGGGGGGGGGGGGGGGTGGCGGGGGGTTCTCAATGGCAGATGAGGCATGCTTCATAGATGAAGTAAGTGGCGGAGGAAAGCCATGTTTCCTAACGAAGACCTCTTCTATGTGTTCGCCCCTCCCACAGAAATGCAGAGTCGAGAGGTCTGTCCTTTAGAGCAATCACGGCCATCACGCCCACCACCGCGGGAACTGGAGCAGACGCCACAAAGGGCGTAACTGTGGCTGCTTGTGATCCGAGCTGCGATGTGCAACACTGGAGAATAGTGAGGAAGGACAATAGAAGTGGTCACCTTCAGAAACATTGACTAAACATCATAGAATGTGGGAATAGTAGGAGAGTAGAACATGTTGGCTCGGACACTGTGGAGATGAGGAGGAACCTGGGCCGTCATTAAGGCGACACCGATAGCTTTTTTATGAGCCCGTTGAACCACTAAATCACACGTCTTAAACTGGGCAACATAAGAGGTGAAATCCCCATTGTGTCCTGGGTCGAACTGTTGAAGAGCGAGAAAGATGTCAAATAAGTGTTGGAGGCTATTTTTGCTGGAGTAGAGAGAGTGGAGTTCATCCCATATATATATGGTAGTCTATGGATACATTGTCAACTGATACGGTTCCCTATCTATAAAGTTCGGGAGCCAAGACTGGATGGAGTCGTCATCGCGAATCTAGTGCTCGGTGGACTTAGCTGAAGGGGTGTGAATAAGATGATGAAGGAGAATTTTGTCTGAAGGACCCAACAGGCAGAGTGCACCCGTTCCATGAATTTCTTCTTGCCGACAAGAGAGATAGTTTGATGCATAGTTCATTCCGAGCATCTGAGGTTGGGGCCGGAGCAAGAACCAGAAGAGTTGAAGAACTAGGGACAACATTTGTTCCCATTATCCAAAGGAAGGGCGTGCTTGGAGGACTGGAGGATGCACGAACTGGCGGGAACAACTCGGTGACATTGGCGAGAAGAGTGAGTGATTAGACGAAACCAAAGGAGAGAATAAATAAGTATTCAAAAATAATATTATTCTCAATATTAAATATTATATAGAACCAGGGAGAAGGAGCACAAATGAAAGTTGCAATGTGAGACTAAAGAAGTCTAAGCGAAAGGGCCCAATATGCCATTTATACATGGGTTATTTAATGTTCTAACAATATTGAACATGTTTATGAGCAGTGTTAATGGATTCACAATATAGTTTGATTGGCTCATTTTTCTCAAGGTCAAGATCTCTCATAATAGTTTAAATCTACATCCCTTCACAGATTCCATGTTCCATGGATCTAAAATTAGCTTCAACACTCGATATTGCCATCACTTGTTTTATGCTCCTCTATGTAACCAAATTTCCACCCACCAAAGTGCAATATCCATCACAAATTATTATTTCTTTTCTTGTTGGATTTAATATATAATTTCATACTTGATTTTTAAAAACTTTTATATTGTTGAGACATAAATCTTTAACTATTGTTAATCTCAAAGAACTGAGCATTATAGTATGTAAATAGGCCTAAACTATAATACCATAGTTCAATAGATATAAGATACATTATCAAAGAAAGTTTACTCATAGGAAGGGTCCTTTTTTTCTTGGTTGTGCCCATCTAGTTTCTCCTCGTCCCTATAATAACTTGAACCCCTAGACAATATTTGTCTTCTATCATCTTCCGTCTCCACGTCGTCTTTTCCCTTTCCTAAAAATGTTATAATGTAAAGAGTTGGTCATAAATATGACTGTAAGATCTTAGATCGTTAGGTCCCTCGCTAGAGAAAGAAATGTTAGCACAATAAGTAATAATATACTAGCATGTAATAAAAGACTATGTAAAGAGCTTGAAATGAAGAGCTAAGTAATAAAATAAATCTGTATAAGAAAGACATGTCGGTAGTATGAAAGGATAGGAATACAAATTATAATTAAAACGATTTCAATCTTTGTTCAATGCATTTGTATTTACTTAATACATGTCTTTCTTTAATTTCTTCGAAATACTTAATCTTTCTTATATATATTCCTGATATCTTCTTTTATTTTATTTTGCTTTAATTCTTGTGATATAAGGGTATCTTAGTTTTTTCAGTCAGTGTTGTAGATATCGGCCGACATGTCCGATATGTCGGCCAATATAAAGTTTTTGGGCATAAACCGCAACGAAATCGATTTGTTTGAGCAAAATAGCGTTTTGTAAAAAATCGGCGACATTTCGGCGAGATTGCGTTATATCAAGTGCTGATATCGGCCTCTCCCGCCGATATATCGGTATTAGGGTTTAGATTATGAAAAAATTTGTGGGCTTTAAAATGATTTCACGGGTTGTTGGAGTCATCGCGATAACCTCATAACCTTTCGACCTAACTCTCTCTAGCGGTGCTGCGACAGCTCGACAGTTCGACGGAATCGGCCTCTCCTGGCGACGATCGGCCTCTCCCGGCGACTGATTGGCCACTCCCGGCGACGGATCGGCCTCTCCCGGCGACGGATCGGCCTCTCCCGGCGACGGATCGGCCTCTCCGACGGCGCATCTTCCGCCTTAACTTCACTCCACTGTAACTCTGTAAGTTCCCCTTTTTTATTTTCTTCTTCTTTCTTGGACTTGGCTTTCCATGGAGTCTACTCACGTGGATGCCATACGACAGACGAGTAGATTGCGCCAGCTGCACATTCGATCCTTAACATCGCACCTACGATCACGGTGAGGCTTTACCTCCGGTGCCAGACGAGTAGATTGCATCCTCCACCTCCGGCGACAGACGAGTAGATTGCATCCTCCACCTCCGGTGCCAATTTCATGGTGAGGCTTTACATTTAGTGTTCATTTCTTTTCATTTTACCGGTGTACATTTATTGATTGAAATATTTCACTCAAAGTTAATTTGACTATTTTATTACCGGTAGACATGCATTTCTTGTTCACCCGCTCTTAATTTATATGCATTCTCAGTTAATTTGCATGTAGAATGGATTCACACATGTATGAAATAATGAGGCATGTTTTAATTTATGCATTCTCAGTTAATTCCTGTCGATTAAATCTGATTTATATTGCATGTGGAATTCGTTATTTGAATGCATGTTGAATCAGTTGCATCGCATTAGTGTTATGGTTAGGGAGAATTTTGTTTATCGAATTGTGTGCATGCATTCACTCACACCTTCATCTTAATCTGCCCAGTAGCTTGCATCAAATCTTTGAGAGCTTGCATCAATTATTCTTTCATTTGATACTAATGTCTATTGCTTCCAAATCTTGCAATATTGAGGCATCCACACATGTATGAAATAATGAGGCATGTTTTAATTTATTATTTTGTTCTTTCACATATTTTGTTGGTGTTGTAGAATGGATTCCTCTCAGTCTTCTACAAAAGAGGTAAGTGCGCCAAGTTTCTGGCGGTAGAGATGCTTTTTGGGCATTTAGAGAGAAAGTGATTGCAACGGATACCAGTAGAATTCGTTGCAATTACTGCAAGCAAGTCATAAATGGGGGCATCACTCGGTTCAAACATCATTTGGCTGGGATTAAGGGCAATGTAAAGTCATGCCCTCATGTCCCAACTGATGCCAGATCAAAAGCCGAAGCAACCCTTGCAGCAGCACAAACTAGTAAGTTGTTGAGAAGTAGTAGGTTACAGAGTAGCTTAGATGAGGTCGTTGTTGGAGAGGCTGCAGATCCCGAAAGTTCACAAAGGACTTCGTTTACAAGTATTGGAAATAAATGTCCAATGGATCAATTTATTGAGTCAGGAAATAGTTCACAAAGCACGATTGAGAGTAAGTTTAAGAAGAAAACCAGAGATGACGCAGGTCTATATATTGCTAGGTGGGCATACGAGATGGACATTCCTTTCAATGCTCTATATAGTATATCTTTCCAACAAATGTTACATGTTGTCGGTCTATGTGGCCCTGGGATGAAAGGACCAACGCCGTATGAGATGAGGGAGAAGTTCTTACAGATGGAAGTTCAACGGACCAAGGAAATGCTAAGCAGCTTCACTCAAACATGTAGGTTGCATGGGTGTAGTATTTTGACTGATGCTTGGACAGATCGCAAGGGCAGAAGCGTCATGAATATTGTTGTGCACACAGTTGCTAGTGTAGCATTTTGGTTATCGAAGAATGTATCATCATCTACACATGATGGCAAGTTCATATATGAGTTTGTTGATGAGGCAATCAGTAGTCCGGATGGTGCAGGAGAAGCAAATATAGTACAGGTTGTGACGGATAATGCGTCCAACAATATGTCTGCATCACGATTGCTAGCGGTAAAGAGATCGAAGATTTTTTGGACTTCTTGTTCCGCTCACACCATAAATCTTCTTCTCCAAAATATTTCAAAACTGAAGCAAATTAAAAGTGCAATCTGTATGGGCCGACAAATTACTGTATTTATATATGCTCACACCATTGCTCTTGCTATGTTCAGAGAGACGACTAAAGACATGGAGTCTCATGATCTCGTTAGGTCTGGTGTGACCAGATTTGCTACAACTTTTTTATCTTTGCAGAGCCTCCAGGATGAGAGAAGACATTCGAGGGAATTGTTCACATCTGCTAAATGGGAGACAACAAAGTTATCAAGTACCGCACATGGAAAACAAGTAATGTTTTCATCTAATATTTTTAAAATTATTTTTTGCAAATACACTGCATCGTTTTAATATTTTGTTGTTGTATCATTGTATGTAGGCCACAACAATAGCATTGAGTGTCACATTTTGGCGTAATGTTGAGCTGACACTCCTTATATTTACCCCACTGGTTAAAGTTCTACGAAGAGCAGATGGAGATATACCGTCAATGGGTTGGTTGTATGGAGATATGAAGAAAGCCAAAGAGGAAGTTGTTGTAGCTCTCGAAAATAAAGAAAACAGTTATCTTCCTATATGGAAGTTGATTGATAGTAGAGTGGATAGCAAGATGAGCAGCCCTTTACATTTATCTGGATTTTTTTAAAATCCTTTCTTCTATTACCCAAAAAAGGAGGAGGTGGAGGGGGATACTAAGTTTATGCATGGATTTCTTGATTGTCTTACAAGAATGTATTCAAATAACCCTGATATGCAAGATCATATCACTAGTGAGCTTGATATATATCAGTTCGGGCAAGGACTATTTGGAAAGGATCTTGCAAAGAGGCAATTGCTAGTTCCTTTTAATCCAAGTAAGTTGTGTAAATTCTAAGTTCACGAATATTTATGCATATTGCTAAATTTTGCTATTTAATTAGTGCACTGGTGGAAATTACATGGAGTTGAGACTCCGAATTTGAGGGGGGTGTACATGAAGATATTGAGTTTGACCACAAGTTCATCTGGATGCGAAAGAAATTGGAGCACGTTCGAAATGATAATACATTAGTTTTGCATGCATGCAATTTCTTTTAACTAATAAAGAGATACTAAATATTTTAAATGTTTCAATTTGTAGATCCACTCGAAAAAACGAAATAGACTTGAGAGCAAACGTTTAAATGATCTACTGTTCGTTAAGTTTAATGATATGCTGAGGTCTAAGCATGCTGATATCTCTCGAGATCCAATATCTGCAAAAAGTTTGGATGAAGGAAAAGCAGTAGAGTGGCTCGTTGGTTCAAGTGAAGGTGTTAATGAAAATGAGGAGGAAGTGTTTCCTGGAGAAGGATTGACTTGGCAACAACTTGGAGACATTGTGGATGCTGATTTGGACCAAGAAGGAGCACCGGACCTACTAACCAACAATCACAAAATGAAAGCTTAAAGCGAAAGCGCATTGTAACACAAGCATTGGAGAAAGATGATGAAGATGTGGGGCTATCAGAAGAGGAAATGCAAGCTCCACTATTAGACACAATGTTATTAGACTACGAAACAGAAGAGTAGATATGAAATGTAAGTCTTTACTATAAAAAAACTATAAATCAATTTAGTTAATATGATTTTACTCATTAATAATTAATCTATACATGTTTTTTTGATGCAGGCATACATATGGAAGTTATGCAGTGAAGATTTTGATTTTTGATCTTTTGACATTCAGTGTGACTTATGACATTTGATTTTTGAACTTTTGGCCTTCAATGTGACTGATGATGTTTCCTCTTATTTTCTCATTACTTCCTTTCCGGCACTTGTATTATTATTCTCTTAAATCGATTGTTATTTGGTGTGTTGGTTTAGTTAATCAATCAAATTGAATTATGTTGTAATCTGTTTATTCATTTAATCATGTTAATATATAATTACTTATTTTTTTGATAAATTTTCAGTAATTATTACAAAACCATTGCTGATAAGGTGGATGACTTTTGATTCATGTTGGTTTTGATGGTACCTAGAAATCTTCATGACATTGAACTATTAGATGACGAATAGATGAATCATTGATCCAGAAATAATCATGACAATAAAGGCAAGTTGTTTTATTCAATCTTTGTCATTTATTAATATGCACAATTGTGTTTATTTTTGTTTAATAATTCATTATAATCATATTATTACATGTTTAATGCAAAGTGTATAAACATATATTGTCTGTACATTTTTTATTTATTTGCAAAAAAATATTTATAAACATTGTTATTTTTATTTAAATATTAAAATCCGATATTGTAAAATATCTCCGATATATCCCCCCCCAATCCGACATACGACATTTCAAACTCAAACCGACATGAACCCGATATCTGATATCTACAACCTTGTTTTTAGTAGCAATAGTTATCAGTAGACATCAGTAGTAACCATTTCCTGTATACGCATCTTTAAATCATGACTATCAATAAGTGTAAAATCCCTATGGGAATCTGAATCAATTGTTCTGCAAAAGGGTTAACCCTTAGCAATGCTTTCTTATTTTGTTTTGCAACATCAATGCAATTATTTTTTTTCATTTACATTTTCATTTGTGTTTTCATTTTCTTTGTAATTTGCATTTTCATTTGTCTTTGCTTCTTATAGTTGAGAGCAAAAAACAGGAGCAAAATTATAATAATGATGACAATAATGAGGAGCCCTTTACTCATACATATATATTGAGTAAGGGAAACAACAAAAGACCAAAATACACATAACTACTTGACAAGGTATATTAATTACAACTCTCCCCCTAAAGTAGGACAGTAGATATCGGTCATTCCAAGTTTATTGATATCATCTGTAAAGATATTCTATCTCAAACTTTTTGTGAAGAAATCGGCCAACAGATTTTTAGAGTGAACGAAAGGTGTGACCAAGTTTTCTTTATCCAGATGGTCTAAGATAAAGTGACGATCGATCTCTGCATGCTTAGTTCTGTCATGTTGGACAAGATTGCGAATAATAGTGATTGCAGATTTGTTGTCACAGTATAGAGAGGGGAACATTCTTCTGGAGTCCCAAATTTTGTAACATAGTACGCAGCCATAAAGTTTCACAGAGACCTTGAGATGTTGACTGATACTCAGCTTGATCTGTTCACAACACTTTGCTTCTTTCTACGCCATGTCACCAAATTTCCACCAAAAAAGGTACAATACCCCGTCGCGGATTTCCTATCATCACGGCTTCTGGCCCAGTCTGCATCAGTAAAGACTTCAATCTTTAAGTGGTTCTTGGAAAGCATAAGTCCACAACCAGGTGCCTTCTTTAAGCACCGTTGTACCCGATAGGCGACATCCTGATGTCGGATCTTGGGAGCATGCATATATCTATTCAAAATTCCTACAACATATGTAATGTCAGGATGAGTGTGAGATAGGTATAAAAGTTTCTCAACCAATCTCTAATAACTTGAGGCATCAATGAGATCGTCGTCATTGTCTTCATCAATCTCGTGGTTCTCCTCCATAGGAATGTTAGCTGAAACACAGTCGAGCATACCAGTCTCTTTTTAACAGATCCAAAACATACTTACTTTGAGAGCTGAAGATGTCTTGATTTGATTTGGTCACTTGATTTCCCAGGAAATAACGTAATCTCTCTATGTCCTTCACTTCAAACTCAGCATACATGAGAACCTTTAGATTTGCAATTTCGTCGGTGTATTCACCGATGATCACAATATCATCAACGTAGACAATAAGAACCACCAATTTTCCCGAATTTCTTCTAATAAACAAAGTATGATCAGACTGCCATTGTTTGTAGCCAAATTTGATCATGACCTTGAGAAACCTGCCTAACAAAGCCCTGGGAGACTGTCTCAGCCCATACAATGACTTTTGTAAGTGACAGACAAGCCCTTCTTGTCCCTTTTTCACGAATCCAGGAGAGAATGTCATGTACACTTCTTCATCAAGATCACCATGCAGGAAGACATTCTTCACATCCAGTTGGTGAAGGTCCCAGCCTAAGCAAGCAGCACAAGATAGGAGAACATAAACAGAGTCCATCATCGCTACAAGAGCAAAGGTCTCCTGGTAGTCGACTTCTTGAGTCTGAGTGTATCCTCGAGCCACGACGTGGGCTTTGTAATGCTCAACTTTACCATCCTGATTTTGCTTAACAGAGAAAACCCACCTTGAACACATGACTTTCTTGTCAGGAGGAAGGGGAGAGACATCCCACATGTGATTCTTGTCCAAAGCAGACATTTCCTCCTCCATCGCTTGTGCCCATACCAGAATGCTAACAGCCTCCTACCACGTCTTTGGAATAGTAATCAAGGACAGCGAAGATATAAAAGCCTGATGAGCCTGGGTAAGGTGATCATATGCAACATGATTAGAGATAGTGTGTTGCGTACACTGTTTTACCTTTTAGAAAATGAAGGAGAACATGTAGATTATCACCAGAATCCGAGTCCAAAGCAGGCACTGGCAGCGAGGGAACGACGGTGGACTTTTTACCTACTTAGCGACGATGGTATAAATAAGTAAGAAGGAGAGATGAGAGAAGGGAAAAATGACAACTGTGTAGGAGACGTAGGGGCGTAGGAGACGTGGGGGCGTTGGTGACATAGGAAGAGTAACTATAGTGGAGGGCATGGTAGGAGTAGGAGGAATCGGAGGGAAAGGGGTAGTAGAATCCATGTCATCATTCTCCCCCTAACGAATGGAGTGAGTCGAATCCATGTAGTAGAGTTCCTATTCGCGAGAAGTAATATCCATGGTGCAAAAAACGCATCTAGAAGAAGGATGTTAGCACTGATACCCTTTTGTAATGTTAGAAGAGCTAATAATGACACATCAGAGAGTCTGAGGGTCAAGTTTGTCACGATGAGGCTAATGTAAGGGCATAAAATATACACAACCAAAAACACGGAGTGGAAGATGAGAAGTATGAACGACAGAAGTAGAGGAGAGACGGGCTAGAGGAGTATCATACTTTAGGACCTGTGAAGGCATGCAATTGATAATATACATAGCAGTTGGGATAGCATCACCCCAATATGATTTTGGAAGGTGCATGATGGTGAGAAGGCATCGGGTAACATCCAGGAGATACCGTTTTTTCCATTCGACAACACCATTCTGGGTGGAGGTGTAAACACAAGTGGTTTGATGAACAATACCATGACTTGAGAGATACGAGTCAAATGCTCCACGATCATCATATCCCCCCATTAGCACTATAGAGAATACAAATATTACCGTTGAACTATTTTTGCACCATTTTATGAAAATCTTGAAAACACGAAAACACTTCATTTCTCTTCTTTAAGAGTTAAACCCAAGTAGTGCGGGAAAAATCATCGATAAAGGTAACAAATCAATGAAACCCGATAAAGATAAAATAGGGAATGACCCCCAAACATCAGAATGTATGGCAAAAAAAGGAGTACGACTAGAAGAAGATAAATGTGACGATGAATGTCGAACATGTTTAGTCATTTCATAAGCATCACAAGCTAAAGAGTTAATAGTTTGTAACAAAGTAGGTAATAATTTTTTAAGATAGACGGGAGAGGGATCTCCAAGATGCAAGTGCCAGCGTCGAGCATCAGCAGTAGTAACAACAGAAATAGAGAGGGTATGATACGATGTCTGAGAATCCAGGTAGTATAACTGTTCTTTTATGTTATTGCTTATTGTGTTTAAGTTCAAAAAAACTGAACTGTGCACCGCACAGCTGTTTTGTCAAACAGCTTAAACAGCTTCTCTGTTTGAAACAGCTCTGCAAAAATTGTTCATCCAAACAGTTTCACAGATTCTGGCACCACTCTGCAAAACAGTTAATTATTTCACCACTGCTTCTCACTACTGCTTCTGCAGTCGCTGCAGCTGCGCCAAACAGAGCTTTAATAGATTGTAACAAAGCAGGGAATAATTTTTTAAGGCAGACGGGAGAGGGATGTCCAAGACGCAGGTGTCAGCGCCGAACATCAGCAACAGTAACAATAGAAGAAGAGAGGGCATGATACGATGTCTGTGAATCCAGGAGTACAGATCTCGGCGGTTCCTACCATTGTCAATGATCTTCTTCGTACACAGTTCCTGAAAAACACAAGAGTCGGGAAGAAGGTTATAGAGCAGTTAAGAGATCGAGTGATATTGCTAGTTGACAGTAAACTGTGAGGAAAAGAGAGAACATGTAAGACGGAAGAAAGAGAAATTGAAGGGGAACATGAAATGTTGCCCTTGTCTGTAATAAGGGACAAGATATCGTTTGCGGAGATAACCTTATCCTTGCCAGACAAGGGGGTGTAGGAAATGAAACATGAGTAGGAGCCGGTCATGTGATCGGTGGTGCCTGAATCACTAATCCACTCAGACGGGGGATTCATGACAGCGTTAGCACTGGGCGTAGCGGCAGTATCAAAGGAGGTTGAAGTACCAGAGGTAGCGTCCGACAAGGAGTGTAGAAGACGGCGGAGAGCATCCAATTCATGCGCGGTAAAATGTCCAGGGGCTCATTATAAACCTCGGTGGAGTAGGCGACGTCATGAGGTCGAGGACCAAACTGTCAGAACTCCCCCCGGTCTTGTCCATTATAAACCTCGGTGGAGTAGCCTTCTCATGATCGATAAACAACATATGCAAATCTTGTTTTCTTTTTCGATAGTTGTCAATGACTCTCCTGAAGAGATGTATAGCTTCCATGATCGACTACCCTGGCGTGAATCCAAATTTATTCTCTGAGATGCTAGTCTCCTGTCTTACTCTTCTTTTTATTACTCGTTCTCATAGTTTCTGAATAAATAGACTATTATTTCATAAATTCATTTTATGTATTGTCAGTTTGTCACATCATGAATTTTGTCTCATTATCTGTAGTTATTGTGCATAATGATTTTTGTGTTCTGAATAAAACATGATGCAATTATATCTTTATATAGTTTTGTTTTACAAAATAATTCAGAATAAACGTATGGTGTCCAAGACGTGGATTCTAAATCTCTTAACTATCCAGTTTTACCATTAGTTAAAAAGAAGAATACCTGAAATCTTTCACCGTCTTGCCTTGGTTCTTGGGCAACCTCTCCTTAGGCTATCCACTCAGGAGCTAGTATATCTCTAAATTTGTGAAACCAGCTGAGCTGATTTCTCTTTACACCATTTTAATGGTACAGATCATGAGCTGTTTATTATATGCTAATATCTCTTGTAATGGTGAAATTAAATATTGTCTTTTGTAGATCATCCATCTGTCATTTTTACATCTAGCAATCGCTATTAATTATTCATAATCTCCATGTACATTGATCTTGAAGTATCACTAGCTGAAATAATTCATTTAAAAGCTATGGCTTGTAATTCTATATTCTTAAATCCGTTTCTTTCTAATGTCAGCTTTATCAGTGAATACGACATTATCTGGTCCGTTACTTAGCAGATTTGACATAGTTCTAGTTCTCTTGGATAAAAAAAATCCTGAATGGGATGCTATTGTTTCTTCTCATATTCTAGCTGAGGTATCTCTTCTATTTCCTTGTTCGTGAGTTTGTCAATACTTTAACTATATTGGCATATTCATACCAATGTTTCCTTCGATCTTATACTGGCCTTTAACTAATGGTTTCTTGTTGAATATTTGAAAATCTAATTAGAAAGCAGAAGAGAGAAATATTAGAGATAATCCTGATGACTTGGGCAATGTCTGGTCCCTTCCTATGCTCAGGCGGTAAGTTTTAATATCATTTCATTTTATATAGAATGCAATAAAACATTTTAACTTTTGCTTTTTTAGATGACGTCTTAGTCTTTCTAAACTGAAGAAACTTATAGGGCACCTCATTCATAGCAGCTCATTCATCTATATAAATGTATTTTCCATTTATCTCATAGTGCACATCAATAGCACACCAACAAGACACCATTAAAACTTAAGTCTTAATTTTGGATATAACACTATCAAGTAATTTTACTTCGCAAAAACTGTACAATTACCTCAAGGAATTTTTTTGATAAACTAACAGAACCTTCAAGTACAAGAGGAGGGCCATGTTGTTACAAACCCTCCATTCTGATTCCCAATGCCTTTATTATATTCAAACCTTTCGTTAAATATCTGGTCTTCATTGTATCCCTTTAGAGGTAGTGCTAGATTTACTGTTAATTTGTCTCACATGATGCAACTTTTGCCTTTATGTGAGATGCTCAAGCATTTTGTCCAAACCGTACAATCTTTCATTATTTCATGTATGTTCCTAATATCTATGTTATCAAAGGCGCAAGGCGCCCCAAGGCGCAAGGCGCCCCAAGGCGCAAGGCGCCCCAAGGCGCAAGGCGCCCCAAGGCGCAAGGCGCCCCAAGGCGCAAGGCGCCCCAAGGCGCAAGGCGCCCCAAGGCGCAAGGCGCCCCAAGGCGCAAGGCGCAAGGCGCAAGGCGCCCCAAGGCGCAAGGCGCCCCAAGGCGCAAGGCGCCCCAAGGCGCAAGGCGCCCCAAGAGCATAGGCGCAAGGCACAGGCGCGCTCCTGAGGCACGTGAGGCGCAAGAATGGGGGGGGGAAGGAAATTGACCAATTCGCTCAATTTCAGCGAATTGGACGTCCAATGTGCTCAATTTCAGCTAATTGGGCGTCCAATTCACTCAATTTCAGCGAATTGGACACCCAAGTGTGTCTAGGGGTGCCTCGGGTGCGTCTGAGATCATGTTTTTGCTCATCTCAAATAAATTTTTTGAAAAAAAACGTCTTGAAAGGCCCAGGGGCGCCTTTGGGGTGCCTGAGAGTCTGTAAGGCATGCGCCTGAGGCACATCGCCCACCTCAGCCGTGCTGAGGCGCGGCGGGCTGCGCCCGGTGCCTCAGGCGCGCACCTTGACAACATAGCCTAATATGGCATTAGATCTTGATAGAGGCTATTTTCCTTTTTGCAGTTGCCTACACATTTGAAAATTCCACTCAAACTTGTTGTACTTAGGTAGGCCTCATAAGTAGTCACGATTGGTGAAAAAGCGTATTGTATTCCTTACTCAGAAGGAAAAATACCTTAACACTGGAAGCTAGTTGCGTTCCCCTTATACGATTCAGCTTCCCTAAATGTATTGGCCTCATTTAGATATTGTCCCAATGTGGTATGGTCACCATCAATAACAATTACCTTATTTGCACTTTTTTTACACTCCTTCTCAAGTTGGAGCAGGGATAGAGTCATAATGTTAACTCAACAGAGCTTACTTCTTATGCTTCTGATCTTATTCACTATAAGGGGTTTTTAGTCTTGATAAACTTTGTAATAATATTCCTGTTGTTAATCATTTCTCTTACGAAAGTGGAATCTATCTAAATATTTTGTGTACTCATGCAATGTGTAGCGGCCTATGAAACACTGGTACTGGTACAAGTATCGGGGTACGATACGTACCCGGTACGGTGGTCCATGGAAATAAAAATTGTCACGAGTGCGTTTTTGGTACGGAGTAATTAAAATTGAGTGTATAAATGCACACTCAATATATCCATGTATATAAATGCACATGTACATGTATATACATGTTCATGTGTCTATATACATGAACATGTATATAGTAAAAAATCAATATAATAAAATTTAAATCAAATTCTATATAGTTTTAACAAAAAATATATACTTAAATCTGATGCATATTTTGCTACTATGATTAACAAACACCTCTAGTTGTATTTGGTCACATTTTTTTCTAAAAGACACGCAGAAGTTTTTTGTTTATTTTAGAAAAGCATACTCACATCACAATATGTTGAACGATTTGCCAAGTCTAAGTGTATCTACAAACTAGAGTAACGGGTGTATCTGCCAAGTATTGTGTAACCCCCTAAATTGTAGTGCAAAAATAAAATAAAATTTCAGGGTCCGATCGCGAGCGAAATTGATCAAGCCAACGTTGTTTTGAGGTACGATTTTATTATCGTTAATTATTGCACGTTGATCTGCAAATTTTTAACATTGATATTGGATACTTTTCAGCACAATATAGGGGCTCGCGGGAACTTTAGTATCATAGCATTAGTTTATTATAAGTAAAATGGCAATCTTGTAAATAGGTTTGAGCCCCCCCCCCTTAAGTTGAGTCTTGGTAAACCTAATCAAACCACAATTCGTTTCCTTCCCCTCCTCACGTCAGAAGCAAACCGCTGCTCGTGTCTCCCTCACGATCCGGACGAGTGGAAAGCCAGGGTTTCGCACTCTTCCCGTTCTAGGTATCGACGGTGTTTTCTCTCCCACTCTCGTTGACGGTGGCAGACGCGAGTTTCTTTTCCAAAAACCCTAATCGGTGTAACATCTCCATTCGAGGAGATTGGTCGACGACTCCATCAGTGGTTTCGGCTCTCAGGAAATCCTCCCAGGAAAAGTTCATCTTAATCCTTTGCAGGTAATCGTCTGAGCCACCCATCCTTTGGAATTAGTTAACGAAAAAGTCTTTCTAATTTTATTAGGGCAACCTATGTTATATATATAGCATACACAATACATAATATTACAACACTCCTTCTCAAGATTGGCGAAAGATATTCACTACGCTCATCTTGTTACAACCTCTGGGCATATCCTCTGAATTGAGTTCCTTGGTTAAGCAATCTGCTACCTGACCCTTGGTCGAGACGTGACTTAACTCCAGTAGCCCACTATCAAGTTTTTCCTGAATGAAAACCTATCAATCTTGATATGCTTGGTTCGATCGAGCTGAACTGGATTATTTGCAATACTGATGGCTGACTAACTGTCGTGCCACAACTTTATCCTATTTTCTTGATCCAACTTCAGCGATACAAGCATCCTTTTCAATCACAAAGTTCTGCAACCCCTAATGTCATGACTTTATACTTTGCATCTACGGTTGATCTAGCCACTACTGACTGTTTCTTGCCACTCCTCGAGACCAGGTTGCCTCCCAAAAATATAAAATTGCCTGACGTAGACATCCTGTCATTCGCATAGCTTTCCCAGTCAGAGTCGCAGTAGCCCTCAATCTTCACGTGCATGTTCCTTCTGAACGTCAGCCCCTTGCCAGGAGCATTCTTCAAGCACCGCATAACCTGGTACACTGCATTTATACGGCCCTTTTGTGGATCATACATGTAGCGGCTTACCACGCTCACAACAAAGTAGATGTCCGGGCGAGTGTGGTTCAAGTAGGCCTATTCAAAAAGCTCGGTCGGATCGGTCCGGGGCCAGCCGGTCGAGCCTGGGCTTTTTGCCACTCGGGCTCGGGTCGGGCCCGGCTTTAGCCGGGCGCGGGCCGAGTTCGAGACCCCTCTCAAAGAGGGGCCCTGTTAAAGCCCCCAAGACCAGTCTGGTTTTCCTTTAGGCAGAAAATCCTGCCAATAGGTAGGGTTTT